>JAPYKE020000093.1:0-600000 GCA_028554795.2 Sinohyriopsis cumingii
TTGTCTGAAAATCCATCCTCTGTTCAAAATTGCCATGTCTTTGGCCTCCTCAAAAGAGGTCTGCAAGTAATCAACCTCAAATATTCAACACATCCTCCCTAAACTGAATGAGATAAAGTTAATATTACAGCAAACTTGATCAGTCAGTATTCTAGGTCTATGAGAAACCTTTCTCTCTATGATACTGATGATTTGACTCTCCAAATACAGGGGTTCAACTTTGAAAGTAAAGATAGGGAATCCATGGGGGGGGGTATTCTTCTCTATGTAGACAGTTCCATTAGTTATAACAGATGTGTTGATCTAGAGACTATTGGGGTGGAGAGTATCTGGATTGAAGTAACCCTTGCTCAATCAAATCCAATACTCATATGTTCAGTTTACAGGCCATCTAGATTTTGAGGTTCAAATCCAAAAAGCATTACTAAAGGAAGATTTAGAAATTATCATATTAGGTGATAATAACATTGACTACATGAAAACTCCACCATTAACATGGATAAGTAGCTTTGAAACTTGCAACTTTACTCAATTAATTAACACCCCAACTAAAGTAACAGATAAAAGTGCTACTATCATTGATCAACCTGAAAACATAAGTGAAATTAATGTGCCAATATACACAGTGAATATAACTGGATAGACAAATTGATTGTGTTCACTGAAATGTTGCATGCATTAAAGGACAAGAAAATGTTAGTTCTTAAGTTATGCAGATTCTTCTTCTTGGTAGCAGATTCTCATATGAACCTGATTATTATAATAATCTTGTACAGTAGTCCTGATGAAATGATTTACCAAACTCCACTTATGTACCTGAGTAACGTACATACTTGCATTTTATACATGATGGTGTCAAATACAGTACAGTTTTTGATATATGTTCAGCTGTGTGTGTTTGGAGCAGCTGAAGAGCTGATTGGTAGCTGTTTGCCAGCGTAGTTCTGTTTGTCCCTGTTTTAGGATGTCTGGACATAACTGTGTGTCTCCTTTTGAAGGTGTGGTCTTAGCCATAGTGCTAGTTTGGATGCAGAGTCATGGTACTCGGTGGGTTGGTGTATAATGTGTGTGCTGCTGTTGATGATGAAACTGGTTTGAAGGAAGATAGTGATTATCTTGTGTTGATGAACCAAAGCTTTGTGACCAATGAGTTTGCAGGGAACAAAGGGGTTCTTGAGAACATTTAACAAAAATATCTTATCTAACTAATGTAGGCCAAGAATTCAATATCTTTGCGCCAGAATATTTAAACTACATTGAATATAATAGGATGAGACAGTTTAAGTCATGAATATCAAATTTATAATGTTTTAGCTTAGATAGAATATGAAATCAAAGACCTTCCTGAAATCTAGAAATAACATACATATGTGTATTAGGTTTCCTTATTACATGTATTTCCTGCAGTCAACAGTCTTTGAGTCTTGTGAAAGCTGTTTGGCATGAATGACCATTGGAAAAACCTGATTATTGTTTGCAAAAGCATGAATAATTTGAAATAATCATACACTTGCTTAGCAATCAGTCTCTCAAAGATTTCTTTTATATTGTAGGGAGAATAGAAATAGGTCTGGAATTTCCTGGGTCCAACATAGAGCCCTTTTATGTATTGAGGTTACTGATGTTTGTTTCAATTTATCTGGAAAACACCAGACTGGATAGTCTTATTAATGTGGTTAAGCTAAAGATTGAGTATCACAGCTGAAGCAATTTTTTGGTTAGTTGGTTGGTTGGTTATTTTTGGGATTTAATGCCATTTTGCAGCACACAATAGGCCAAAGAGGTCTACTGTGTAACTGGTGGAGGAAGAACCCAGGAAAACCCTGGTAAGAACTACCGACCCATGGGAAGTTACTGGCATCCTTTCTCATATAACCACATTAGCCCAGCCTGAGACTTGAACCCATGCTGACAGGTGAGATGGCAGTGATCATCAGTAGAGGCGAGTGCTCCTGGAACACTCAGCCACCCAGAGTCACATAATCTTTTTGGCTGATTGGACTAGTTCATCAAGTCCAATATAATGTTACATTTAGAGTCCTAAGCTTACAGTTCATCATATTGGCTTACATTAACTATAGAAAATTCAAAGAAAGAATCAGCTGGAACTTCAGCAGTTACACAATTGAGAAGCTTTTTGTGATCAATTGTCTCAGTGTTAGTTGTTATTTATTCATAAAGTAATGGTTGAAGATGTCTGCTGTTTCAAGTATACTTGTAGCCAAGTCTCCATTGTAGTCTAATTGGGTAGGCATAACATTTTTGGGAAGAGAGTACATTCTTTTAGATATGCTATATTAGTAGTGCTCCCATTAGCTTGATTATAACAGTTTTTCTCAGGGTTATATATTAAGTTGCTTTCTGTGCTTTACAATTTTGTATATATAGTTTACCCAGTCCTTGATTCTATGAAACTGATGTCTTTTGTGTCTTGCTTCTTTAATCTCCTTGTTTATCCATTCAGGTTGAAGTTCATGTTTAGCCCACATGGTTTTACAAGGAGCATGACTAATACATGGAAAAAAGTTTGTACCTGCATCTTTGCTAATATCTGGTATATCTACAAAGTCAACAAAAAGCATACAATATGGATCACTACAGATGTTTTCTTCATGAAAATTGAGAAAATCTGCATTTATTTCATAATGATGCTTAATAGTAAGTTTAGGCACATGTCTAGAGATACATACTGGACAGTGGTCACAAATTTCACTTACATTTTCTAGCTTATTTGTGTAGACATAGTAAATTAATGTTGAACTGTCTTTCATGATTCTATCTGGGCTGCCTATGACAGAGTGAAATATTAGTTTGGAAAAATCAGTCAATTCTGAGGAGGGTGTTTATAGGAAGTCTACTGGTACATTAAAATCAACACTTTTTATTGTTTCATAACCATGTACACAAACAGCATTTTGTACTTGATTTTCAAATATGTCAATCCACTCTACTTTAAAATTTGGAGGCCTACAGATAGAGCATATCAGAAATGGCTTTGTCTGTGTCATGTTTACTTCTATCCATATACTCTTGATAGTACCTATAGCTTCAAGATTCTTCCCAGCACCATGAACCTTAAAGAATCAGTTCTTACAGCTCCAGGTGAGTGTCTCACCCTTAATCTGACACAACTGCAAATAGATAGGAGTGGGGTTCGGGGCACACATGCTGATTCCAGCCAGAAACTGGTCATGATTTGTATACCAAATCAGATGATGGTGGAAATCAAGACATAACGAAATCAGAGCATTCAGTTTCCAGTTTGCTAAAAGGAAAAAGTAGAGAGGATACAAGTGCAGTCTGCTTAGGTGAACCAGGTCTGCCATGGAGTTCAAGTTCCTCAGCAAAGAAAACAAAATGATCAAAATGATGAACCTATAGCACGTTCTTGTGTCTCAGTGCCTCTAACAGGGACAGAATTTTGTCTACTCTGTTGGACTAACCATCTGTTTTCAAGGAAATTCATACCCACGTGGATGAAGTCTTAAGATGGAGTAAGTTCCAGTTTCTCTAGGTTGGGTAAAAGACCCAGCCTAGTCACTTTGGACCAATAGCAAGACAGATCTAGTCTGAGGGATTCCAGCCAGACATTGTGCATCAACTAATCAACAAAATATTGGAGAACTAAGATACTCAATGACCTTAAATGGGTTGCAACCACTCCCATGACCCTGGTAAGTGCTCTGGATGTGGATGCTAGGCTGAAAAGCAGAGCTCAAAATTGGAGAAAGACCTCACCATCCAAGCAAAACCAGACAGAGGAAGAAAGATATGGATGTGAAGATATGCACCTTGAAGGAGACCATCCAGTCACCATGTCTTACAGCACCCCTGACTGAGGCTGTTGGTCTCCATCTTGAAAGGTTTCTCCTGCAGAAACCTGTCTAGGCAAGAAAGATTGATAATCAGATGAAACTTTCCCATGTTCTTTATTACCATGAAAATCCAAGAGTAGAGGGCTGGATGAACACCCTCACTACTGCACTCTTCTGAAAAAGAAAGTGTACCTCTTCCTTTAATTGCACCAGATTCAACTGGTGGAAAAACATGGGGAACTTACCAGATCATAAAACCAAAGCTGGTATCCACCTTTTATTTTAGAAATGATGCAGCCATCAACCATCATGTCTGACCAAGCCTCTGAAAAGAGATTTAGTATGTTGCCAATAGGAACCAAAGGAAGATGTATGCTGTGCAGGAGAGGCAGTGAGTCCCTAGGGCTATCCATCCTTGTCCTTGGAAAATAGGATGGACCCATAAACTTTCTCTTTGTGCCTTTGCAGTGTGCCCAGTTAAGGCCTGACTGCCAAGGGGAGCTCTGAGATGTGGTTGTTGCTTGGCTTGGGACTGTGTGACTTTAAAGAACTTATCTGATGGACTCTGTGTCTGGTCTGGATGATTTTGCTCTTTAATCATAACCGTGTGAGAAAGCAACAAGAGATCTGGTGAAAAGTTAGCTACATTGTTTTTCCAAGCACGAAAGAATTGAAAGCTTAAAAGAATGTTAGTGCCACCATAGCCGTAAGGCTTGAGACACAGTTCATTGGGTGAAAGATGGTAAACCTTGTTGACCATTTTATCAAAAGACCAAATCTCTTCATCCCTTGCCACCTGAAAGATAGGGGTCTGACTCACACTCTGCCCTTTTGAACAGAAGAGGGTGCTGTTCCTCCCTCATGGGAGAGCATGACTTGCTCTCTACCCTTATTGAATGGGTAGGGTGCTGCTCATACAAAGAGACTTTGGTAACCCTTCTCTGAGTCCCTCAGGTCTCACAGAAGGAAAACCCTGAAAATTCTGAGGAAGATGAGGAAGGAACATCCTTCCTTTATCATTATGTCTGTGTTCAACAAGGTCCCATAACTCTTGCAACCACAGGCTGTAAATGGGACAACTATCTGTTCTTTTGAAGCCTGTATATGATAGGCAAGTGGAATGGGTGTTCCAGGAGGCTTTCTTGTAGCTGCACCTACCTACACCTTGCTGAGCCATTTCTGCAAGACTGCTGAAAAGATTTATTGAAAAACTTCTATGTAAGTATTTGTAAAAATGTGCTGTGTGGACTAAGTCCTTGCTAATATGATCACAGCAAGAACTCACCTTTTTCAGGTGTTGTTTCAAGTAATTAAAAGAATTACTGATGTCTTAATGCAAAAATGGAAACAGTGCTATGCTTAGTACATTTAAGAACATTAAAGAAATAAAACAAGCAAATAATATTAAAGATAATTAAAATATTACATCAACCAGGCTTATTCAAGAACTGGAAATGACTAAACAAGCAAAGACCAGTTTGGTAAGGTTGCTAATAAAATGAATAATAATAAGGAAGACTATCTGATATTAATTCCAAGAATGAACTGGTGTTTGACCTGCTTTTCCAAGAGAACAAATGCACAAGTCACATTAAAACAATGTGAATTAATATGATTTGTTACAGTAATAAAGTAATAGTGTTATGTATATTTGATTTAATTTATATTTGATTTGATTTAATTGCTTGTTTGTCAGTTTAAAAAAAAAAATGATTACATGTTATAAATCCCTAACTGAGCTAGAAACTAATTCTCAACAGGAATAGTAACATTAACACCCCTGTGTGGTAAGAATCTAAATGAAAGGTCATACAAAACATAACCAGAAAAACTGCAAATAACTCTTGACTTGAGAGAGAACTCAATTCAAACAGAAAAAATGCCTTATGAAAGGTAATTCCATGAAGAAAACAATGCACATAAAGAAAAACCTCAAATCACAGTGGTAACATACAAAGCAAAGGCAGTTTCTCCTCAAAGTTAAAACTGAAGCAAATGAAAAACCTATCACCAGGAAAAGGAATGAAGGACAGTAAGCATAGGCAAGGTATCTGTGGGTTGGACCAGAGGCATTCTGATATTTCAGAACCTTCCAGTTTACCGGTACTCTATGGGAAGATGAATTCTCATCATATGGTTGAGGTATTTTCTGTTCAGAAAAGAGCCAGCTATGCAATAGCAATAGGTTATGATTAATTGATATTAAAACTCCATGTTGATATGACCATCAGTTCTGAAGGAACAGCAGTAACAAGATTTTCAAGATGGCTAACATGGCAGCTATACTGGATGTCAGATCAACATCATTTTCATAAGCGCTCAATCAAACACCATGCAAATTCTTTCAATGAAAATCCCATATCAATATGACCAGCCATGCAGGAACAGTAGCAATAACATGAATGTGTTTGTACAATCCCAAGGTAATCCTTTCATTGCTCAGAAGCAGCAATAACAAACTTGTGCTAATAAATGCTGAATAGACAACAAATGAAGGACAATGGACTAGAGACCATCACATAAGCATTTTATATGACCATTTGTTCAGAAGGAGTAGATTTATTTTCAAGATGGCCACAATGGTGGCCATATTTTGATGTTCAAGATGCATAATTTCATTTAGGACCAACTGAGTGAAACTGTATCCCAAGTTTCATAACTTTTCTCCAAAAGTTTATGATTACAGTATTGATAATAAACTACTAATAATTGAAAGATGCAGGCTCATCTCTTGTGGTCTTTGACTTAATGCAAAGCTATGCTTGCCATATTTGATGTCTGATAGGCAATATTTTTAATTCATGATCCTGACAGTCCAACAACTGATTATGCCTATGAGAAATCTAAGCATCAATTTCACAGATCTAGGCAGCCCTTGCAGAATACATTCATTAAAAAAATATGTACTATCATACTCCTCTATGCCTATTCATACCTGGACAGTAAGAAACAATGAGTGTCCAATCATATATCAATCCATTCCTCCAATTCCAGAACTTTGTATGCCTTATTCATTTTTGGTAAAAACAATAACTACAAACATTAGTCCACATAAATTATCTGCATCATTCTTTTCTCTTCATCTTAGCTGAAATTTTTCACATAATAACAGTGGTCTAATCATACTGTCTTTTTTACACTGAGAAAGAAGATTCTATGTACTGGTCTATTATATCCAGAATTAAGTACTTCTTCCCTTTTCCACAAAGAAAACTGCTTAAAATTAATTGCATCACATACAATTTTAATTTCCTTGAATTTCTTCAATAATTTGGAACATGAAATTTTCACCCAAAAAATCATAATACATCATTTACAAGTAATAAAGACATCTTTTAGTAAAAAAAACCATGTTGCTATGACATGTGGAAAGCAATAAAGTCAGGACAGTAGTACTGTTGTTTAAGACAATCAACATGCCAGAAAAGGTCTTTTAGTGGAAATCCAATTTCAATATGACCATTTGTGAGGAGTAATGATAACTTGACTTTCAAGATGGCCCTAATGGCAACTATACTGGATGTATGAGAAGCATCATTTTCAATTTAGTACCAACTAGACATCAGAATGAAACTGAGCCAAGTTTCAATGCTTTACTCATGAGTTAATTTTAGTGAAGTAGTGATAACAAATGCTAATGGACCAAGCATAACAGATAAACACTAACAGTGAACACAGGACTATCACATTAAGCTCTTCTGGTGTTTGACCAGTAGAGCTAATAATGGGGAAGCATGATCCCAGTAAACTACTTCTGGATTTCAAACTAAATCTCATCACATGAATATAAAGTCCTTAAGAGTGAAAACTGTCTACTCTGATGAAATTGGGCCGATCAAATATTATACTCATGTAATGATTAATTACCCAGGCACCTAACCCAAATGCCATACATAATGCAGCTTACCTGAACTGATAGCTGGAAGAGCAATCGACTTCAGGTGAACGTTTTCAGCCTCAATGAAACAACCTATTATGGAATTGAACAAGTCTGTCTCACATCTTACTCTATTCTTGGCATCATGTGGATAATAATCACTCCATCTGGGTCCAACTGTATGAATAATACAGTTATATGGCAGATTTCCTGCTTTAGTAACACACTGTTCTCCAACATTTATTCGACCCCTAATTTTCAAGATTTCACTCCCCTCTCTGTCAATCTCTGGGCCAGCACCTTTAGCAATCACCAAAGCAACACCACCACCATGCTGAAGGTTGTCATTTGCTGCATTCACAATACAATCAACATCAAGTCTAAGGATGTCTGCTTCATACACTTTTACCACTATTCCTTCCAATGTTTTGAATACCTCAACATTTGTTGCATCTTTTGACCAAGAAAAAGCCTGTACTGTCTTTTTCTCTACAGTAGGCTCATCTTCAAAAGATAACAGATTTGTGTTCTCTTGGCTGACAAACCTATCCCCTCTTCTACCAGTGAGCTTCATTTTGCCCATTTTAAACTCCACCTTGTGCTTGAATGTCTTTATTTCCTCAAAACTATCACTGTATACAAGCACCTGCTTATTATCATCATCCCACACTAACAATAATTTATCAGACTTTGCTTCATTTATGGCTGACCTGAATTGTTCCTTTTTGGGTGGATCATATGTTATTTCAACTTTCTGTTTTCCTCTAAGGGTTTCAATTTCTGCTTCAATTTCTTTCTGAGTTGTCTCATTGAGACAAGAACAAGCTCCATGGAAATACAATATATCATTGCTATGACTGAACCTAATTTTGAATTCCTTCATCCATTTGGAATATATTTTCAAACTCTGTAAAGCAAGAAAATCATTTTTTGTCACATCCTGAATTTGTTTACTTTTTTCTACTTCCACAAAGGAGCTGCTTGCAGTAGCTGTTTCTTGTACTTTGATTCCTAAGGTTTCTTCAGTAAATCTTATCAAACAATTTTGTGCTATCTTCAACTGGTGAGAAGTCATTGCTTTAAACTGAACACTGCTACCAAAATGAGAAACGTTGACCCCGCTATCTTGATTTAACGTATCCATCAGATCATTGTCTTTCTTCATTTTAGTTGCTCTTTTCCATATCACAGGATCAACAACTGCAGTTAGGTCTTGGATTACCTGTGATAAATAGATATGATAGATACTTGTGATACTGCTTAACCAGCTTCATTTATGGTACAGTTTAAGGTCATAATATTTTTCATACTAATTCACATCTAAACATATTTGTGCATATAACAGGTTTCAGTTAGCAACATTTATGGAAGAGTAATTAAATACAATGTAGATCTTTTAAAAAATAACATATGAAGACCAAACTTACTGTAATACAACAATTAGGGGTTCCTAAACATTTTGTCTTTACCTGACTGCATATGATTGTATGAAAGATTTCAGAAAATGTTTTTTTTTATATTTTGTCAAGAAGTCCTTAGAAATTATATAAATTTATATAAAAAAGAAAATAGGGGTTACATTTTCACAAATTGACTTGTGCTGGTCTCAGGAAAATATTTTCCATGTCAGTGTCATCATTTTATCACTTACCACAGCAATACTTATTCTCTTAATACTAAGAAACCTCCAGCACGAGATGCAGACTTGACAGGTTTATTACCTGCTGTTGACATTATGAACATTTTTATAACCTGAAACCAAGTCTACATTGAGTTAATGCATAAAATGCAAATCCAGCTTCTTTTATATGTTCTGGACTGAGAAGCAATCAAAAAAGGCAATTTAAATATGCTAGGTGTTAAGCATTGCTGAGTTTCTGAGCTTGTTACAGGTAGAAAATACCCATGGATATTCTCAAGGTGTGAATCTGCATCTAGTCAGCTCAGAGATAAGCAAGTAGCAGTGTAGCACAGACAAATTTAATGCAACTTGCTTATGTCTTGTTAATGATCTAACATCTACTTTCAATGTAATTTGACTATGGATTGTACAGTTAATGCACTCATTGTCAATGACACCCAGAAATCATGTGATTCTACATTGTATTTAGCAAGATCTGATCGTAGAATTCAGTGCAAAGGTGAGTTGCAGTTGTCAGAAAATACTATTGATCATAGTACTTAACACTGTTCCCAATTTAATGCTGTTCCCAATGTAAACCACCATGTAATAAGCAATGATTTATCACAATACATTTATGTTAACTCATTAACCCAGCAAGCCACATTTATGCATAATGAGGTTGTACCTTACTTCTAAGCTGTGTAACAGCAACATCATTTATGATATACCAAAGTAAGTGGTATTACAGAAAAGTAGACAGATGTAGTTCTACATGATTCCAAATAATATAGAATTTCTACTCATATTATAAAACAAAGCAGAAAAACTTGAAAACTAATTTTCTTTAAAAATCAAGCCCTACTCAAATTACAAAAATGCACAGTAGAATCTTAAGAAACTTTGAACATTTGTGCAATCACTTTTCTCCATCACATATCATCAAATGTGATTTTCTCAATAAAATGGGAAAATGAGCTATTGCAGCTGTATGTGTGATATGTTCTTAATTATTTGCAATTTAGAAGACTTGGAACATAGAAGAAAACTCAACTTAAAACTGCTGGAGTAAATGTAAGATTAACCTACAGCAAAATGCTTGTTTTAATTGTAAAAAAATGACAGAAAAATGATGACAAAGCTGACTTGCATACTTGTTTATACAGTAGAATTAGAAGATGTTTGTTTACTCACTGACCTTTAAACTGAGTGACATCTCAGAAATAACTGTGGAAAAATTCATATTCCTGTCAATGAATATAACACTGGTTGCTTGGTTGAGAAACTGCAAGGTGCATTTTAAAATATTGTGATTTTTTGGGGTAAGATGGGGAGGGAAAGGGGCTTGTGCATCTCAGAATTTGGTACTAATGAATACATGAATACTGACCTGTGGAAGAAATGCATAATTATTTAAAAGGACTCTTTAAGTCCCTGTGACTTAATTGTTTCATCTATACAATATAAATTAAAAGAGCTACCAATAACACATATTTGATGCTTGTGTCTCTGCTCTACATTTATTACACACTTCTGAAAAAGGGACAGGTATAAGGTGAAGCTGTTCACAACATGCAAAATGCTACTTTCATGTACTGTGATTGGCATTTATTTACCTGTGGTAAATATGGAAATCATGCACTATCTAAAGCAGACAGCTGATTAAAATGGCTGCTCCCCTTTGCTTGAATAATGAACCTGAACTAATCCAAAGTACACCAATTTTAGGAGTTATTAAAAATGGGAAAATTAATTGTCCCAGCAAAGGCCATACCAGTTTCTAAAAGTGCAATAAATGAAGTATAAAATACATAAAAGCAAAAAAATTAAAGCATGTATTTTTTCTCCAATTTATCTTTCAAGTCCAGAAAGTAAAAATGACCAAAGCAGAACTAGCAATTTATTTGATAGGTGTAAATCTTAAGTATGTCCAAATTGTATATATTAAAATTAAAACCATCAATCATACACCAAAAATTAAGGGAATAAAAAGTTCTTAAGACAATATCTAAGATATACAGTCTTTTTTAAATAGCCAGGATACCCAATGAGGAAATCAAGGACATTCTATATCTTTAAAAATCAAACCCAATTCAAATTATGAAAATGTAATGTGGAACCTACACAACTATGTTTAGGCTAAGCAACCACAGATCCATACTGCAACTGTATCTCACTCGACTGAAGAATTCCACACCATCCATAAATTTGGGTAAGAACTCAATAAATTTAATTTGCAATAAGTTCAATTACGACTAAAGTGAGTAATTTTTCTGTCACCAAGTGTTGGCCATAAAATGTACTTTCTTGGAGGGGTATGCAAAATTTAATTGATGTTATACGTAACTATTGCTACTGCAGAGCTAGTACTTTTCTGAGAGGAAAATACCTGACCAAATGAAGAAAATTCTGTCCTCCCATTAGGGTCAACCAGAATTTTCCAGGACACTGGATCAGCCCTGGATCCCTGGCATGTCCAAAGGTTCTCATTATTTGTGGCAGCAGACTTAAACTTAATGGGACATTAGTGCAGGGAGGGAGGAGGGAATCTGGCAATAGCAACAAGCAAGTATTACATTTAATTGAAATTAGTTTAACTCCCTCAAAAAAAAAAACCTTCACTTTAACATCAGTATTACACTACCTGCTGTTGCATAGTTGAATTTGTCAGTTTGGTGGGAGGTCTGATGATCTCAAAAATAGTGACTACAAAACAAACACAAGGAATATTCAACCTCACAGAAGAGAGGAGACTATTGTGGGATGGAATCAGCATGGGTCATTTTTTGGGCCCAATGAGAAAGTGCCTATGCCCTGGTGGACCAACAGGTGAAGGTAGAAGGAGGACAAAGTAGAATGAGAGTGCCAAAATGTAGCTTTCATCACATCCTCCAAAGAAGAATGAGTAAGACAGGCCCAAGACAGGGCAATGGCTTGAACCTCATGGGCTTTAATTTTCATCAAAGACAGGTCCTCATTAGTAAGGGACTGGTAAGCTCTCTTCATAGTTAATGCAATTAACCTTGAAATGGTGGAAGCTGAAATATCAGCTGAACACTTGATGGGGAGCAAAAGACATTTCCTACCCTTTATACCTTTCAAGTCTACCAAGTAAAAACACCGAGCCCTAACTGGAGATAAAAGTCTATCTTGCTCATCTCCAACACTAATGGGGCTGAGACTGGGGATCTCAATCAGGAGTGAAGCAAGTGCTGGAAGCTGTCTTTTGTTGTTAAAAAAAAATGGTTGGCAAAGTAGAGAAACTGACTCATAATTCCCACTGAACCTGATACACCCCTTCTCTATGGATAGGGCATGGAGCTTACTCCATTGTCTCACAAATGCAAAGGCGAGCAAGAAAACCATCTTGGTAAAGTTCTCAAAGGAAGCTTCACTAAATTTTCACGGGGGGGGGGGGGGGATATTTTTGAGATCACAAGACAAGAAAAATTCCATTTAGGTATTAGAGAGTGAATACTGGTCTCTGAAATTTTAAATACTTGATTTGGTTTGCTAAGCAGGAATCCATCCTAAATGCAAGGACTATTGAAAATTTGAGTGTGTTGGAAAGAGCTGCTTCAAAGCCCTAAATAATAGAAGCAATGGACTCTTTCTCTTGGAAATGGAAATATTAAAATTGGTCACTGCACTCACAGAGGGAGAGTTAGAATTGACCTGTTTTCTACTACACCAGTTGGCATCATATACAGTAGAGGTCGAACTTCTCCTGGACAGAATGATGCACTTGCCAACTTTGATCAACAACTTTTCTTTGTGGAGAGACCGTTTGAGATAAGCCAAGCATGAAGGTGGAGACTCTTTGTCAGCTAAGGTCCTGGGATGGTCCACCTGCAGGTGGAGATCACTGAACAATGATCACTGGGGCCACAGAGGGGCAATCAAAATGAGCTGAACCGTGGAGTGCCTGACTTTGTGTAGGACCTGTAGGATCATCCTGAAGGGTGGAAAGGTGTAAGCGAATAGATAATCCCACATCAGGCTGAAGGTGTCCACTGCTCAGGCCCTCTGGTTGGGGACTGTGGAAACATAAAAGGGCAGCTTGTTGTTCAGTTTGGTGACAAACAAGTCTGCCAAGTGAGTTCCCCAAAGAAGGAACAGGAAGTCTGCTGTGGATTGGTGGATAGACCATTCACTAAAAACTAATCTTTCCTATCAATGACAAACTGTCTGCCAACATGTTTTTCTCCCAGGAATGTGGCACACTTAAAGGAATATTCCTTCTGTAGCTGTACAGAGAAGGAAGTTCCAAACCTCCATGCAGACAGAAGGTATATGTGTACCTCCTTGTTTCCTGTGGTGCATTGTCACTGATATGCTTTCGGAGAAGAACTTCATACAGCAGTCCTGATTTGTCCACCAAATTAGATGGGGGGTGGGAATTCAACCCAGAGAAATCATAGCATTCAAGTGGTCCCAGTGTGGTATCCAAGTCACTGAAAATTGAAAATGAAGCGCATATTAAGTAAAACCTGCCTAGAGGAAACATATCTGCTCTGGTGTTCAAAGTGCCCAGCATAGTAAGAAACATGGACAGGATTTTGTTTGCATCTTAAACAGGGACAGTATTTGTCTGATCTGTTCAGAGGGACATAGACTAACCCACTGTCTAAAAAAAATCATCCCCATATAGATAATATCTTGAGATGGATTGAGCTCTGATTTCTCTAAGTTGGATAGAAAAGACCAAGCCTGGTCACAATGGACCAACAGTGAGACAGGTCTGGTCTGAGAGTCTCTTGACTGCCATTGTGGATCAACCAATCATCAAAATATTGAAGACTGGGACACCTAATTACTTCAAATAGGCTGCAACTACTCCCATGACTCTGGTAAAAATTGGGGGTGTGGAGGCTAGGCCAAACAGCAGAACTCAGAATTTGGACAACCTCTCCATCCAAGCAAAATCAGAGGTATTTCCTGTTTATAGGAAAGGCAGTGATTTGAAAATATGCATGTTGAAGATTGATAGAGACTATCCAGTTGACAGGTATTTTGGCATACCTGAATGAGGCTGTGGTCTCCATCTTAAATGGTTCCTCAAGTAGAAATTTGTTTAGGGATGAAAGGTCAATAACTGTACAAGACTGTTCCTGTTTTGGGATTAGAAGGCCAGCAACTGGTCTTTTAACACCCTCTCTACGCACTCTTCCAAAGAAGGGAATGGACCTTTTCTTTTAACCAGACCAGAGTTAACTGACAGAAACAAATTGGTGACCTGAAGGAAATAACCATCTCTTATGATATGAAGGATCCAACCATCAAACATTATGCCTGATCAATCCTGCAAAAGATGTTTTAGTCTGTGCCAATGGGAACCAAAGGAAGAGTAAAGTAGGAAGGGCCTACCAACATCTTCCCTGGGCCTTTGCAGCATGCCATTCTTGGACCTGCCTGCTAAGGGAGAGCTCTGTAATGGACTTGATGCTTTGACAGGGACTGCACGGCTTTAAAGAATTTAGCTGGTGGGCGCTGAGAGTGGTAAGGATGATTCTGTTTCTTGGCTGGTTTAAAAAAGCCAGAAGTGGATGCAAGGGACCATTGTTGATGGTCTCTCAAATTATTAAGTTTTTGCCACTGCTTCCAACAAACAATGGAGAGCCATTGGTGAGAGATTCCACCTTCAGTATGCTAAATAAGACTGCTGAAAACAGGTCAGTATGCAAGGCTACAGTCACAAATGGTTTAGCCTTTTATTCTAAGAATTCCAGTGTTTTTACTGGAAAGCAAGGTCTCCATAGAAATAACCACTTGTGCTGCTTATCAAGAACATCCAAGGTGGAGTTGTAGTGGACCAGGAAGAGAAAGAACATTTTACTTAGAAGCAGCTACCAGTGGTTATTATGTTGTCTAGCAAAAGCTTTGCCCTTGCTGAACCTTTGTAAAAGCTCCTTGACTATAACTGATTGAGGAAGGAGCAAGAGATCTGGTCAAGAGGTTGTGCTACAAAGTTTCTCCAAACTAGAAAGAAATTTCAAGCCTCCCCAACTTGAAGGTTTAGTATACAGATCATTAGACAAACGGTAGTGATTGTGATGCAATGCCTGTCTGCTTAGGGGCAACATAGCCAGAGGAGAAACTTGATGTGGAAACTTCTCCAATGGAGTTTGCAGATTGTTTAAAGCAGTGGCATCTGCTGATGGTTTAGGGTGATTATCTGCCACTGTAGAACATTTTTGGGAGGTTCTATTACCCTCTCTCTTTTAAACCCAACCTTGTAAGCTTACGTAAGTCTAAAGTCTGCAGGAATAACCTCACTATTATGCAGCCCTGGTCCATAAGTCCATGTCTGCATTTAGGGAAAGGTTCAGTCACTTCCCTGTGAAAGAAGACCTCATATCCCATAAGGATTTAGGGGAATAAAAGGGAAGGGGGATGATAATTCAATCTGATATGTGTAAGCTGATTCCCAGTCCCTTATAGTGTGAAATGGTAATTGGAGAGATGGGAAAAAGCTTGATCTCCATCTCCATACAATATGATCTCCAAAGACCTGACACAAAGTTATTGGTACCAGACCAGGACTGTACAGATGATTCAAATTTGTAGGAAAATCTATCCCCAGATCTGACAGACTTAGATCTGAGCACTCCTTTATTTGGGGGACTAGACCATATTACAAACAGGTTGCTGGGACTAAAAGGGTGATGCTCACCCTTATTGGGGAGGCAGGACTCAAAACCAGCCCTTATCAAGCTGTCATTCAATAAAGGGTGCCACTCCTGCTCAAAGCAGGTACAACTGGCTCTCTGCCCTTTTGGAAGCAAGATGGTGCTGCTCATCCCTAAGGGGAAGGCAAGACTCACCATCTTAGTCATAAAGAGAGGGTGCTTCTCCACCCTCTCAGGATGGCATGACTCACTACCTCCCCTCATGGAATGTGGATGGTGCTGCTCCTCTAGCTCAAGCAGGCATGCCTTGCTCTCCACCTATTTATACCTTCCCTTGGGAGTTATCCCATGAATTCAAGGAGTCTCTGAGAAAGATAACCCAGAAAACTCTGATAAGGATGAGATTAACTACTTCCTTGCTTGGTAGGTTCATCAACCTGGCCAGATCCCATATTTTTTCAGGTCAAAGTATACAAAATGAACAGCCATCTGTCCTCTTACAGTGTGTATATGATAAACAAGTACGGTGTGTCTCCCAGGGAGATTTCTTGTGGCCACACTCGCCAACACCTTGCACAGACGTTTTTCCTAAAATAAAGATGCTGAAAGAAGATGTGAGATATAAAGAACTTCCAAGTTAATATATTCCAGGTAAAGCATGTACAAAGTCTATGTTACAATAATGTTAAAAAGGAAGCAATGAGAAATATTCAGGGCAGAAAACTCATTAAGTCAACCACACTTAAAAGTAACTAAATAAACTGAGCAAATTACCAGTGGGTAATGAGAAAAATGACATAACATGAAAAATAACTTAAGTTTGATAACCAAGCATAATTGATGAAGTGAATATGTGGTGTGCAACCTGTTTATCACATAAAAATATCACAAGTCATGATATAAGCACGGTGAATAAAATGATTGGGTATAATCCTAATGCTCACGAAGAATATACCACAAAAGACAATTAATAATTTGCTCGCTGACCCAAGAAGTGGTAGCTAATCCTTTTTACATAAACAATGTTCAACATTACTAAATGGCAACCTAAAAATATAAGGATGAGGGCCTTCATGCATCAAAAGGATGGGAGGGATTCTCCCATAGCTGATACAGTGTTTTGGTAGATACTAGTTCACCCTAATCTGATTATGGAATTTTCATCATTCAGTCTGGTATTTTACTCCTGAAAAAGTACTTATTCTGCAATTGCAACAGGTAGAGTATTACTGATGTTAACTTTCTGTTTTTTCTGCTGACATTCATCAATATTTGCAGAATTAGTTGGGAAGAAACCCATTCTTTTCCTGATTTCTAGGTAGCATCATAATTTTGAACATTGTGTCTATCAATTAATCAGCTGCTGATGAAGGCTTCCAAACAGTAATTTCTGTTTGCAAACATTTCTGGCTCCTTGATTTTAATATATATTTCAAACATAACAGTTTCATTGCACCCTGCACATATCACAAACATGATAGTTTCATTCTATCCTACACATATTCCCATGTGCTATCATGAAAAACATTTTTTATTTAAACACATGCATGTATGTATAATAATAATAATAATAATAATGACCTTATTTAAAGAGGGTAACACAATTAGTTAAGAAGTAGTCTACCTTGAGGCCCTCATACAAAGGAATTTATTTATTTTAGCTGCGTCTCTGAACCCACTGGATATATTGGGTTTGGAAGAAGGAAATAGAGTGGGCATTTCTAATCTCAACTGGAATACTATTCCAGAGGAAAGTTCCAGTGTATTGGAAACTTTTTTTAAATAACTCCTTATTTGGTTTGGAAATTTTATACTGTTTGGTATACATGGATCACAGGTGGGGAGTATTACCAGGTAGCCTATACTGGAATAGTGATAGGAGCACTATTATGGGATATCCTGTACATTAATTTGGCTTTTCTCAAACAGATTTGGTCTTTAACAGGTAATATTTGTAACTTACCAGCTAAATTTTCCTTGCTTTCTTTCTGGATTGATATTAGCCCAAATGCTCTTTTCTGAAGATGTGCCAGCTTTGCTATGTTTTTATCATTTGAATTACCCCATAATGTATTACAGTAGTCTAAATAGGGTTGTATGTAACTGTTATAAAATAGTTTTCTGTGCCTTTCAGGGAGAAAATGTCTTATCCTACTGAGAAGCCATAAATTTGAATTGACCTTTTTACTGATAGGTTTGTTATGTTCAGTCCATGATGTGTTATTATCTACCAGAACACCAAGTAGTCTATCATGACAGACCAATTGCAAATTTGTATCCTTCCATGTCAGACATAGCTCATCACTATCAAGATTTGTCTGCTTTTGCTGTGTTGAAATAAGCAATATTTTAGTTTTACCAGTATTTACCACCATGCCATTACATGTGCACCAGTTTTCCAGTTTGTTTAGGGCATTCTGTAAAGAAATTTTGAGTTCATGCTTTGTGTTTTGGATGTCTGACAATGTTGTGTCATCTGCATAGAGATCTGTAGATGATATTGAGTCTCTTAGTAAAAGTGGTAGGTCGTTAATAAATAAAATAAATAGTAGGTCATTAATAAATAAAATGAATAGTAATGGACCTAGAATTGAACCTTGTGATACTCCATATCTAATTGTTCCAGGTTCAGACAGAACAGTATTTATGTAAACATGTTATGTTCTCTCTCAATTAAGTAAGAAGTAAACCTTCTAACTGTTCTTTCATCACACTGGTAGATTTTCAATTTCTTCAAAAGGATGATGATCCACCATGTCAAAAGCTTTCCTGAAATCTACAAATACCGATCCTATTATACTACCTTGGTAAAGTGCTTGAAGCTCTTTATCAGTTAGGGAGATCAAGGCAGTCTCACAGGAATGTTTCTGTCTAAAGCCTGATTGATTAGGGTGTAACAGCAAGTGTTTGGTTAAATATGACATGAATGAGTCACGGACATGTTTGTCAATCAATTTTGACAAGTTTGGTAGTATTGAGATTGGTCAGTAGTTATCAGTGTCATCCTTAGAACCAGATTTGTGAATAGGAGTTACTTTTGCAGTTTTCCATATTTTGGGAACAGATGAGTTTGCAATACCTTAATTGATTATGAATATTATGCTATTTACAATAGCAGAGGCAGAAGCTTTAATGAGTCATGGACCAATCTGATGAAGTCCTATAGCTTTTTTGGTATCAAGTTCACTGAGACATTTTTTAATAATGTGCACATTATTATTAATGGCTGCAAATGAGTGGAATGTGTAAGGTTACAGGTTATTTTACTCATTAGGTCCTGACATGCCATATTAAATATAGATTACAGATTATCAAGATCAAGCACCACGGTGAGCATATATAGAATTGAATATATGAAACGTAAGTGCCAATATAAAAAAGGGGTTCCACAGAATGCTATATCTCATCTTTTTTTTATAATTATGTGCCACTACAAATTTAAAATTTCAACACTAACCTACATATCAAATTTAACACCAAGTTAATTATGACACTGCTGCAGGCATTGCTATTCCACATTTTTTCTAGAAAATGCAAGTCAAAAGGGCAGAAAAAAGTCCTCCATGGTACATCTATTACTGAGTACATACCTAATTAATCACCCTAATACATGTATAATTAATTCTCAAATAAGATGATCATTCTGAAATCACTGCTGGCTACAATAAATCTAAAATTACTCCTAGAAACTTCACATTTCGTATAATTTTCACAGGAAAATCAAATCACTTTATTTTAATAACTTAGGCCTCTGGCCTGTAATACAAAATTCTGTTTATAGCATACACAATTAGTGTGTGTGTGTGTGTGATTAGGATTTTTAATGTAGCTTTAACAATTTTTCAGTCATATCGCTATGATGTCTGCAGTGTGGCAGTTTATAGTGATGTCCAGCACTGGGGCACCATGCCACAGACATGTAGCATGATGTCCCACCCAGTCACATTATCCTGGCACCAGGCCTTAGTAACCAGTCCTAACACTAACCTCTTAATGCTGAGCGACAAGCGAGGCAGCTGTTAGTACCATTTTTGTCAAGTCTTTGCTATGACTTAGTCGGGGATTGAACCCACAACCTCCTGCAGCCAAGGTAGATGCTCTAATCACTATACCACCAGAGCAGTCTCTTGGTATATTTATCATATTACCTTGGAGACCTTTCCATGGTCAACTTTGTTGAATGCCTTCTTAAAATCAACATAAAGACAATACAATTTTCCTTTTCTTTTGGATACTTTTGTACTGAGGCTTGCAAATGAAACATGTTGTCAATAGTGCTGTATATTTTTCTAAAACTGGCCTGTGATATATCAATGAGAATATTTTTTTCTGCCCAAGAATAAATTATTTTGTTTAAAATGTGAAAACCTTGCATAGTGTATTATTTAGGGATATACAGCAATAATTATCAGGATCCTCTCTGCTTCCATTCTTATATATTGAGCAAATAATGCTTTTAGCCCACTCTTTGGGAGAGTTACCAGGATCAAATATTCTATTAAAAAGAGTTTAGGAATGGTAAAATGCTCTTACTAGTCAATAGGTTAAAATATAACTGGAATCAGGAGTTTTGTTTTTCACTGAATTTAAACTGGTTATGAACTCTTCATCTGCTATTATGTCATTTAAGATATTTTCAGTTTCCCATGCAATAGTAACATCATCATTGTCAAGATCACTATTCACAGGGTTTTCATTTTGTGGGTTTTTAAAATACTTGTGCCAAACCATTTCTGAGAAAATTTGTTTCCTTTTCAAAGGTTGTTGTTTTCAAATTTTTCCAAAATAGCAAATAGTGTTACCACACTATGGTCTTAAACTAAGCACAGAAAAAAGCAAAACACCAACAGGTTCACTAGCATTCAACAAATAATTTATCTTCCTAGAATAAAAAGAATATTTAAAAGAACTTACAACAGTGGTAATTAAGTCCTGAAAGTTCTATCAAAAGTCCAAAAGTATAGTATTTTGAACAAATTCCAGTCTTGAATGTGCTGATATACCAAAAGGATGGAATAGTGCTGATGTGGTAACAATCCTGATGTATCATAATGATATAATCAAGAATGTCCCTAAATGATTTCAAAATAATCCCAAAATAAAGATTTGGACCTAAAGTCAATGAGCAGTTTTTTAATTCCAGTGAATAATTTAAATAAACAAATATAGTACTGTAAAATTTTAACTGAACAAAACTAAATGACTGATTCTGCTACAAATATTAAGATAGGATTGTACATATCTGTTGTAAATAACCTTAATATAAATTTTTTTTAAAAATAAGACGACTAGGAGGGTCAACATTTCATTTTCAGAACATTCTAAGTTTTAAACAATGTCAGGTATTGGAATCAAATTTTAGCAGAGAACATGACAAACATAAGGTGGAACAGGAATTTCCAAGGGGAAAACCAATGTCCTGAACTCAGATCCATGTAAACAATTGTTTACAAAAACTTGAAAGTTAGTCTAGACTCATGAAGAAAAATTAGCTATGTAACATATTGTTTATAAAATGACCCTTACAATAAAAAATCATGCACAAAAATTAAGCACACAATATAGTTACTCATAATAATAGAAAATTTAACATATGGCCATATTTAGCCTGTAAAATGTGGAAACTATGAAAACAAAACTCCTTACACATTTACTCAACAAGTATTATCAAAGTAGTAATGTATCTTATGCAGTCAATAAATAATGCTATGTTCAAGAAAATTGCCTATTCCTATAATTCAAACTGTCAAAGAATGGTAATACCAGTTCAGTAGCAGTAAATTATGTTTTAGACTTTGTTTGCATTTATATAGGCCACTGCCTTGATACCCCATGATTATTGCTCAAGCTGGTAAAAAGTCACATGTGTATGTGCAACCCAAAGATTACAAGGCGAAAGTGGCCAAACAAGAGAACAAAGGCATGGAGATAGAGGTAGTTACCTTGATCAGTTAACTAACTAAATGCCTACTACAACACTGCTATTATAATTGTTATGTGACAAACTGTTTTACTTGAATCACATTAATTGTCTGTAAATCTGCTACCTCATGGTTTATTTGTTTTGAGTTGTCAGTGATTTTCCATTTCCTCTAACACAGTCCTGAACTTGGCCAGGTGCTATTACTCTATTATCTTAAACTAAGTAACAGAAAAAGCAAAATGAACAAGTTTAGTAAACTTAAAGAAATAATTATTTCCCTACAATAAAAATATAAAATTTTAAAGGAACTAACAGTATTGTGAATCAAATCCCAAATAATTCTAAACCTTCTATCACAAGTCCAAAAGTAGAGAGTGCTCTGAATTTGGATGTACTCGTATGAGACTGAGATGATTTTTATCCAAAACCAGCAAAGAGTAAGACTTATTGACAAATGAAGCTTTGTGAGTCAAGGAATAGTTATCAGATGTACAACAAGCATTTTCCAAAGCTTTGCTCATCAAGGTAGGTCTGGACTTCACCATGGATGCAATTCTTGACCTCTCCAACTAATACGAGTTATCTGAGGTTATCATAATATTGATCAACTTTCCTGGCTGAGCTTCACCTATTAAACAGTTGTTCTTTTTCCCTAGCAACTTTGATATGGATTTTTTGTGTTTATTTTCTACAATTCCTGAATCTTTGTCAATATGCCTCAGGTAGTGAGTCATAACACTGTAAGATATACATTTCTTAACTACATCATGATCAGCACTTTGTTGTACATACTGACAGTTAAGTGTAAGACTTCACAAGCTTTGCCAATAATTACATTTTGCAAGAATAAAGTCTAATACTCTCTTGGCCACTTTAAATTTTCAGCAATTTATCAAAAAGAGGAACATAATGATCTACTTCTTCTTTAAAAGGGGGTACTGGCATAATATTTATGGTACCATGAAAATCGGAACTTGTTTTGCAATGGGGTGTACCAGTTAAAGTTCTTTTAATATCAAATGCATTTTTCTTCTCTCTCTTTGTGTTTGCATCTGCCTCTCCTCCTTCTGTCACTCTTTGATTTTGGATTTCCATAATTTCTTTCTGAAGCTGAAGTTAATAACTACATTTCCATCTAATTTCTTTAACTATAATTCTTTTAATTTCCATACAAAACAAAACATATTCTTACTAATCAAACCCAAAGCACTTTTAACCAAACGTTTCCTTTCCACCAAATACTGATTCAAAACATTCTTTATATCTTCCTTCATTAAAGAAGCCTTTACTTCAGAAAGATCATAATATCTGGCATGCTCAAGCAACTCATCCTTATTTTAAAGATGCTAACCCTTCCTGGGAAGGTTTTAAAACAAAGTTCCCCACTATAGATACTATTATGAAAGCTTATTGGTTTCGTAAAAGATTTCTGTAATATGTGAAATTCAAATTAAAATCTTTAACTGTGACCAAAATAAATTCTGAAAGAAAGTAAATTTCAGAAACTCAGAAGCAATTTTAATTTTTCTGAAATAATTAAAGAGATTCAGATTCCGAATGAGCCCCTAATTTCTGTAACAGCTCTATGGTCTTAAACTGACAGAAAAAGTATAACCGACAAGTTTAGTAAAATTAAAAAAATAATTTATTTCCCAAGAATAAAAAGTGAAAATTTAAAAGGAACTTACAATATTGTGAATCAAATTCCAAATAATCCTAAAAGTTCTATCACAAGTCCAAAAATATACAATTTTCAGTCAATGAACCCTTGGTAATAATAATAAGTAATTATAATTATCAGACAACCAATCTGATTTTTGTTTTAAATAGTAGAGTATCCCAAGTCTTTCATGGTGATGGGAAGTAATGTGCTAGGTTGAACTAAGACAGTCAGACAGCAGTGTCACAAAATGCCTCAAACACATCGGTGTGTAGGTACAAATCATGATTGTCACCCATGGTTTTACAATCAAATGCTGACCAGACTTTGTTTGCACATTCATAATTTTTTTTAAAAATGCCTTCACATAACAGAGATGAATAAAGCGCTTCAATCAGTGGTAAATAAATTTCAGCCAATTTGTCCCAGTCACTCATTTACTTGTATGGGTACACGCATTTCTAATTAACATGTTAGCATTAGTGGTACAATATCGACTAGTGATTAATTTTTCTGCCACTTGATTGTTCACTAACTTGTCTAAGGATGAATTCAGAAACTGTAATGAATTGATAAACTGCAATTATCCGAGATTAAATATCAGGTACTTTTCCATTTTCTTTGGAATAACACTTATTGGTGCCTTTGATGTTGATGTAATTGATTGCATTATTAAATGGCCATCAAATTCACACAGGTTATGAATCCCTACAGTAATTTTTATTTGACTGGTCTTAATTCATAATTGTAAATTACATGCATTGTGTGGCCTTTACAGTAACTGGCACCAGAAATCCTATATCACCAAAAGTGTGTTCACACAAGTATTCCAGCATTTTCTAGGTTGATCCTTGTTATTACTTTGTGGCCTAGAATCATACGAGCACCACTCTGAATCAATGGTGTTGTGATTTTAAATCCATCCTTGTCACAGTTAAGCAGCATAATTAAATGTTCATTCAAGACATTACCCATTTTAACTCCTGAGGTACCAGAGTGCTGTAACATTGATGTAATTAGATGCAATAGGATGAGGACAGTTTTATTCATCCTGAAACACATCTAATAATGCAAGCATGTCAGCTTTCTTGTACCTCTTGGTATTTGTATATTATGCTTACATGCAAATTGTTTCAGTTGTTGCACCATTACATTTGCAAGGGGAAATTAATGCACAAATGGTGTTGATTAATTATGAAATCCCAGTAATTCAAGTATGTCAGCCTTTTTAATATGACTTTGCATTTGTACTTCATGCTGTTGCAAAATCTGATTTATCTGATGCACAGTCTGCATGCTTAAATATAAGGAAAGGAAATCATTCTCTAATTGAAAAGTCCATCAATAGCTTGTTTTAATATTTTATTCTACCAAGATCAGAAATTACAACTGCTTCAATCCTATCGATTATTTCATTTGAATCTGTGTCTGTTTGAACAGTGTCAGGTGTTGCCTCAATGCTGAAAAGGTGTTTGTGCAATCACAGGTTTAGCAGATTTTTGTCTACGAGTGTGTTAATAATCACGAATATATCTGCATGGCCGGCACAGTTGATTATATAATTTGACTCTGAAGATACATTTAAGACATGGTTAAGCACATATACCAACATGATATGCAAACAAATGTGATTTGCAGTATTCATACTGGCATGTTCTGTTGTATAATTCATATTTTCCAAAGCATACACTTTTGCACTTATTACTTCCCAATGCCACTGATCAAATGTAGACAGTTTATCTAATTGGGCAAAAACACAATAGAGTAAGATCTTCATTTATGTGTGTTATTTGGTTTTTTAACATTGCTTTAAAACTTTTTCAGTCATATCGCTATTATGTCTGCAGTGTGGTAGTTTATAGAGATGTCTAACACTGGAGCATAATGCCACAGACATGTAGCATGATGTCCCACCCAGTCACATTATGCTGACACCAGGCCAACTAGTCCTAACACTAACCCCTTAATGCTGAGCACCAAAGTGAGGCAGCTGTTAGTACCATTTTTGTAAGCCTTTGGTATGACTTGGTTGGGGATTGAACCCACAACCTCCCGCATCCAAGGCGGATGCTCTAACCACTAGCCCACCAGAACAGTAGATCTTCATTGATCTACATTAGGGATCTAATTTCCTCAAGTGATGGTGCTGCTCTACTTTCGCATTCTAATATATCATTTTATAGAATATATCCTATTGACTGGTGAGTGCAGATGATGGCTTCATTATATTGATACTAAAAACATTGATTTGCTCTTGAAGATCTTTATTACTTCTATAATATTTGCTGATATCATCAGAGTATTCACTCATTTCCAAAGTACTAAATGAATTAGTCAATGTCTGGGACTTCATTTTCACAATATTAAATATAGTTTTGATCCTTTTCTGGGTATAAGCTTGACCAAGTTTACTCTATTCCTGTTCTAACTTAAATCCTAAGTTAATTGCTTAATCAACATGTGTTTCTGATATGTTTGAAAAAAACGTATAAAACATCTTTTGGGTTTAGTTGACATAATAATACCACAATCAGACATCTCCATAAATTCTTTCAAAATACTATGAGCATAAATATTTGTGAAGTTTTCTTTATTCTATAAATAAATTCTTTAACAGAAAAAGAGATATCTCCTGATTATAGGCACACGACCAGTTGTAAGCATTTACATATGAAGTTCTTACACTGATGCCAATGTGTGTAGCCTGTATCAAATACAGCAGTTCCAATACAACCCCATATGAGCCCCAGGCATGCCAAATGACATACTTGAAGACCCAGACTCAATAGAAAGTCAAATGTGTCAAAGATTTTCAACTTTACATCATCAGTCAGTTTTCATGTAGTACATCACCTTCTCATCAATCATTAGGAAATACTATATTTTTTGTGGTAGTTGGACTTGAACTGGCAACATTGTCATTGATAGAATGATGCTGTAACCGATGTAGCCATTGTTTAAGCTGAGCAAGTAAATGAAATTCTTATTTTAAGTTGAAGAGGCTGATGGGAAAATATGTGCATGCAAATATATAAAAATATGCCATTTGAAATATTATTTCATGACATTATTATATATGTATCCATACATGCATGTCCCATGGAATGGAAGGAATCATAGTCTTGAAATAATTTTAGGTCTCTCAAAATATTTGCAAGCACAATAAATATAGTATTCACACACAATTCTTTTTGTTTGCACCCCCTTACCAATTTTAAACACAAAAGGCTCGAAGGACATAAAGAATGAACAAAAAGTAGCCATTTCATTCACTGGTTTATAATTTCTAACCTCACTGTCAACAGAAGGTTTCTTGAGTAACACAGTCTGCCACATTAATGCATGGGCAAATCTATATTTTCATGCAACAGATGTGATTTAATTCACTCTCTTTGATAATTTCAATAATTAATCTGTTTGAGCACATTTATACAAGTGTTCCTCCTTTTCATTTGTTCAATTTGTTTTAAAAATATTAAAACTAAACACTGGAAATGTTGGAGGCAGATGACACAGTTTTTGCTGAAATGGACAAATCTAGAAACCAGAAAAGGATTGAGAGCAGCTTGTTTACATAAGGAACTTATACTTGCTTTGAAATGTAATAAGTCATGTTAGGGACCATTGGTGACAGACAGTCTGGTTAGAAATTATAAATCAATGAAAGAAATGACTAAGACTTTTGCATTTTTATAGACTTGATGCTTTTCATTTTTAAAATCATTAAGGGGGTAAAACAAACAGGTGGGTATACCAATATTATAGTCTAATAATTCAAGTATTTTGTATACCAGCAAAAGCAGATTCAGCTGGTTCCCATATGTATGAAGACAAGCATGTATTAATTTTGCTTTTGAAATTTTAGCATCCAAAAATGAATTGTTTTTATTGACTGAAAACATCTTAATATGGGAACAAACTGGCTGGTTAGACACACAGGAGATTCTGAAAGGCTAAATATTTATTGGTCTGGTGCTTGGCAATCACTGTTCTGAAACTGGTTGTGTCTCTTAAGTTTTATTGTGTAAAATCTTAGCAGCTCTAATATAGTGTACAATCATTATTAGACTATTAATGTCATAACAGGCATGTTGTTGGTTACTGATCTAGCTAACTGCTTCTGTCCTCATGCCTCAGTTTTCTTGTTTGGCCACTGTCACATTTCAATGATTATAATCGAAGGGTTGCACATACAATTGTGGCTTTTTACTAACATGAGCAAAAATCACTGGGTATACTACCAGTAGTTTACATTAGTAAGTAATAAAAGTGTTTCTTAAAGCATGTATTTCCTTGTCCAATATAATGTTTTTTGTTCATCCTTTCTGAATGTCAAAAATGCTCATTGGAATGTGAAAATTGTCACGAGAAAGGTATTAGAGTCTGCAAATGTCAATATTTGGGATGTTTTTAATTTCTACCTCAAATAAACATCCAATTTAACATCACTGATGGTATTATACTGAGGTGCAAGCTGATAATTAAATGCAATTTTTAAGGTAACTACAATATGAACATTATTACCAAATAAAACTAGTTACAAGTTATACCCTTGCAACATTAAAAAGGGCTAAAAAATCAAAATTCCTGTTAAATGTCAGTGTGGTCATATTTATGTGTTTTGAAGAAATAAATTAATTCTGAAACTTACCTGTGGATTCAGATTCTGAAGCTTGTGTTCCTTCAATTTAGCCATAAGGGTATCTTTCTCTGAAAATGATAACAAGGTATGTCATGTATGTTTTCATTCATAAAATCTAAATGCTGGCCTTACCATGTCCATCTAACTCTATCATCAGATAACAGAACATAAAATTGTAGTTGTATAATGGCATTTACCATATACATGTACATGTTGCAATGATTTAGAAGTTGGGACATCTTAAATTTAAAAAAAATAATTTTGAATGAACTGTAGATTATGAGATATTTTAATTTAAGTAATATTTTACCTTAAGATATTTTAGGGACACTTGTTCTGGAAGCTTCTTCTAAGTTTGTAACCAGCATGACTCATTACAATAACCCTTTTATGCTGAAAAATGGATTTAAACCTATAACAAGAACAACATTCACAAATTCATTTACTATTAGGTAATTTTGGGGGCTGTGATTTGTTTCTTCTTTCTGAGCTGAGATATTTTTATTGGTTTTATCTCAAGATAATTAAAAAAAGTTCTTCAAATAATGAAATAAATATATGCTTTATTTTGCTTTAAATCATACTTTTTCCAGCTATTAACAGACAGAATTCTTTTCTAATTAAAAAAAATGTCATGCCCATGTATCAGAACATTAAATTGTTGGTTTCTAATTGCAATATATCACGGTACATATCGAGGTATGTCCAAACTTTTTGTGCCCCACATGGATTGGGTGGTTTAACTTCAAGTTGGCCTTTGTTGAATAATGGCACCAAGGCTGCTGCTAAATATTTTCCACATCCAAAACACTGTTGGTAATCAGGCATTGCAGCTAGTTTTCCTCACCCTCAGGCCTTATGAGAACCACCTGGATCCACAATCCACAGGATCTCCATGGTCTTCCAAAATATTAGGTTGTTCATGAGAATGAATCTTTCTTTTTCTCCAATGACATCTTTGTGAAGAGACCAGTGTTGAGCTGTATGAAATGGAGTCATCCATGGGCTTTAGTCAAACTCTAATGCCATGTTAACCTTGGTAACATGTATTCTGAGCTTTATCCACAGCTGGAGGTTTTGGTAATGAACCATACTGCTTGCAATGTAAACATGTAACAAGTTTGACACTTTCAGTGAATCCTTTTGAAGGATCATAATCTCAGAAGCCAGTGGATAGTGCAGCATAAGGTTCCTCTGGATACTCTACATCTACTTCAAGAACGTAGCCCTTCAGTCAATTCTCCATGATTTGCAGATATGGCAGACTGACCCATTTAAAGTCACCAGTTGGCAAACTGCATTACAGTTCAACTACAGAGATTGTTTACATAAAAGTGGGTTATCAAACTGTTTGGCTCAGTCCATCGTTATAGCTGCATCCATATCCACAAGATGCACAAATTGGGTTGTTCACTTTACATGATGGCAGCTTACTATTGAAATGCCACCACAGGTTTACTTATCAATAAATAGGTTGATGTCAACATCTGTCAGTAGCTCAAGCTTAACACTAAGTCTTCTTCAGAAGGGCATCAGCACTTATACATGACAAATTATAACAGGAAGTTTTATCAAGACCACCATGTTGAATGAATTATGGAAAGCTTCAAACATATCCACTAACATAGGTAACCAGTCTTTAGGTAGAGGACATGCATGGTTTTGCAGTCAAAGGTCTTTCACAATGATCTGGGTGTGCTCATTGACTTTTTCAGTTATACATGTGTGACTGAAATGTCTGCAGAAGGCCTCTATCAGTGAAAGCTGTCTTTCTTCGAATTACTCTCTGCTGTTCATGCATTCATAGGCAGAAGTCTTTGTGAAGCAAAAGGCCATTGTGATCCACTGTCCCTGCCCAGAAGGTTGTGTACTGTGCTGTGGTGCAAAATGCCTCCTTAAACATAATGGCAGCCAACTTTTCAAGGCTGCTGTTCATAAACTGGAGGCTGCCAATAAACTGCAGTTACCCAAAAGAAACATCATCACACCTGCCATAACATGATATGTCATGGTAAAAACACTATTTTGTACTCTCAACCCCCACCAACAACACTGTCATGTTAAAAAAAATTTGTTAGTAACCTTCACCAAAAACATTTTTTTAAATAAAAAACCCCACTACATCAATATATGCCTGTAACATCTATCATGTACAAAAACATTAAACAGTCCTATTTAGAGCTCATGTAAAACTATCCTTGGTACTGTTTAGACAGCAAATTATCATAGAGGCAATTAATAGGCAAAAAGGTTGGTTATTAACAACCACCATTTCAAGTATTACTTAAGTGGCTGACAATAGCTAGTCTGAAGTGTCAAGTCCTTTGAGGACTGCTTTGGGAGATACCACTGTGCTAATCTGCATAGGGGAAGCATTTAATTCTTTGCACAATTACTCCAAACAATGTATCAACATAAGTCATTCTGGAATGTATGATAGTAATTGAAATAGAAGCACCACCTGCAACATATTTGACATGTTGAAATAATCATTCAGATTAGTTTTCTTTTTTATTATTCATTATTTTGTTAAAATACTAAGTATTAATTGACACATGCTTTTCAGGATAGTTCAGACATTGAATGGATTGATTGAAAGAGAATAAGAAGCACACGCATACTCATGTTTGCACACTTGATTTGTGTTGATAAAGCATTAACACCCACATTGGACAGAGGCATTCAATACTGCTGTTAAACACCTCAATCCCCACCCCAAAAAACTCTACTTGAAATTATTACGTCCCCTCATCCACTCACTCCTTCTTCAAATGAAATAGTCTGTGATGTATATTCATTTCTCTATACAGACAAGCATATCTTGTGGTCTGACAGCATCAGATAAGTTCTGACATTGTTAATGTTATGATCAAGAACAACTCAGTCCAGACCAGGAATCACTCAGAGAATCTAGCAGGGGAGATTGAATAACAGTAGCATCCAGTCTCTAGTGAGTGCACAGTACCACTATCAGTACCTCTGGGTCAACCATGTCAAGGCTATGACATCATAGCTAGTGAGTGCAAAAAGGAACACTCATTATACTTGCATTATCTTCAAACCTAATATTAAACTAGTGGGAGTATCAAAGACTGTATATCATGAAGCCTATATTTTGCCATCCAATGGATTCCTAGCACTGTCTGGGAATACAGCACATATCATGTAGTTTTTAATGTTACTTGTAATAGCACTGATGTTTTCCAACAATGCTGTACTGAATGCCTCCATGATCAGGTGACTATCATAGCCATACAGATTATGAATCACAATAGTACCATTTTCATCTAGGATCAACCAGATTTCATATTAAAAAAAACATATGGCAATATTATCTTCTGTTTCAGGAGGATTAGCAATAGTAAGATCTTCAAGATGGCCACTAAAAGATTTCAATGGAGTCAAATACTTTTTCAATGTCAATTAATAAGAGAAGGCCAGACTAGTCTGTTTTGTCGAGGTAGTTCATAAAATCATATAAAATTCTAATGTTTTCATCAATTAAGCACCCATTCATAAAACCTTTCTCATTATCACTTAAAATAGGAGGCAGTGCCTTCTTAAACCAATATGCTATTGAAGCTGATGCTATTTTATAGTCCACATTAAGGGATGAAAATGATCTACAATTACTTATACATCTTCTATCTTAATCTTCTTTTGGAGTAAATGTCACAATTCCCTGGGACTAAATTCTGACACTTTTGTTTTCATATCCAAAATTCAGAGATCTATACCATACAAATCTTTCCAAAAGAACTTGTAAGATCTGACCATAAATCCATCAGACCCAGAACTGGTTTCATAATGTATTTAAGTGTGAAACCACATTCAGAAAAGGTCAGCCTTCCTTCACATGAGTTTGTTTCAGTTTTTTATCCTGCACAAGGAAGTGTTCATTAGATTGATTAGTTTTGCTTTTATAAAGTTTCTCATACAAATCTTTTTCTTGATTCAATATTTCATTTTGATTTGTTAACTTCTCCATCATCCAAAATTAATTTTCTCACCATTATGCTAGTATTAGTTCTCTTTCCAAGGTTAAGAAAGCATTGAATTCTTGTCAGCAAATTCATACCATCTTGCATTTTATCTTAATATTACTCCTTCAATATGTTTTTCCCTTGTTTCTTCTAATTCTGTTTATTATTGATTTGTGCTATAACCTCTGTATCATTTCTTTGATCAAGAGATTTGTTTTCTGCTGTTTTTCTTGCTTGTCTTTGTCTCTGAATATTCAGTAGTGTCAGTTCTAATTTTCATTTAAAGAATGTAAGAATTTCAAAAAAGAGCTGATCATTACATGTTAGCTATACCTGTAATTAATCATTTTTATCACCCTCATGGTGATGTTCTTTAACAATATTTCCAATATATTTTTAACTGTATTAGTATATTTTGTCATAGAAGTCTAGCACTGAATTTCCAATAACTATGAATAACTGCAAAGTTTAAATAAGGAAAAGGTTAGAGTTACAGCAGAGTAGTCTGTTTTGTATCCTGGAACAATAGACAAATCTGTGAAATATGAAAACATGTCCTCAGAAATCTTGAAATAATCTAATCTACACTGTACTTAGTTTTAAAGGACTGGGGTGTCTCCATGTAAATATTCAAGCATCTAGATGGACTACTTTCCATGGATCAAGTAAATCTAGTTCATTCTGGTATCCTGGACTGCTGTTCAGGACATGTAATTTATATCATGAATAATATTATATGCTTGAGTTCCATGTTTTGAACAACATGAGTCCCAATACAGGATACAAGATGAATTATTTTGCTTTTTGGGACAAGATGGCTGCCATGTATATATGGTATTAACACAGCTCCACACAACTCCATGAACTTGGTGTAAAAACTGGTGTTAAATATGCTAATACCTGTAGCCATCATTTATACTGTGGATTTATGACAATATTAAGTTAGTGTAAGTGAAATGTTATGTGCACATGTTCATGTATTCAAGTGAATTTGGAAACCTGTTCAGAACAAAGGATTTTTGGCTATCCAAGATGGCTACTGAAGTGGATATACTTGAAATTGAACTGCACCTACCATATCTGAACTTCAGTTGATACCAACTCAAACACATTATGCAAGTTTCATTCAAATGTTTATGGATATGTGCTAGTCATAAATAAGGATCTGATATACTTTTGCTATCACCGCTAGCTATGAACAAGCTGAAAATATCAGAATCATGGAAACATATTCAAATACCAGCCTTGTAGGTTCCTTACTCAACACACTCAGCTCAGCCTTTTCTGTATCATTCTCTGGCTTTAGTATGTCTGATATACCTGAAGATCAGAGCCACACAGGTAATCCCATGCAGGAAAGTCATGTTCAGAATAAAAATGAAAACAATGGTGCAGATGATTTGGTGTTATCCATTATGGCTGACACTCCAGAATTCTTGAGGGTCAAACATAATAAATACAGTATCACTGTGAATATAGATCCACAAAAGTTTGAGTTTGTAAAACAGATATTGGATTCAGAACCTTGCATGACTTCATGCAGTTCAAGTGTACAAAATGGTATTATCTACAGAACACAAGAGAAAAACACTGTGACAGCTACATTGTATAAACAACATGTGTCTTACATATACAGGGGCTGAACAGTCTCACATGGTTAGATCATATTATCTGTAAATGTAAACAGGATGAGAATACCCATGCTAAAGGCATTTATATGCTGACATCTACACCAGTAACTAGATGTAGTACCAAACATGAAACAGTTCCTAAAGTCTTTGACCTAAATGAGTCCGGCAATAAAATTAACACCCCTCCAGTGTGTCAGGCAATTACACGCTCCATAAATCATGACCACAGCAGTGATGGCTTAAGCCTTAATGATTTCTTCATGTGTGTACATAAAAAAACAATTAGGAAATTGGAGACCCAAATCGAAGAATTAAAACTACAGTTAATGCTATTAAATCAGCACAGGGAAAGGTTAATGAGCAAGTAACCTCATGTGAAACAGCAATTCAGACAGACTCCCAAATATCAACAGTATCAGATGCTCAGACACAGACAATCCCAGTAACAGCCAAAAGAAAATGTAAAATGACCATGCAAATAAAAACTGATGCCCAAAGTAATCCTGCATTGCAGACAACAGTATCCCCCTCTCAGTCATGTGACACACCTGCAACAGCAATAAGTGTACATCCATGGCCCGCAGTTCAAACAAGTCTGTTACCTTCACCAACAACTGAATTTCCCAGTGCTCAGACAAATGTGTCAGAATCAACACAAGTAGTTCACACAACTGAAACACCAATTTCAGCACCCCTTCCTCCAAGATATGTGTCTGAAATACAATCCAGAGTCCAACACACGACATCACAAGCCAGAAAAGATAGGACTCTAATAATTGGCTCCTCAATTTTGAAAAACATAATACCAAGGAGACTTTTTAAAACAGATGTACAGACTTTAAGAGGTGCAAAAATCAACAACATCACTGACAGAATAATGAACAGTGACCTAACCAAATACAAACAAATTATTATTTTAGTAGGTGGAAATGATGCCTGTGAGGGAAGGTCACTAAATCAACTCAAAACAGATTTTGAAAGTTTATTGTATGCTGCTAGATATTGCAGCCCAATTACATGTAAATTAATGATATCGGGACTCACCTCCTTGTGTGGACACCAAGGCCAAAGAAATAAATGATCTGATAATTGACTTATGTGAAGATTTCAACCTACAGTACATTCCACAATACAAACCTTTCTTCATTCAGAATCAGGATGTCAACCTTAGTCTCTACCACAGAGACAAAATTCATCTAAGCGGAAAAGGAACCTCTCAGCTACTGAGAAATATTAACATGTATGCCCCTATTTTCAAGCACTTTAATGAAGAGTGTTGTCTCAACTGTGGAGAAACTGGGCACATGACACAGGTATGCCATCATGGCAAACAGACTGAGTGTTTTAGGCGCCATAAATATGGACACAAACAAAGATTTTGTCCATCAATGTATACATATTAGGAAGCTGGCAAAGAGGAGAATGCCAACGCTTCATTTACAAAAAAACTAAATGTACCCAGTGGGACTCTTGACTCTAACTATTCTATGGACACCATTGTAGATGCAAATGTAAATGGATTTTCAGGGTTTGTATGTGACTTTGAAGATGCTAATATATATGAACATTTAAATATAGAAATAGGATGTCAGAATGATAAAAGTAGTATGGAGACAATCTCAGTGAGTACCCCATTGCATGATGAATGACATAAATGTAATTGATATGAAACTAAATACAAAAGGTTTTAACATAGGTCACTTAAATGTACAAGGTATAGTGGGATTCTAGACCAGATTAAGTTAATGTTGTCTTCCATGGAAAATAATATACATGTTTTAGGACTCACTGAAACCAAATTAAATGCTAACCACAATGATGATCTTTTTCACTGTCAAGACTACAATAAACCATTTTGTAGGGACAGAGAGACAGCGGGGGGGTGTGTGTCTTGTTGTATACATTACGGAAGATGTAAATGTAAAAAGGCGACTTGACTTGGAGTCACATGAAATTGAGAGTATCTGGGTGGGAATTTTTAAAATAATGCAAAATCTTTCCTAGCTGGTTTCATTTATAGACCACCTTCCTCCAAAGCATTTTGGAATGATAACTTTTTGAAACAAATAGAAAATGTTCTAGCACAGGAGAAAGAAACATATATACTCGGAGATATAAATAAGGACCTTCTCAATACTCAAATAAGGAACAACTGGATGGAATTTATTGAATCATTAGGCCTAGACCAGCTGGTAAATGAGCCTACAAGGGCAACAGAAAAATCAAGCACTCTTATTGATCACATTTATACTAACCTACCAGACAATGTGGCTTGTGTTAATGTACCGAATGTTGGTCTTAGTGACCACTATCCTACTTTTTTGACAAGAAAGGTTAAATGCAAGAAAAATAAGAAAAATACACATAAAACGATCACTTACAGATCGTTCAAAACTTTTAATGAAGAACAATTTCTCAATGACCTATATAAAGTTCCATGGAGTATGATCCAAACTTTGGATGACATAGATGAAGCCATGAGGGTGTGAACTGACTGATTTATGGATGTAGTATCTAAGCATGCACCACTGAAAGTACATCGAGTAAAGACTGATATTCAACCTAATTGGCTTACTACTGAAATCCTAGATGCTATGAAAACACGAGACAAATTCAAGGCTATGGAAAACCATGCACAATATAAAGTATGGAGAAATAAAATAACAAGTATGATCAAAAAAGCTAAAAAAACTTATTATCAATCATTGCTTGAAAACAAAAAGAGCAACACAAACTCCATTTGGAAAGTCTTCAATGAACTCACTGGAGGAATGCACAAAAAACAGACAAATAAAATTCACTCACTTCTGGTAAATGACACCATAGTCACTGATGAAACTGACATTGCAAATGTTTTCAATGATTTTTTCATCAACATTACCACAAAGTTAAAAGGGCCAGTGATAGAAAACAACTTTAATGAACTGAAAAAGTTCTGCAGCAGTAAAATCTCAAAGGAGGTATGTTTCTCTATCCCACCAGTGTCAAAAAACTTTGTTAAAAAATGTCTCAGTGAACTTGATACCAAGAAAGCTACAGGACTTGATCAGATTGGTCCACGACTCATTAAATCTTCTGCCTTTGCTATTGTAGATAGCATAACATTCATAATTAATTTAAGTATTGCAACCTCATCTGTCCCCAAAATATGGAAAACTGCAAAAGTAACTCCTATTCACAAATCTGGTTCTAAGGATGATGCTGATAACTACCGACCAATTTCAATACTACCAAACTTGTCAAAATTGATTGAAAAACATGTCCATGACTCATTCATGTCATATTTAACCAAACACTTGCTGTTACACCCTAATCAATCAGGCTTTAGACAGAACCATTCCTGTGAGACTGCCTTGATCTCCCTAACTGATAAATGGCTTCAAGCACTTGACCAAGGTAGAATAATAGGAACTGTATTTGTAGATTTCAGGAAAGCTTTTGACATGGTGGATCATGAAATCCTTTTGAAGAAACTGAAAATCTACCAGTGTGATGAAAGAACAATTAGATGGTTTACTTTGTACTTAAATGAGAGAACACAACATGTTTACATAAATAACGTTCTGTCTGAACCTGAAACAATTAGATATGGAGTACCACAAGGCTCAATTCTAGGTCCACTACTATTCATTTTATTTATTAATGACCTACCACTTTTACTAAGAGACTCAATATCATCTACAGATCTCTATGCAGATGACACAACATTGTCAGACATCCAAAACACAAAGCATGAGCTCAAAATTTCTTTACAGAATGCCCTAAACAAACTGGAAAACTGGTGCACATGTAATGGCATGGTGGTAAATATTGGTAAAACTAAAATATTACTTATCTCAACACGGCAAAGAAGGACAAATCTTGATAGTGATGAACTATGTCTGACATGGAAGGATACAAATCTGCAAATAGTCTGTCATGATAGGCTACTTGGTGTTCTGGTAGATAATAACCTATCATGGACTGAACATATCAAACATACCAGTAAAAAAGTCAATTCAAGTTTATGGCTTCTCAGTAGGATAAGACATTTTCTCCCTGAAAGGCACAGGAAACTATTGTATAACAGTTACATACAACCCTATTTGGACTACTGTAGTACAGTATGGGGTAATTCAAGTGATAAAAACATAGCAAAGCTGGCACATCTTCAAAAAAGAGCATTTGGGCTAATATCAATCCAGAAAGAAAGCAATGAAAGTTTAGCTGGTAGGTTAAAAATATTACCTATTAAAGACCGAATCTGTTTGAGAAAAGCCAAATTAATGTACAGGATATCTCAGAATAGTGCTCCTGAATATTTACAATCACTATTCCAGTATAGGCTACCTGGTAATACTCCCCATCTGCGATCCATGTCTACCAAACAGTATAAAATTCCCAAACCAAATAAGGAGTTATGTAAAAAAAGTTTCCAATACTCTGGAACTCTGCTCTGGAATAGTATTCCAGTTGAGATTAGAAATGCCCACTCTATTTCCTTCTTCCAAACCCAATATATCCAGTGGCTTCAGAGATGCAGCTTAAATAAATGAATTCCTTTGTATGAGGGCCTCAAGGTAGATTAGTTTTTAGCTAATTGTGTTACCCTCTTTAAATAAGGTCATTATTATTATTATTATTATTATCAAAACCAGCAATATATTGTCTTAGATTATTAATACAAACAGGATTATCATCATAATGACCATATAAATTGACAAGATTATTCTGTTTCTTTGAATCAGTAAATCTAATACAACATATCTAACATCACCATCACATTTTATTCCATGGAGAGAAAATTCAAAGTTATTTCTAAAGAGAACTGCAACACCAGCACTACTGCTAGATTTATGACTGAAAATGCACTGAAAGCATTGGCCTCCCATATTTTCTAAATCTCAGCAGTACTAGGCGTTTCTTGCAAACATATAATGGCTGCATTTTCTGTTTCATCCTTTCCTATGTGCTCTGACACACATGTACTCATGGCAAACCATGAACAACAATTAATATTCTTACATGATCAATTACTTTTGTACATAAACTTTGAACCCTACAATAAAATCTTTGACTCAAACAGAACATGCTATTCTGATGTTAATATACTGCATACTTCAAACCAGCAAAATCCAGTCCGATAATGTATAATAAACCAGAATTAAAACATTTATGTATAGCTTAACTCTACCAAGCTTTTAGCAATTTCCAACAGCCATTATAGACATTAATTATCATGCAGAAAATAAATTCAAAATATAGCAATCATGACAATGAAATGTTGGTCCCTTCTCTAAATAAAGTTGTTTTGCAATTTGTATCCATACATTCTTTGAACTTTAAATTTTAATCAACACCACTAATGTGTTTATGTGCCACTGAACCACATACACACATACATACATACACACACACACACACACACTTACATACATACATACACACACACTTACATACATACATACATACACACACACACATACATACACACACACAAACACATACATACATACATACATACACACACACACACATATATACATACATACAAAAATACATACATACATACATACATACATACACACAGACAGACAACAATACATACATACATGCATAGATACATACATACTCAGATATACAGTGTGACCTCACTATAGCATGCTCCGTTATAACACCAATTCAGATATAACACGATAATGGCGTGGCTCTCGAAATTTCATGAATATTTTTTTTCTTCTCATACATGATAATGTTTGTTTTCTTTCTTAAAAGTACAAAAGTAACGTGTGAAAAGTTCATTATCATTTTGGGGAAGAGGTCGTGTATGAATTCTTCTAATTACAAAATGATCATGGTGTGGCTCATGCAATTTCATATAAATGTAATTTTCTTAAACACTGAATAACTTTTTTCTTCTTAAAGGTACCAAAAATAACTTGTAAAAAGTTTATTCCATCATCATGCTGGCTTCACCAATGTCACAAATGTTTTGCAATTTATTTTCCTTACTGGTGACAAAATATACCACCAGGCATGATTTTTGTGACATTATTGGCCATTTAAACTTTTATATACTTGGGTTTGGAGTAACGAAATTCAGAGACAACATAAAAAGGATGCAACAAACTTGAAATAAAATGCATTTATTAATTGTTGGATAAACAAAATCTTTGTTCTTATTGACAAACAATCTTAACAGTGCATTATTTTATCATAATCCACTTATTCTGACATCTGGCCTGAGTTCTGTTATGCTGTCCGATCCCTGCAATTTTTTTTTTTTTTTAAATTTTAATTTTTTGACTAAGAGGAGATCAACTGGAAGAGGCACTATAATAGATCTTTTGGTCAAAATAGTATCAGACAATTGACCGCTCACTACTAATTAAAATATATTTATTTAGACTGACCTTTGTATCTGGATGGTAAGTAAAATTCCTCTTCTTTTAATTCATAGAATTAAATCCTTCAGAACACTCACATTTTCTGTAGTAATCCCTGCCAGAACAGAACATCTATTGGCCTTTTCTTTAAAAATTTCTGATGCATATGTGGAAGGCAGAATCACTTCGCTACCAGAAATGTCCCCCCTGCCCCCGAAAAAGGATATCTACTTGTTAGTTTTTCCAATAGTCAATTAATGAGACTAGCTACTACTGACCAGCTTTTGATGGCAGGAACAGTAACTGCTACATCTGACAAACAACAGCTAATTGTTTTAAAATGTAAAAAGAAAAAAATGTTTTGATGAAACTTCAAAGAAAACTGATTGCCTTTGAAGGTCCAATTGTTTTGTATAAATACTAAGTGCTAAAAATTCAATCTCAATTAACATTCTACAATTATTTGATGTTGCTGCCACAATAAGAAGTACACATCTGTTTGGTCCTCCAAAGCTGTCCTTAGTGGTAACTTCAATGACACATGCACCCATTCATCAAAAAAATCAGACTACAATCTTCAATAACAAAACAAAATTTTAAAAAAAAGAACAAAAAACTGCTCAACTTTCATCAAAGGAAGTTGGCACCAAATTTAAATAAAAGCAATGGAATCCTTTTTTCACAAAGTTCCTGGAACAAGTTTATTGTGTCATGAAAGTTTCATTGTTGCAGGAAAAAAAGATGTATGCTTTAGGCCACTATGAACAGTGGCATATTAAATTTCAAATCTTCTGAAACTATAGATATCTGGCTGTCAAGTTATTTGAAGGTGGGGTATCTTGAAAAGATGTTTGTTAAACATTTTAATTTGTTCAAGTTTTCATTTCCCTATCAATATTCTCATCCCCTGGGTAGCTTCAGCAAGATGAGAGGTCAATTTAAGTACATGTACCTGTAGCATGATAACAACTATAGTCATGTGTTATTTGCGACAATTGTAATGAACTGTTTAGTGACAACTGAATATAGATCAAAATGAGGACTAACAATTTGTCTTATAAATAAATGTTATTTGTGTTTTCTAACTGGATGCGAGTCATACCTGACTTTTATAACATGTGATGTATACTCGAATTCATGGATTTCTTATATGCATGTACAGTACTTAACCAATTATAGATTATACTACACAAATGTAAGTTGTCAATATAAAAGTGTTTTTCAGTCTAGTTTATTTTTATTTAATCAAAGGTGTGTATTTTTGTGCCCGCTTTCATTAACCCACCCCCCAGCTATATTTAAGGTAAATGCAGCATTTTCTTCAGCTGGTCTTGGTTGGTTATAACATGGTTCAGTCTATAACACGGTTGGGTTCTATGGACCCCAACCACCATGTTATAGTAAGTCACACTGTACATATATACAATGGGATAATGGACATAAATAATAAAATGGAGCACTCTTTTTCATGTTCTTATCGTAGAAACATTCTTATCGTAGAAGCATTCTCACAAGTTGACCAAAAAAGATCTTTGTTTTTTGTAAATCATTGCTTTTAAAAGCTACTTAAAATGTTATTATCATTGTCCACCCCTAGAAGATAAGAATTTACTTGGTAAAAGTCAAATGTTTCAAGTAACTCTGGAGTGAATTCAACTATTAGGAGTACAGTTCAAGCATCAGCCATTATTTTAATTAGCTAGAAAGGTTAGACCTTTATGAAAAGCCTGCAGTCCATACAACTATTTCCCATTTCAAATATTGTTGCTAAATAAATAAAGCATAAATGGGTAACTGAACTTAAATTCCTGATTTCATAGTTAAGGGCAAGATTTTTGGATGGATCTGAATGAAGTGTATCTCTAAGTTGGAATTTAAAAAAATTATTTTATATCATCCAAAAGTTGGCATAAATACAGTTTAACTCCGAGCATAGCGTGCAATAATTTAATCTTTTTTCAATTCTTTAAAAATGACATATTTAAATCATTTAATGAAAAGAACAATGTCTTTAGTGTAAGATACGATACCTCTGGGGTCTGTGCAGATCACAAATGCTATTCCAGGCTGATAAGGATACACACATTTTGCAGTAGAACTAGATTTAATGCACCTTCTCAAGCTGTCAACTTCATCTTCATGCACATCACATATGAAAAAGCAGTCTTGTTCTTCTTGGCTGTGTTGTAGGCTGCTTTTATACCTGCTTAAATATTACAATATTACATCTTTTATTATTAAGTTAAGGTTCACTGCTAACTGAAATTATTTAATGTTTCATAGAGAAAAATAACATTCAATTAGTGAAGTGCTGATCGCTATTCTTGCAACCTGACATTTGCTATTAAAAAACTAATACTGTAAACAGTAACTAATATGTCTGCCATGTAAAGTTATTGTTTGGAAACTAGTTCTCTTTTCTCATTCTTAGTGACTTTGACCACTGACACACCAAAAATTATGGGGTAGCTTTTCTGTCTCAAATGCATGGTATCCATAATGTTTGGTCATGGTTTACATTATAGGACTGGGGCTATTTTGTTAAAACTGCTTTCCCTATTATAGCCCCACTGACCTCAATCTTTGAGCTTTTAACCCCAAATTTCATTGACATGTTCATATCCCAAGGAAAACCATGAGATAACACATAGGTTATGTGACTGGTCACTATGCAAGTTCAGAGTGAAGGTCAGTTCATGGATTTAGCTTCTGATGAAATTCTTGTAGTTTTTCCATAAGTTCAGGATTTTCCCTCATGTTTACAAGTCCTCTTGTAAAAGACAATCAGATGTAGATAATTACTGTTTCCTTTAAATGTATAGGGATTAATTCCCATAAGAATTTTTCAGTGCACTGGGTAACACTGTTAATATAATGGTGGATGATGCACTGCCTGCAAAACTATATAACAGTCTCACACTGCACATGGATTTTTACAAGAAACTATGGCTGACTGTGCAGGGTTTCAGATGAACAAAACGTTTTTATTCCTGTATGAAACACTGCAACCATATATAGTATTGATACGGTCCATGATACTGTGAATCATAGAGCACATTACTGGAGCTCATGGGGCTGCAGCTGACCAGTCATTTTGATTTGTAGGGCTAGTTTTACCCTCTTCACCTCGAATGACATAATGAGAGAGATCAACAAAGGGTTTCATTCTTGTAGGTAATCCACTGCATCTTGTATTAAGTTTGTTCATGACTGAACCAGTTGTTGGAGTTGTTGGAGCTCATCAGGTTGCAGACCAGTTTGTTTGTTTAGCAGGGCTAATTTCACCTAGGCCTTTGTCTCAAGTAAGGTCACAAGTCATGTGGCACCAATTTGGAGACTTATGGACCAGATAAATAACAAGTGCACTGCAAATGAACAGTTGTGGCAGCAAGAAGCTGCTCTACTACAAAACTATCTAGTAGTGTGGAATCACTCCAAAGCTAATTATTTCATGTGATCTCCTCTAAAAAGCACAAGCACAACCAGATATTTCAAACATCCAAGTTGATGACAGTGACAAGGAATTCTCCCCACATGTCCATGATTGCCCATTTAATTTTGCAACAATGGGGCATGAATTAGAAGGCCTCATTGCTTAAAGCATCAATAATGTACCTGATGGAGGTTCTTCAGTGCAATATGTGGCAGAGCTGTCACAGTTCTATCAAGTACAGGGCCTGCCATTTCTGACTAACTGAATGCTCTTTTTAATTTACTGATGTACAGTTAATGCAGCCACAGAAAATATAAGAATTTACGAGTGCCAATGGAAAATCTGGAAATTTGGTTAAATGTTTCAGACGATAATTGGTTTCCTGACATCGAAGCATAAAAGTTCAAGGGATCATGATCAATACCATCATTCCCATTGCATTCCCTGTTATGGACCTTTGTCTCACAAATAGAATAACAGGTCTCAAGAGGTGTCCTAATGTGGTGTATTGGCAGGTGGCATATCTTGCTTTATCACTAACAGTTCATATACAAATTTTATTTTTTTATGCACTCAGTCTATTTCATGCTTGAACAATAAAAAGTACCACATATAAAAGGTCAAAGAAGCAGCAGACCACGGGACAGGACTAAGCTCAGTGGTAGAGGCTGCCACTAAAAATGATGCCTGCTCTCTAAGTCCTTGCATGCACACCTTTGTCTTTATCTACCAGCTGAACTGAATTTGGGTTTTCTTTCCAGTCCGTCAAATACTCTGCCAATTTCACTGCTTGCAAAACACTGACATATTTCCAGAATATAAAAAATAAAGTAACTTCAGACACTTGGATTTTAAAGACTTTACTGGAATAAAAAACTGAATGTAATTAGTTTCAAACCAAAAGTTTTCACTACAAAAATAGTCAGTGACACTGAGGAAGTGCTTGAAGTTAATTTAAAAAAGAGGGTCATGTCCTGCTCCAACTTGCCAACGAAATATGTATTCTTTGGCATATTTCTAAGAGCCAAGAAGGACACATATGATTAATCTTTAACTGCAAATAACTGAATCAATATGCATAAAAAGGTCACTTTCAGATGGAAACTTTACATTCTGCAATCAAGCTGATGAAAAAAATAATAGACTACTGGTTTGCTTCCATTTATTAAAAAGAGGCATATTATTCTATTCCCATTATGCTTATAAAGACTTTAGTCAAGATTTTGTTGGGATGACACAGTTTGCGAATTCACCTGCCTTCCAAATGGGTTGTCCTCTGCTGTTTGTGTATTCACAAAGTTATTAAAGCCAATTTGTGCACATATGTGCAAGTCAGCCATTGTAATATAGTGTACATTGATGACTTAACTGCAGGTAGACACATTAACTAACTGTGTAAAAATTGTGCGAGACATTGCATTTGGTGATTAACTTGGAATTTATGCCGATTATTATGTTTGGGACTTAATTCTGTTTACTTTACTGTGTGCCTTACACAAGAAAGATTCATATCTGAATGCATTTCAAGGCCTAAAATTTGAAAGATAACTGAACAAAATTTCATTATCATCATCAGTCTCATGACCTAGTGTGGTCGTTGAGGCACTGTGTTGCTGGACATCTGACCAGTTCCCTCCACTTGTCTCGATCATGTGCCAATGCCTGTGTCTCCACAAAACTTTTCCTGGTCCATTCTGTGATGTTGTCAGTCCACTTTTTTCTCTGTCTACCTCTCCTTCTGCCACCCTGGACTCTGCCCTGCAGGACTGTTGTGGATTATAATAATAATAATAATAATAATAATGACCTTAAAGATTGACTGTTGGCTCTAGTGACATGGCCATACCATTTCAGCAATCTCTTTTTGACGGTGGTGAGGAGGTCCTCATATTGGCCTACTTTACGCCTGATGGTGTTACGCACTTCTTCATTTGTAATGTGGTCCATGTAAGAGATGCCAAGGATGGTTCTGTAGCATCTTATTTCAAGTGACTGAATTCTTCATTGTAATTCTGCTGTCAGGGTCCATGCCTCACATGAGTACAAAAAGACTGAGATGATTAGAGCTCGCAATAGTCTGATTTTAGTTTTCAGACAGATATTCTTGTCTCTCCAGATGGGTCTTAGCTTTGACATAGCTGCCATTGTTTGTGCTGCTCTTGACAAAATTTCTGCTCTTGATTTCTCTTCAGTGATTATGGAACCAAGATATTTGAACTGGCTCAGTTTTGTCTTCTCAGCGCTTATCTCCATGTCAAATCTGGAAGATGTTTCATCCAGGTTCTTCACTAAGGTGGCTAGCTCGTCTTCACTGCCTGCCAGCCCATCAATGTCCTCTGCAAAGTGGGGGTTGGTAATGTTACGCCCTCCAATGCTGACTGTCCCACAGTGGTTTTCCAGGGCTTTGCTCATGATGCGCTCTAAGTAGATGTTGAAAAGCATGGGTGACAGGAGACAGCCTTGATGCACTCCCACTGTTGTCTGGAACCAGTCCCCCACAGCACCTTGGGCAATTACTGCACTGGTAGCCTTGGTGTACAGCTGATTGATGGTATTGGTTAACTTTTGACCCATGTGATACATCTTCATTGTGGCCCACAATGCCTCATGCCACACTCTGTCAAAGGCCTTTTTGAAATCTATGAACACATGATAGATGTCTTGTTGGTGTTGCGAGTACTTTTCGCATAGAACCCTGAGATTAGATTGAATATTTGTTCTGTTGTGCTTCTTCTACTCTGCTTGTGGTTTCAGTCTGTTCAAGATGATCTTCAGCATTAGCTTACTAGCATGGCAGATCAAACTGATAGTTCTGTAATTTTGGCACAGCTGGAGATTGCCTTTTTGGGGAAGTGTTATAATCAGTGACTGGGTCCATTGTGTTAGCCATTCACCTGTCTGCCAGATCTTGTTGCAGATTAGTGTTAGTAGCTCTTTCACTGATTCTCCCCCATTCTTGATAAGTTCAGCTGGGATGTTGTCTACTCCAGCTGCCTTCCCATTCTTCAGTGCTCTTATTGCTGACTCCACCTCTTCTTTGAGAATGGGGAAGTCATCATCATCTGAGGAGTTTGGAACTTCAAGCACCTCTAGGGCTCCTTTCGGCTGATGGTTGTAGAATTCTTTGCAATACTCAGTCCATCTTTCTGCAATGTCACTCGCTTCTGTGAGGCATTTTCCATTTTTGTCTTGAATGGTAATGACTCATGGTTGTTTCTGTCTGGTGAGGTCTTTCACAATTTGGAATGCCTTTTTGCTGTTATTCTTAGAAGTTCATAATCACGAGGTCATGATCACTCCCAACATCAGCACCTGGGAATGTCCTTGTTTTTGCTCTACTGATGCCAGATCGGTAACGGTTTTGAACCAGTATGTAGTTGATCTGGTTGTGATGGGTCCCATTTGGTGAATGCCATGTCCAGCATCATAAAGCTTTATGTTGTCCCAGGGTGTTGGCTAGTACCAAGTTGTTGTAGCTTGCGAACTCAAGCAGCCGTCTCCCTCTTTCATTGGTAACCTCATTGCAGGAAGGTCCACAATGTACTTCCCAGTCTTTTATTTGGTTAATGTAATAATGATCTTTTGCCTTTAGACCAAATTGTCAGCTGCCAAGATATATCTCAAACATACCAGTCCCACAAGATTCATTTGTTGATGCCTTTCCTCTATCTTGGAGTATTTTCATTCTACCTTATGTTCTCCCCAATTTCAGTGCAATTCTTGAAGACAGTCAACACAGTTACAATATCTGACATATGCTCAGTGATGGATGTGCTTTATGACCAAAACCAGATCTATCCATTTTGGTCATTTGTATATTTGGTCGTGGAATCTTTAGCTATGCTCTTTCATTATAGATAAGGATACAGTACTATTAATACAGGCATATCCGCTATTAGCACAGTTTTAGTTTTGTTAGATGGTTCAGATTATTTGCAACACCCAGTGCTTAAATATTGTATTATGAAAGGAGTTCAACAAGAAACCTAATTTACTGAAGAAATTAGTCATATAGGATGTTGATAATGAACCAAGTTACCTGTAACTGCTTTAGTGGTTTGTAAACTTGCAGTCATGTGCAGGAAATCATTTGGATGTGATCTGATAGCAGCTTATGAACCAGATGACTTTGTATAGTCACTACTGTTGTAGAAAATTAAATAGTAGAAACAGTATTAGGAATAAAGAAACCAAAGTATTTGTCAGTTTCCAGTCACTTTTTCAGCCAGTGAACTGGGACACTATTTCAAGCTGGCTAAAAATACAAGTTGCTGGCATTAATGTTGACATATGACACTTAGAAACATAGTACAAGAATGGCATTCACTAAGGTGTACCTGTAGTTACAACAATGAAAATGACTGGTTGGAGCAAAGAATGAAATACTGTCAAAAATCCATCACATCTGACCTGACATTTAGTTAAAATTTATTTGAATCAGCTTCAACTCTTTGCTTCTAATTCATTCTAATTCATTCATGTATTTACAATGATCAGTGATTTGCCTTTTAACCCTACTATGCTTCTGTCACATAATACACCCTAAACTTCCCATGAGGCCCCTTAGGGTACGAAAGATTCAGTGAAATTGGAAAATTAAACGATACTTAGCAAATTGAAGTTTGTTGATAGTTTCATTGAACCTGAAATACCATTAGGGATCACATAATGATCTACCCTCCCCATCTGACATCTTGTATCCTGTGATCTCTATAAAACTGACTGTTCATGTGACCTATGCATCATCTTGTAATATAGGTTCAATGAAATTATCATCTAACATCAACTTGGTAAGTATCATTTAATTTCCAAACAATATGTGTCTTTTTCCTGTGTCAAATGAATGCAATGTTGCATAACTCTATCTATCTCCTTTTTAACAACTGGACAACTGGGTGGTATTATACTCAGCTTTGTATAGATGCTGCCCATGTGATGACACAGTGTACCGGAAGAGGTCCAACTTTTGGCCTCCAGGAGGGTGTCAAATATACAACTAGAAATGTATCCATGAAATGAACAAACTAATAACACAAATGCAACACTTAATAAAGGTGTGATGGATGGTTGTGCAGATTACACAGGTAACAGTATATGCCTGTTCCACTGTTGTGATTGTCATGTATAGTGACATTTTAAACCAGTCTGAACAAACTTTATGCAGTCACACAGCACACAGACATAATATGGACCTTGGGATATGAGGTTGGGTATATTTAGCAAGGAACCTAAGAGGGCATAAGATTTGCTTGGCAGGCATAAACTGGTCTAAAAGGAAAATTAAATAGTAATAAGACTATAAATTTCATTTGAAAATCACCCATGCCTGGTTAATTTCCAGCTATTTGGTTGCAGTTGGGGATATTTCACATGCTGTCTAATTGTATTTCTTCTCTAAGTAATTTCAGCAGAACTAGATATTATAGTTGTACCTTTCATATGAATGAATGTGCAAGTGTTTGTGTTAGGACTTTACTTATCAATTTGGATTAAATATGGTTGGGTACCATTGACGGAAGAGGAGTATCATGCATTTTAGCCCTGAATCCATTGAACATAATATAATGCCAAGCCAAATGTTACAAGATATACAAACATTTTGCTCATTTACTTCCACAGTTTGAAAATGTATAACACTGCTGAAGAACTAAATCAAGGATACTGAGATATAGGGCCAATTGCTCTTTGATGTTTTCTTATGGGTATAGGCAAGATTTTCATGGACAAAAATTTGGGGTTATTTTTGTTCTCTTTAAAGGTGAGAGTGTTTGACCACTCAGTCAGTGGGACCCAATGTTTTAGGATATAGCCTTTTACTAGTAGAACATCTGTGCAGGTCAGGAATAGGGAATCAGGAAATTGCAAAAGATAAGTATCACATCATTACAATATTAGTTCCTTCTCCCACAAACTATATTTTAATACAAGTAATACATAATATGTTGCTACTGCACAGGTGAATTAGCCAATTTGGTGGGGAGTTGATGATCCCACTTGTGAAGTAAAACAAAAATGAAAACTTATCTTCATTGTAGCAGTGTAAACTATTGCCAGATGGTATCCACATAAGCAACATTTTGTGCTATGAATATTGGTTTCTAAAAAATATGCCTTCATTTTGGTGAGCTAACAAGCAAAGGTAAAAGAAGAAGGTCCTGCAAGTTTGCCAAATTGTGGTTTTCATCACATCTTCCAGAGATGAATGAGTTAGATAGGCACATGATGTAGCAATGACTTGAATCTCACTGACTTCAATCTTCATGACTGAAAGGTCCCATTTGGTAAGGGACTGATAAGTTCTCTTGATAGTTTCTGTAATCTAACTTGAAATGGTGTAACCCAAAATATCATCCAAACTCTTAAGGAGGAAGAAAATAATCCATCCTACTATTTCTTTTCCCTCTGGAAGCTGCCACATAAAAACGTGAAGCCTTAACTGGGCATAAAAGTTTAGCTTGATCTCTCCAAGCACTAATAATCAATAGTGTTCATCTGATGGAAGTTGGTTTTTTCTAAGAAACTTTGTTGGCAACAGAGACAAACTGACTCATAATCTTCTCCGACCTTTTGACAGCCTTGCTCAATGGATAAGGCATGAAGATTCTCCTTTATTTCATGGACACTAAGGGCAGCATTAAAAGTTTTCAGAGTTAAGTTCTCCAAAGATGCTTCACTCAAAGGTTCACAGAGGATTTGAGTCAGAGACCACAAGACACAAAAGAGATTCAATCTAGGCACTAGCAAGCAACACACCAGTCTTTGCAGCTCAAAATGTCTGCTATGTGAAAGCCCACACAAAAAGAAATAGAAGAAAATCAGCCACTGCAATCATAAAGGAACAGCTAGGATCAATACTGCACCTCTCTAAATAAATTCTCATTTAAGATGAGCCATACATGAAAGTAGAGAGTCTGCAAGCTGTTGTGGGGTGATGTCCTGGGTTGGTCTAACAACAAACTGAAATGATTACTGAACCTTGATCATTGTGGCCACAGAGGGGCTGTGACAATGCGCTTAGCAGTGGAGGTCCTTACTTTCTTAAGAAATATCCTAAGGGTGGAAAGGCATAGGTGAACAGATGACCCCCACTTCAGGCTGAAAGAATTCAGTGCACAGGCCCTCTGATCAGGTAGTGTGAAAATGTAAAAGGGGAGCTTTTTCTTTAGCCTTGTCATAAAGAAGTCCACCAAGGGTCTCCTACCAATTCCTGAACAATATATCTGCTCAGGATTGGTGAAGAGACCATTCCATGAGGACTACCTTACTCATTCTGGACAGACTGCAACAATGTTCTCTTAGCCTGGAATGTGGCAAACTTGAAAAGTAATTCCTTGTGAAATTCTCCAACAAAGGAGGTTATTAAATTCTGCAGAGAGAGAAGGGCATGTGTGCCTCCTTGTCTCCCATGGTATGCTAAGACCAACATGTTCTCAGAGACCATCACGAAACCACCTTTATTTTGTCAACACATCCCAAAAAGGCTAAGATCATTGCCCTCATTAACAAATTGTTGATGCAGAGGGTACATTTTCTCTGAAGAATCAATCCATCCATGATGAATGCCTCACCTGGAATCTGACACATCTGCAAACAGATAGGAGTAGGGTTTTGGGATGTACATGGGTGCTCTGGTGCAACACTAGTCCTTATCAGATGATGCTGGAAATTCAGACCAAGTGAAATCTGCACATTCTGTCCCTGTGTGGTATCCAGCTTGCCAGAAGGAAAACTGGAGAAAGAGAGAGAGAGAGAGAGAGAGAGAGAGATAGAGCAAGTGCAGTCTACAGAGGTGAACAAGGTCCACTGCAGAGTTCCAGGTTCCCAGAAGAAAAGAAATCGATGAGCCAATAATGCCATATTGGCTCTCAGCACTTCCAACAGGATTATAATCTTGTCTAGCCTATCCAGTGGGACATGGAGTAATTCTCCATTTGTGAGGAAATTCACTGCCACATAGATGAAATCTTGCTATGGAGTAAACTTCAATTCCACTACATGGATGAAAGACCCAGCCAGGTCAAAAGGGATAAAAAGATATAGTCTTAGGACTATATCCAGCCATTCTGGATCAACCAATCATCAAAAGATTGGATGATAGAGATCCCCAGTGACCTTAACAGGACTTCAACTACTCTAAAGAACCTGATAAAAGCTCTGGGTGCAGTGGAAAGGACAAATGGCACAGAGAAAAACTGTAAGACCTTCCCATCCAAGAAAAACTGGATGTACTTCCTGTGCAAAGGAAAGGCAGAGGTGTGAAGTTATGCATCCTGCAGACTGATTGCGTTCTTGACTGAGGCCGTGTTCTCCATCCTGAAAGGTTCTTTCTGCAGAAATTTCATGATGGGGGAAAAGTCAATATTCATTATAAATGTTCCCCTTTTTGTTACCATGAAAATCTAACAGTAGAGAGCCAGATATTGGTTTCTGCTGCACCATTTTGGAGAAGGCTTTTTGTGTTAGAGACCACCTGTCTACTGTCTGTGATGCCAGAACAAACCTCTGAAAAAAGGTTTGCCTGAAACCTATGGGAACCATTTGAAGAGAGAGACACTGCTGGAGAGGCAGTTAGTCCCTATGCCTGGCTTCTCCTCCATTATTGTTTGAGAAAAGGGGGAAGGGCCAGGGAACTTCCTCCCTGGGTTCCTGTGACACCCCATTTTAGGGCCTGAATGATATGGGGGAACTCTGAATTGGGGTTGCTATTTTTAATTGAAGCTGCATGGCTGTGAAGAACTTGGCTGATGGACTCTGGCCAATCAAAATATTTTCTTTTCCTAGTCAGTCTCAACAAGCCAGGAGAGATTGGTGTTGCTGGTCTCTCAAATCACAGGAAGCCAAGGAGGGGATGAATACTATGAAGAGTGTATCTGCCTCTAGCAAAACATGTCCAGAGCAACATCCCTATTGAGGTGGAGATGCTCTGCTGATAAAGCCATGGAAAAAGATAATGCAATGATATATATTTTCACCATTGCTTTAAACAGCAAAGGGCAGTTGGCCACAGAGATTTTTCATTTACAGGCTGAAAGGGGCTGTTGAAAAGGAGTTGGCATGTGAGGCTATAGTTATTAATAATGTAGTATTTAGCTCTAAGGACTCCAGTGTTTCAACTGGAAGGCAAGCCCAGGTCCCCATCAAAATATGCATGTGCTGCTCTGGTGTCCAAGGTGAAATGTTTATGGGGCTAGGAACTGGTGTGAACCCTACATTTAGCTGCAGACACCAAAGGTCTCAATGTAGATGTAGGGTGGGTGAACCACCCTTTAAACTGTCTCACAAACTCCCAGCCTTTACTAAACATTTGGGACAGCTCCTAATCATAGCCAAGTGAGGGATCAATAAGAGATCTGGTCAAGACATAGCAACAGAAAGTGTCTGCAAGCTGGAGAGAATTTGAGTCTCCTTGGGGTCTGAAGGCTTAGAACAGATCATTGGGTAAGAGTTGGTAAACTTTGTTAACTGCTTTATCAAAAGAACAGATCTCTTTCTCCTCTGCAGCCTTGACCAGTGATTGTGAGGAGGTAGGGTACCCAAATGAAAGAAGTGCCATCTTGACCTGTTCTGCATGAAACTCATGAGAATGTACAAGGGCAGACAAGATCAGATGCAATGTTTCTTTGTTGATGGTGAGAGTTGGGGGTAAGTGGGAGCTCAACCCATAACTCCTCTGATGGACCAAAGGACTGTCCCTAGTGGCAGACTCAGCAGGTAAGAGCAAAGCTCAACCATGGGGTGTTGGGAGGAAGGTCTGCCTCCCTTTGTTTTCCCCATTTCATAAGATGACGATATTGTTCCATGGACTGCACCTTGAACCTTCAGCCAATGTGGGTATGTGAGAAAGCTTGCCAGTAGCTTCTCGTGGGTCGGTGGTTCTTTCCGGCGTTTTCCCGGGTTCTTCCTCCACCATTAATACTGGCCGCCATGTATAGCCTATCGCGTGCTGAAAAATGGCGTTAAACCCCACAACAACAACAACAACAACAGCACCTTGAACCTTGCTACTATGGGGACCTGATGTACATGGCTTCATGCAGAGGAAAGGGCAATCACTTCCATGTGGTGGAATTTAATCTGATTACTGAAAAGTGGATGATGCAGATCTGATCCCCTTCCCTAAACTGGCATCTGTATTCAAGTGGGATTCAATGGTAGCCTGGAGAGAGGTTGGGTTTTGACCTGACCCGTATCACTGTTCAAAATGGGCTCCTAGGACTGATAACTGCTACCCATTTCATAAGATGACGATATTGTTCCATGGACTGCACCATGAACCTTGCTACTATGGGGACCTGATGTACATGGCTTCATGCAGAGGAACGGGCAATCACTTCCTTCGGATTCATATCATAGCTGTCCTCAGATCAGATGGATTTATATCATAGCTGTCCTTTTAATGGGTGGCATAATCATGTCACCAACAACAGGTCCTGGAGATTAAAAGGGAGAGGCATGACTCACTTTCAGCTAACACAGCACTGTGTGCTAGTAGAGGGTGCTGCTCCAACCTCACTGATGGTTACAACCTCACTCTATCATAAGGAACAGAAGAGGGTGCTGTTCCTTCCTCAATGGAGTGTGCAGCTCACTCTGTTCAACTGGATAGGAGAAAGTGCTGCTCCTACCTCACTTAAAGGTGCAACATGATCTACACCTTAAGGGATTGGAGTGGCTGTGACTCCTCCCTCATCAGAGGGCATGACTCAACCTACCCACTTATTTCCTCTCTTTGGAGTGTCCCCAAGAGCATCAAGTATCTCTTAGGATTTCACTAATCTTCCTCCAAGACCCAAGGAACTTTGAGAAGAAAATACCCTACAATTCTAAGAATAAGACTAAGGCATTTATTTCCCTTCATTTCTTAAGTTTGTCTGTGACTAGTGAAGTCCCAGACCTTGTCTGCTATAGACTGCAAATGAAACAATCATGTGTCTTTTTATAATTCATGCATGCACGCAGGTAGAGTGGATGTCTGAAAGGGTTTTCTAGTACCCATACCTCCCCACAAGTTGCTTGGATATTACTGCAAGAAAACACATAAAACAAGATTTGCAAAAAAATTCTATACAAGTAAAAGTATTATGTATTTCTGCTAAGTCAGTGCTAATTAAAACAACAAGGACTTACCATTTCCAGGTGTTATCCAATTAAGGAATTCAAAGATGCAGTGATGTTTTAATACAAATGGTCAGCAATTCTAAGCTGAGTAATGGATTAAGAGAATTAAAACAACCAATAATGCTGAAGCTTTAATGAAAGATGGCATTCAAGTACAATGAATAATTAGCACAAAAAGCCACCCTGGTAAAAGTTAAGGAATACTATCCTAGATTGACATTTTTGAGTTAATAAGTACACTTTAACACATTTTTGAGTTAATAAGTACACTTTAACACGCACAATTGAAAGACTAGTGTGTAACCTCCGTCCAGAGAATAAAAATAGAAGGAGTCAGATGAAAAGGAAAATAAATTCAAATGAATTGTATCATTCTAGAAGAAACAAAACAGAATGAAGACAAATTTGGCAATGATAGGAATATCTAAATACATTTTTCTCTTGATAACTTGAACACAATGGTTTCCAAAAATATAACTACACTGTACTTTATTGCATTTCCTTTATTTGACACAAATGGCATAATTAAATAAAAAGCAGGTCTGCTTCCAACTGAGTGTAACAAAAGAAGAAGTACGGTCCAAAATCGGAGCTCAATACACAGTTGACAGTTAATTTTGTTCTCACAGAAAAACCTGTAGACATAGCTGTGATGTTATATTGGCATTTTTCACATTTGAGTACAAGAAGGTGTATCATCTTTATGATGTTACCATGAAAAAGAGTTAAAATATATGGCTAAAACACAAATTTCACTGGATGAAACTTATTTCATTGCTATTTATTTCTTAAAGTGTTGCCAACAGAAGGCAATAATGATAATTTCAGTGATCAAAATGTTATCAAAGATTGTTATTTGCTGTGTACTATGAATTTTTTTAAAGAAAATGTGACAAAATATAAGACTTTTATAATAAGTTGTGCATTTCATGATGTTGATTCAAAATTCTAGATACAAATCACCATTTGCAACAATAAAACAAGCAATATATCTGAGTTTCATTGACTGATTTGGATCAGGATTTTTTTTTCACATTTAACAAATAAAGGTAAATTCTTTTGACTTTTTGGATCCACACCTTTTCATGCATTATAAGTGGGCTCAAAAGTAATCCAGGTGCGAGTTATGGAAAGAGTGTTGTACCTTCTTAAGCTAGAAAAAGGAATCAAATAATTCTCAATGACAACATATGTACATGTACTCAAAAGGCCTGGGGTGGTTAACCTAAATGCAATACTATGAAAACATATCCAAAAACAGCAATGCCAATAAGTTTCTCAACAGCTAATTCCAAGCCAGAATAATATGTGGGTAAAATGATACTGCAAAAATGATACATGTAATGAAAATGTTAACTATGTTACATATGCCACAAGCAATAGCCATCTTCTACAAAGAAGACTTAAAGAAATGCATATAAATCTTTCAAGTGCTAATTTCAAACAGGAACTTGATCTTTGGGTAATAGTACGCTGTAAAAATAATGCACATAATGAGAATGCTCAATTCATGACATACACTGCAAAAGAACGCAATATTTTATGAGGAGTGATTTATTCTGTCTTAACCCTGGTAGTGCCGTGTTGTGTTTGGATGACCTTGAAACCAGTGCTGATTTGTTTCTAAAGTGCCCTCTCTGTGTATGGTGAATTGTTTTAGAACAATACAGACATTTAGGGTCAAATCCATATAACTACTACAAAACTAGTATTTATAATCAGATTGCTGTGAAATTGCATAAAGTGATGCATATATGCATGTGGATTGAAAACACTTAAAATGTCAGTGAGATTAATGTGTGTTCATGGTTAACATAGCAACCAAATAGAGAAAATGGGTGGAAAAGTAATTCTTGACCAAAAATATCGAATACAGTGTATACGTTTCCATCAAATATAGTTATTTTGAATGTGTACATGGACAGTTAATTTGTTTCTACATATTACATATCCTCAGTTCATTACTTTTAGGCCTATGCTAGACTGTTGTTGTTGCTGTTGTAGGGTTCAATGCCATTTTTCAGCACAAGATAGGCTATATATGGTGGCCAGTGTAAATGGTGGAGGAAGAACCAGGGAAAACCCCAGAGAGAACCACCGACCACCAAAAAGCTACTGGCAAGCTTTCTCACATACCCACATAGGCTGAATCCGAGACTCAAACCCATGCAGACAGAGGTGAGATGGCAGTGACCCGTAACGGTGAGTGCTTTAGACCACTCGGACACACGGGGGCCCCCCTAAACTAGATAATTAAAAGTTTACTTTCAAACATGTCTCTACATTTCAGTGCGGTACAATATATATAGTGCAATATTTATGTAGTTATTATTCACAAATAATCTCCATATAAAATAATTCCATTTGCTTATATAGTTCACTGCTAAGGAACAAATACTAATCATACTGAAAATTATAAATAATTATAAATTTACTTTGGTTGCCATAGCAACCAAAAAGTAATGTTAGTGTTTGAAAGGTTTAAAAGACTGTTTAAAATAATACTGTTGGCAGAACTAAATAAGCATTCATTGTTCAAAGAACTCAATGCTATCAAGTTGTTTTAATTATGAAGGTAAAAAAATAATTATAATGTAGAACAATTATATTTTTCATGTTTTAGGGTGTTTTCATGCAATGAAGTCAAACTAATGGAAAACTAATTATCTCATCTGAAAATTGTTGAAAGGCAGATGTCTTAGAGATTTTTATGTAAACATCTCTATAAGCAATAACTGTTGGTTGCAAGAATAAATTTGACAAATACACGTATCTCTTATACGTGTGACAAATGTAATAACTGATACAAAATCCATATGCAGGTTTGTTATTGACTGCAGTGGACACTATTATTTCATCACATAATGTAAATGAAACAAATTAAATGAAACAAATATAAATTTTTCTTTCAAAATAAAAAAAATCATGTTAAAAAAGTTAGGATTTCACACATGAAATTAATGATTTTTAGGTTAATTTTAGACTCAGACTACATAAACTTTCTTTTTGCCAGCTTCATTACTAAATCTTATGTGCATCATAACTTTCCTTTTCTATCTATTTACATGCAGACTGAATTTGATTTCTTTAATAGCTTTTATAATTAATGCATTCTTTAATATATGACAGCAAATATAGTTTTTGAATAACTTACTTTACAACTTGGGTTGTTTTAATTTCTCATTTTTAATACATCTTATTCAGCTAGTTTTCTTTTTTTTGGGGGGGGGTGCATCCTTCTTCTGATCTTTTCAGACCATTAGAGTTTGGCCCACCTTCCTAACTGTAGTTGATCCCATAGGCTTAGTGTACTTGTCCAAAGTGAATGCTATTCATTACAGTTTTTAATTTTTTGTTTGTTTTCTTTAAGTATTTTTGGGGTAGCTTGTATGGCTTGTGCCTGTGCACTTTCTCATACTGTATATATTTGTTTGTATGTTTTGGTTTTCGATCCTTTTTTCTTTTAATTATTCATTTCCACAACTGTCAGTGGCCTACCAAATAGATGTATTTAATTCTTTTACATTCTAGTGTCTATATCTGAATGATTTGAATGCACTATCATCAGATGGAGCAATATTATCACAGCCATTAGTTTGGGTCTTCTCGGGACACAATAGAGTAGTGTACCAGTTTTTGGTTATATACGGTAATGAAACAGACCAAATAATGCCAGTGTGATACCAAGTTAGCTCTTTGATCTGTACCGCTGTACTGCCAAGTGAGGAAGAAATAAACAACTGTATGAACACTCAGATGGAAGCTGAAATACTGGGGATCTATTGTGTCCAGAGCTGTAGATTTGAGAGGCCTGCAAGTCATTATTACCGAAAATTAACATAAACTTTTCTCATTGATTATAAATTATAGAGCATGAGTTGTGAGGTTTTCAATGATAATTAATAATTGCAGCTTGCCAAAAATATTTGAAATTAAATTTCTCAGCAACAATCTTAACATATCTTAACTTCTCCTTTGTCAAACATTTGAGGAAACAAAAATAAGAGATCGAGCTCTTTATATTCATTGGCCTACCTCAGAAACTAGCTCTGTTAAAATGAAACAAAACAAACTGATGAAGAAAGAAAAAAATGATTTCTCCGGGTCGAAAGTTCAGATATCAGATGAAGGTCTTGATTATTTGATTCCAAAGTCACTTGCATTTCACATTGCTGTCATAAGAGTGGGTTAAATTAAGAGTGAATCTCTCTCTCTCTCTCGTCCATTATTTTTTCAACTTGATTGTTGAGAGAGAGATAGAGAAGCAGAGCAAAATGAACTTTATAATGCAATAGAAATACTGTGATTTTTTTTTTTTTTTAATGATAGGCAAGGAAGGAATATGTTGGAATCGACAATCGACACACACATCCCTGTAAAATGAATGGTTGGTCCCTTTCAAGCAAGTACAGTTCTCACTCATGACGATACAATGTATCACCCAATATAAGAAAAGGCTCGGTACATGACAGACTTGTTGATAAACTTAGCTACTATATAGTTTAAGCTTGATTTAGTGGAACTTTAAGTTGTTACTGAATGGGATGGCCATGACATAGCACTTATATATCAACATGCAATTTCATATCAACACATGGTATATTCATGCAGAAAATTCTCAAATTTGGAAAACTCAGCAATGCTATTTATTCCTCCACACAAAGCCCTAACAAACTTTATTCTAACTGGATTATCCCATACATATACTGTATACAGTAATCAGCGCCAACTGGGTATGAGACAGCTGTGAGACTGCAACTACTGAACAGCCACCATACTGTTTACATCAACAGACTTTCCTGGGCAAATAAGTCAGTTTGAATATTTGTTTCACTGATATTCTGTTACAGTGATGCAGAGCCGTGATCTTCAAGACAATTACATATGCTATTTCCCTGTTTTTATTAGCACATGATTTATGATTGGCTTAGATTGGACACCCATAGATGTCACTGTCCTGTGCCATGAAAATATGGTATCCGCACATAGAGCTAGGTGACGTTTGACCATAAATATACGGTTGCCGCATACACAGCCAGGTGACGTTGTCCAAAAATATATGGCTTCCGCACTGCCAGGGTTAAGTTCATTTAAGGATGACCAACAAATAATGAGAACTAGTGTACATGGGCCAGAAGCTGCAGTTTGGACTTCAGATGATTCTGTCGTCACCAATAGGAATATGAAATCTCATCATGTGGTCAAGGGTCTTTCATATTTGAGTAGGCTATCAATGAGTTTTCTAAGTGCCACTGGTTCAAAATTGCAGCCCAGATTGAACTCTGTTGCAGTCGCCAATTATTAAGTTATGTGTTACTTTTATTGCTGTAATTAAAGTCATACTGCTTCTAGATTGGATATATAAATACATATATAAAGAATAACTTTGAAGTTTACCATATTTGAAAATATAACACTTAAAATTCAGCAAACATTAGTACACAACTAACCTCTCTTTTCCTAGTGCAATTGCCTTGTGCCCCCCGATGTCTGAAATAAAAACAAAAATTGCATGGAATGCTATGTGTCAAAATTGGTGTCAAAGAGGAATAAGGATTATGTTACAATGATCATACCCTTCTCAAAGTTATTAATGGTGTACCACCTTCACTTGAGTATATAACTGCCATGTCACAGATAAATAAAAACTTTAGGAAATGTAACAGTTACTTTAGTAGATAATTATCACTGAATAACTGTTGGATCTCAACAAAGAAATTTAAGATTTTTCTTATACAAAATGTGAGGAAATAAATATGAGTTCCTTGAAAGGAATGATTGTCTAATGGTCAAAATTCAGGAATTCAAGACTTTCTTCCTTTTAACTGTTGAGTGCTTAAACCATGTCTGATAATTTTCAGTGATAGCATCAGTTTCAAAGCAGCTGTAGACATACTTGATGTCAGATTAGCACTATTTTTATTTAGGCCCATGTAGACATCATAGTCCTTTGGTGAAAACCACATGTCTATATGACTATCTAATCAGAAGTAGTGACAGAAGACCTTCAAGATGGCCCTTGTGGTTACAAAAATGGATGACTAATTTGCACCATTTTCATTCAGGACAATCTAAGCATCGTAAGATGTCTTCTGGTGATTTTCCATTAAGAAGAATAATGTATGGTTCCACTCTACAGTAATTATGTACTTCTGCAAGAGAGATAGGTATAAGGTGAAGTTGTTTGTTTGAAAAGATGCACAGTGAAGAGAATGTTGGCATATGAAATCTCTTTACTTGTAGTAATTATATATATATCATGCACTATTTAAAGCAGACGGCTGATCAAAATGGCCACTCCAATTTGCTTGAAAAATGAGCTTGAACCAGTTATTAAAAAATGGAAACTTAATTTTGCCAGATCATGCAATATCAACTTCAGAAAGTGCAACAAACATTTTATAAAGTATATAAAGTATATAAAAAGTGAAAAACTGTTATTGACTTATTTTATTTTCTCCAATGTACCTATGAAGTCTAGAAAGCAAAAATGACCAAACAGAGCTAGCAGTTTTTGATATGCACAACAACAGTAAGGCAAATCTGTATACTGGTACTCTTAACCCAAATTATATGCTCTATTTGTAACCAAAATAAAGGGAATTAAAAGTTCTTTTAACAATACCTAAGCTATAGAAGGTAATTTTTAAATAGACAGGATTACCAGTGAGGAAATTCTTCAAAACATTTTTGCTTAAACATCAAAATCTATGCAAATAACAAAACTGTACAGCAGAACCAACAGCAAGATTTTCAAGAAGGACACCTTGTCAGATCAGCACTATTTTAATTAAGAACTAACAAGATAGAATATAAAGCCCTCTGGTGAAAACCACATGTTGATATGACTTTCCATTTTGGACTAATGATAAGATTTTTAAGATGGTTGCCATAAATTTCTGGTACCATTCCTTTTTAGGACAAACTAGACATCATAAGAAGTTTTTCAGTGAAAGCCCCGTGCTGATATGACCCTTCATTTATAGTGATAACAAGATTTTCAAAGTGGATGCTGTGGTGGCCAGGATAAAGAATGTGCAATTGATACTGAAGACTATGTTGTGGCTACATACCTTTTAATGTTCAGATATGGGAGTGGGGTGCTATTCTTCTTTTTCAACATCATACCCAAGTTGTTCTTTCATTCTCACTTGAATTTCCCTTTTTGTTTCACCTACATCATTTTTTACCACATGCAAAACAGGTCAGTAAATAAACTACATTACATGTGGCACATTGACCTCTCAATTCTGAAGTATATCTGAGGTTTGCAAAAGTAATTTTATAATTGCCGGATCTATCCATTTTTATGCAAACAGTGCAATTGATGGAGGTGTAATCCAACTATATTTGCAAAAGATTTTGTCCATGAAACAAGAGTGCTTATTTGAAAAGTTAGCTTTTATTAAATCATTACTAAACTTTAAGCTAATTTTCTAAGCAGAGACCGCTCCGGTGGCCTAGTGGTTAGAGCGTCTGCCTTGGATGCAGGAGGTTGTGGGTTTGATACCTGACTGAGTCATATCAAAGACTTTTAAAAAATGGTACTAACAGCTGCCTCGCTTGGCGCTCAACATTAAGAGGTTAGTGTTAGGGCTGGTTGGCCCAGTGTCAGGATAATGTGACTGGGTGGGACATCATGCCACATGTCTGCAGCATGATGCCCCAGTGCTAGACATCACTATAAACTGCCACACTGCCGATATCATAGTGATATGACTGAAAAATTGTTAAATCTATGTTAAAAATTCAAATCACGCACACACTCTCCAAGCAGAGATTAAAAGAATTAGGAAACTGTTCTGAAGAGTAAGTCTATCAAACTGCCAGAAATAACAATCCCTGGGATGAGATTAAGTAGATCAGAATGTTTTTATGTCTTATTTTTGTTATAGCTTTATCTAGAATTTGAGATGGGTAGCCTCTGTTCTCAAAACTTGATGAGATTTATCAATTATAGCTTTATCTGGAATTCGAGATGGGAAACCTCTGTTCGTATAAAATGTGATGATATACCTTATAGCTTTATCTAGAATATGAGATGGATAGCCTCTGTTCTCATAAAATCTGATTGAAATATTTTGCATTTTTCACAAAGTCTGATTGCTTAGTGCAGAAAAGTTTGATATGATACATTACTGTTGTAATTTACTTTAAGACTTCTCATTAGGAACAGGTGACAGCAATCATAGTGTGAATACCGTTTATATGTAGGTTTGCAAAAAGAAAATGCCCCAAGGCTGAGCTACAGGGGAAAGGTAAAAACTAACAGAACCAATCACTTATTTTGGATGTAATGTTTCAGTAAAATTCTTCAAGCAGCATGACAAGCTTCTCCCAAAAAATAACTTCACAACCCACCCCTTTATTTTAACAAAGTGTATGAAAATAACCCAATCAAAAATGAAACAAATGATTACATAGCTTGTGTCTATGATATTTTAGTAGTCTCCAGAGGCCAATTAATTATCATGCAAGAAACTAAAGTGATCTTGATGTACAAAATATTAACCTCAGTGATAGGGCAGAAAGGACATCAAAGAATAAATAGAAAACAAATCTTTTCTATGATATAAAAGTAAAGGTACAAAAATACTAAAATAATGAGCTTGATTTATTTCTTAAAATCATTTTCCTCAAGATCTCATTCAGAACTTGTTATAATTCTGCACCCACAGAAAACAGATTTTAAACAGTGAAAATAACACACTTTGAGTAATGTTTGAGTAACAGCCACTGTGAAATATAATTCACAAATCAGTAATTACTTGATTCAACTCCTAAAATGAAATTGCCTGCAATCAACTTATGTAATTCCTTACTCATTCACACATGCAAAAAAGTTAACTACCACTAAATATTTCTACTTCCAAATGCAGTGGTCAAAGAGTGCCTCCCATTTAGGCTAAGACATATATATATATATATATATATATATATATATATATATATATATATATATATGAAATGAAAGCATATCTGTATTAATATGCTAAATTACCAATATTTTATGTTAGTAATGTAAAAGTAATATGAGGCCCAAGTGAGTCTAATGTCACTCACCAGAACAGATGACCATTCCACTAAGCTGACTTATATTGTAAGAAAAACAAACAAGGTAAACTAGCTTACATGCAATATATCATATTTAATTTACCTAAAGAAAAGGCATAATCTGTATGCATAATCTCTATAACTAAGTCAGATCCATTTATCAAGTTTTCTACAAACTGGATGAGAAATAACAAGTTTCAAGTTTGTTTGTTTTTTTAAACTTTCAAATGACATAGCTGATCTAACTGATGTGGGTAAATAATTCTGTATCTTTGTTCCAGAATATTTTTTCACTGAATTCAGACCTATATGACCCGTGACAAAATTATTGAATATTTTAAATCTCTGTGTGTGCATATTTTTGATGTAATTACTTGTATTGTGGATTCAATGTATGTGATGATATTTACAGGTGAGTATACACTGTTGATATTCATGCTATACATTAGACATGTATATATAAACAGTATACATGTATGTGTACCAATGCTTGGTTCTCTGGATAAAGTAAAATATTACGTATGCCTTCACTGTTTTCACTACAGGCATATTCTCACTTAATATACATCAATTTAAGACGGTAAATGTGCCAATGAAGCATGTATTTTTGCTCCTGCATTTATTTCCTACACTCTCACAAATGTTTTGGGTACATGCATCATTTTCTTCAGCTAACTAACCTGGTTGCATATAACACAGTTCAGTCTAAAAAAACAATCGGGTTCTATGGCTCCCAACTACTGTGTTATAATGGGGTCACACTGTATAGTTCTCTCATATATTCAGGCATATTACAATTTATCCATCCATAAACAAATACTGCCTTTTCAAAGTGTATTGTCATTTATTTGAAATCATTTTAGTTCACAGAAAAGAGTGTGTGTGGTGATGTGTCAAAAGGAGCATCCTGAATTAAGTGAGCTACTCTCTTTTGTATCTTTATTATTTCTAACTGACTCTTGGGGCAGTTTCCCCATATTGTCAGACAATAGTCAATACCTGGCAAAATGTAGGCATTGTATTGCATTTTTTTAGTTTGTACGGATTGGTATTTCTTAATTTTACTTAGTAAAGTTTTTTTGTTTGACAGAGATCTACAGAGTCCATATATTTGTCCCACTTGAGTTGCCCTTTTAGTGTTGTAATATTCTCTGCCAATCCAATGTATCACCTCTATAATATGCATGATTCTTGCTCATTAATAAAACTGTCCAAGATCTTGATATAAGCACATATTCCAAATCTGATCAAAACTGGATCAGAAATAACAATTTCTAGTCATTACACACTCAGCCAATCAGATGCAAGATTACTTCATTAATATGCAGTTAACTGGCTCATTATCTTTAAACAGACATTGTAGTGATATGACTGAAAAATTGTTAAAAAGCTACGTTAAAAATCCAAATCACACACATCTTTAAACCCATCCAAGATCTTGATGACACAAGTCAAATTTCTAGTTTGATCAAAATCAAATCTGAAATGTGGCTTTCAGTGGGGAATCAAGCTCAACCAATCAGATGCAAAGTCACCTAATTAGTATGCATGAATCTCCATCATTATCAAACTCATCCAAGATCTTAAAAATATAAGAATATAATTTCCAAGCTGGATCACAATCGAATCATAAAAATGGCTTCAAGAGTCATCCTGAAAGGTTAACCAATCAGATGCAAGATCATTTCAATAATATGCATGACTTTCCATCATTATGTAACTCATCTGAAATTTTGGTGATATAAACACATATTCCAAGTCTGATTAAAATTGGATCAGAAATATGGACTCGAGTGTAGTAACAAACAACTGCTGATTGAATGGTCATATAATGCATGATTAACGATAGAATGACAAACGAAGGATGCAGAGCCATATAAGCTCACTTAACCATATAACCAAATAAACTAAAAACCTTTAACACTGAGCTGAATCTAAAAGCTACAACACTGAGCTTTAACATGGATGTGTAAGCAGATGGACTGACATGCACCATTGGGTTCCAAAATGGTCACCATGCCGACTTCCCACCAAGGTGGACTAATAAAAAATGATATTTTTACACTGTTTAGGGTCCATGAGATAAAAAAAATGCTAAAAATGTATCACTTGGTGTACATTTTCTTGTTCTGTCAAGAAAGGCTCACAATATCCTTCTTCCAAACCCAATATATCCAGTGGCTTCAGAGATGCTGCTAAAATAAATAAATTCCTTTGTATGAGGGCCTCAAGATAGCTTAGTTCTTAGCTAATTGTGTTACCCTCTTTAAGTTAAGTCATTATAATTATTATTATTATTATTATTACATAGAAAAGAGGTTCAAGTGGGTTTTTTGACTGCTGAACTAGATGACATCTGACAAGTAGACAAATGCAAGAGCAGTTGCCCAAGATTAATGACAGAAACTCAAACTTTTTATTCCTTATCATTATTCAAGTAAATTGTAACTGACTTTGGCTGTGCACGATACCCTCAACCTTGCAATCACAACCACCATGACCACATAAAACAAACGTCACCATCAACTTGATACTTGGCAGGTATGGTGAACTGATTTTGCAAAGTGCAGTATGCATAACTTCTACACACAATAAAAGATATCAAGATATATATCAGCTGTGATTCATGCCAACAAAAAGCACTTCCAGCAATATCATGACAGTCCTGTATACTTTGCATCTTGAATTACCTTGTTCACCTGATCTTGCTGCCATGGTTATCTCTGGAAAAGCTGGCTCTTGAGTTTCTGACTCTATTCTGGAAGATGCTGCTGCTAGTGTTGAAGGATCTTTGCCCTTAATTTTATTCTGGTAATATGCAGAAAACAAGTTCTATAGTAACTATGACATGCAGATAGAAAGTGAAGAAATGGAACCTACATATCAAATGCAATAAAGGAATAAAAACAACAGACATGCAAAAAGGGCACCCATTACTGCAGTGCTCACCTGGTTATGAAACAATTTACGTCACATAACATCAATATTTCTGCAGTAATCAGTGGTCAGCTGACTTTAACATCAGCAAATATTGTATACAAAATGATTTGTTGGATACCTTATTTGTTGGCAGGTTTCTTAGCATAGACTGACTCCTTCATAATAAAATTTTGTTTCAACTATCTGAAAATCTGGCAAGTACTTTCTATCCAAATGTTTTTTAAAGATTGATCACCCTTACCAGATTAATGGTAATCAACCATGACATTTCACTGAAGAACAAATGAACCTGTAATAGTCTAATGATAGAAAACTTGGAGGCATTGTAATGAGTACAATGAATATGAGCAAGTTGATGGATAAACCAACAACACAAAAATCAAAGGCAGTAACTTGCTTTTTATGCTGTTAGTAATCAAATAATGTATGTAATCATGTGGATGTGCATACAGTGTTCCCATGGACCCTTTTATAGTTGCAGTACATGCACTATCCAATGGTAGAAACTGAGGATAAATCAATAGATTAGGGGTACAATGGATCAGAAATTAAATCGGTTGTAAACAATCTAGGTATGTATTGCATATGATATGTATCATGATTTGGGGTCCAATGATACTGTCAAAGCTGTATTGTGATATATCATTGCAATATATTAAAATTCTGAAAGCAAAATATCCTCTTGATCTACTCTGAAATTTTAATTTATGTATGGACCATCAGCCACCATTATAATCTAAATTCTTAATTTCTATTAATTCACATTTGTATATACAGCAATGCTTAGCAAAGGTACAAATATCACTGTCCTTCTATAAAAAATGTAGTTCTGGCTTTGCACTAGGGTAATGATGCATGAATTTTCAAGTTGTGATGAACAGGTAAACATTTTATAAATTTTGGCATAGAGCACACCCATTAATTAACAACAACTTTTTCCACAGATATTTGAGTGAAGATTTCATTATGAAAGAAATAATGCAGCTGTCCTATAATTAATTTACATTTGCATTAACCTGGCACTGGTTGTTTAGTTTAGGATGCATTTTAGTCATAGTCATCGTCTTCATTTGGCCAAAGGTGAGGGAGGGGAAAAATGAGCTCAATTTCCATCAAAGTATTTAACAGAGAATTTCATCTTTATTTTTTTAAGTTACATGTATTTGCACTTGTATCTACAATAAACAACACAGATACATTTTAAAACAACATGCTACATTAATTCATTGGCATTTAAAGTAATCTGTCCACATGTCATACCTCAATAAACCTGAGTTTACTAGTTATTGTTGAACCCATAATCATGATACAGAGATTCTGATATATAATACAATACAAAAACACCAAATAAATGTAGATGAAACAATGATGAATTACCACCAGACAAACAATTAAACAGAATCAATGGCCTTGAGAGTCTTCATTCTCATGCCTATATATAAGCAGTCATTATATAGCTATATGTACAAATTTGCCTGAATGCTAAAACATACATGTAATGAAGTGAAAATTGTATCAAATATATGGCATCCAGAGTAGTGACAAGCAACTGCATGTATCAGTGTATTTTTTGGAAAGTTATAATCATGTAATAATTCAGAAAATATTTCACATCTTTGAATGTTTTATATTTGATTTTGTGGACAAACTAAAACAATATTTTTTAAATGTTTTGAATGTGTTAATCGTACAAGGCTTAAACAGTATCTACATCTCTCATGTGGATAAATATGTACAAATATCTGTCATACTATAAAAACACCGTATGATGATAAGTGTCACATGTGTGCTATATTAGCTAGTAAATACTTAATTTTTATGATGGCATCTCAGCTAGTTATAATATACTACAGTTTCTCACCTGAGACCCCCATGATACATTAAGTATAAAAAACACAGTGTGTATGATATGCATAACAGTAAAAACCGGAATCATGTATTGCAATATTTACCATGACAACTGCATTTTAAGATCATAATTTTGTTTTGAACACAATCTGATCTAATGGTCATGTTCATCCCACAGAACAGCATCAGAGTAAAGAAATGATTTTTTAAAGTATTATTTTTCTGGAAAATTGGTGTTCTGCATTTAAATTATGATCATTTGTAATAAAACTCAATTTAGGTCCTTCATGTTGTTCTTAAAATGAAACATATCATGCAAATATTGTGGACAAAGTTCATTCTTTACTTGGAACATTAATATGGAATTTTGGTAGACTCATCTGTATTAAAATTTCAACCATAAAAACTCAGACAATAGAATTTTGGTTGGTGTATCAAATGATAAATCTAAGCTAATTTTTAGTCCTTTTTTAATTTTGCAGATTGTTTCAATATCATTATGTAATAATTCGTCAAACTGTGCATCAGTAGTCCAAAAGATGAAAAATGAATGCATTAAATAATTTCTGATAGTTGAATGGCAGATAATTTTTATCTTCTGTAAAAGATAAATTCTTGAGTTTACAACAGAGCATGTTTACGTGAACCAGTCTAGATTCTTATCATCATGAATTCACAAAAGTTTTTCTGTGTCAATATTTTCAATTTCATTATTCAAGGTATACAGCTTAAGAACTGGATTCTATATATTGATAATCTTTACCTAGTTTGAAGTGAGTTACCTTTAATTTTAGGAGATTGAAAAAGTTTGTATTCATTGAGTACCAATATTCAATTTGATATAAATTTTCGCCCACAAATTTGTTGAATGTTTTCTTTTAACAATGAAATCAGACCTACACAAACAAACTGGAATAGTGAATTTTGCATTTTAAGACCTTTTGATTTAATGAAATCCTGTAGCTTTTTATGTTTGCATTTTGATTGACTGGAAGTTACATTTGTTATATTAATGAAGTGCTCTTTACATCTCTTAACCATTGCATATCATCAAATATTTTCCCATCAACTGGTTTAAGAATTTTCCATATTTCTCAACTTTCTGCATTTTCAAGCGATGTTTTATATTAAAAAAATGCCTTTTAACAGATTAAATTATGACAGTACACCTGGTACATCAAAGTTTATAGTACTGTATGTGAATCCTTAACTTTATGAAAATAGTCTCTATTCTGGCTTCATTGATTTCTGTCATGTGTGTTACTGATGATGCTTCATTCTTTTTTTTTTCTAAAGGCTCACATTGATAAAAAAACATACCTACCATAACACAGTGTCCTGCAAAACACATATTTTTTTTTACTCCCAAACCCCCTGACATGGTTGTGTTTTGAAAATCAAGATCTTTAGAAACCTTTGCCTGTAAAATATTGCATGTATAGACAGCAAACAGTCATGATTGGAGCTGATGTAAAACTATCCTTTGGGCAGTTTAAATAGCAGCAATTAAAATACAAAGAAGTATAAACCAACATTTTACCTATTATTTAATTCACCTACAACAGCTAGTGTGATGTGTTCAGTATTTTAAAGACTGTAGTGGGTGAGCCCATTGTACTAATTTGCATAGGTAAGGCTCATGAAGTGGAAGAACCCAAAACTAAATCAAAGAGATGCTAGATTCATGTTCAAATGAACATTATATTACATATCATTGACAAATAAGAATGTTTAAGCCATCTGTATTAAAGATTATTGATAAGTCTATGAACAGCAGCAACTTTTTTTGAAGTTAGATTTTACTCTGTATATAATGCAAAGCATGATCATTTCAGTGATCAGAATAATGTTCAAATGTAATTCACTTTTAGGGTGATTCAGGAAGCAATTAGTTATCAGCACAGCAAGCAAAAATAAATTTCAGAACTCTAGGTTGATGGAGTTTTACTTTGTGAGGTACACAAGCAAGGAGAAGGGGGCATTTAATTCCTTGCAAACAACATACATACATCATTCCTGTGTTCATATACATGTCGGTCAAAATAAGAGCAGTGAAAATCCAGCAGAGAAGCTTGAACACCTGTGCCATCCAGTCTCTTGTGAGTATAGTGATAAACACTAATGACAACTGCATTGCCTTCAAATCCCCTATTGAGCTATTGAGAGCAGCAAAAAGTGCATCTAATTAAGCCTTTATTTTAACATCCAATGGATTTTAAAGACAGAAATTTGGAGTGTGTTTTTATTTAATGTCAGCGTGCTTGCAATTATGTGTTTGCATGTGTGTATGGTGATGATATTTGGCAATACTAAGTCTACCAATTATTTTCAGGTGTGAATTTACAATCATTTTCTATAGGCTTATTGTAAAGTTAGCTTATCCTCAATTCAATAACATCAAAACACGTTTTCAGTCAAAGAAAACCCAAAATACTTTCTGGAAATATGGCAGGTATGTCCAAAATAGGGTTCATATAGTGTACCAGGTTTCAAGCGCTTCAGTTGGGTGTTCTATATTCTTCTCTACACAAAAGAGGATAGAGTTTGCTATATATAAAAAAGTTGTCAACATTGAATTTTTTCAGCATCTATAGGAGATTAACTTATGTTCTGGATCACATATATCCTTACTATTTACTTTGCGTGTAAAACAAATTGGATAATGGTCACTTACTTCAATAATATTTTACAATGAACATGATCAATTAGTGTGCCTGATGTTTCAGTGACTCTTGTTGGTGAGGTAACAAGTTCAGACAACCCATAAGATTCAATCATGCTTATCTATCATGCATTCTTACAACCTAAATAGTTGGTGCTGAAATCCCCTACTTCATTAACTTCCCAATTATGTTCTAAATAACCCCTTAGCTCTGTTTCAAACTTTTTATAATCCAAGAGAGAGATGCATCATATGACCTGTAAATATAACATATCAGTACTACATATACACACACAGTTAGCCTCCATCCTTCTTTACCAAAAGTTTCTGTTCTGTCTTTTCTTTGAATTTCATATCCCTCTATACTGAACCCAGTATTTTGTACATAAATATCCAGGAAAGTTTCACATAAGCCTAACACATGGACCTTTCTGTTTTCATTCAACAGCATTTTTTAGCAAGCTACAAATATTATATGAAGTCTTTTACAAAATAGGCACTGCACCATCAGACATATTGTTTTCGGATAAACATATGAAACAGTGTTCAGTAAACATTATATTTGCTTAATCTTTATCTAACTTTTGTATGTTGTCCAAGAGGGACTTCTAAATAACAGTTGTGAAACACTTTTGCTATGGAAATTGGACAGACTGTTACTGCCTCTATGCATTGTTTAACCCTGCAAAGATTATAATAATAATAATAATAATAATAATAATAATTATTATTATTATTATTATTATTTTTATAATTTGATTTTTGTATGATTCAGTGGTAAGTCTTAAGAAGTGAATTACAAGAATAAAATACAATTAAATAATAAAAGTTGTTTAACTGTGTCCATTTTGAATAGAGTAAAACAAACTTATCCTTTCAAATCCAATCTTAAACACTCCACACACCTTGGGAAAATCTAGTGATTGTAAGTGACAGTAAAAACATTTTCCCAGTGTTAGAACACAAGCTACTTCATCATTTAATTGCCATTATGTTACAGAATTGATGCAAAGACTCAAAGGTCTGGACTGATAAAAATACCACAATTTCACATATGCTTTTTTACTATGCAGTTTAAAAAATGATTAAAATATGTTGATTGAAATCTGAGTGGAATTGGGGGAAGGAGGGGTCGAGCAGGGTGCACACATTATTTCATAACCAGCATTTCTACACATGCTATTTCTCATTACCATTAGTTGAAAGAATTCCTAATCTTTATAATTATGTATTTGTATTAATAAAAATTAAAAAGAATTCAAATTTTAAAATTGTTGAGAGTACAATGAAACAACAAAAAATCATAAAAATATATGAGTCTAAAATGGGTTTTAAAAGAACAGTTTGCATACACAAGTAATGTAATGCATTAAATCACAAGAATAAGTTATAAATAGTCTTTAAGAATTGAACAGAACAGTCTTACTTACAGGTTGTTAGGCAGCAAGTAAGGTATTTACAAAGTGATCAACCAAATTAATTACTGCTTCATATATAAATTAATTTGCTTTATTTATTTTCTCCGAGTATGGTATGTTATAATTTAAATAATTATACTAGCCTGCCATATCATTATCTGCTTGTTTCAGCTGGGGCTACATTCTTTTCTTTTCAATGGATGTTTTACAGAAATCAAGGCAGTGACTATTGTCAGCACTGTCATAAAATATTAGCATCAAAAGATAATGTCAATTTCAGCTTGGGAAAGGTATATTTTTATCATACAAAGCCATCTGATTTGGCATGTTAACATCTTCAGTCATCATGGTCCTGCCATTAATAATGGAACTTTGATAACTGTTCCTAATTAATGTGACCTCAACTTATTGTTGAAATGAATAATAACATGGAAAACTGTCAACTGTTAGATGCTCAGAGTTTTTAATTTCTAACAAATTTAGGGCATTCTGCATTAATGTCTCCACATGCATCCTATTATTTGCTCTCGTTTGTAAGGGGAAAATACATAAGCAACAATTTTTTATCATCATGGAAAAAAATTCGTAATCATATAGAAATTTTGTGTGAAAAACCTAAACAAAATATAGATCTAACTCGTACAAATATTTTGATGCAGATATTAAAGTATGCAGTTTCCTCTTTGTGAATGTTGGAATATTTGGCTATTTATACCAAAAAAATATGAAAACTAATTTCTTTAAATAGTATTTAGCATGTTTTATACTGTTTCACAGCTAGTTACTGTACCCAAATGGAAAAAGTGCGTGATACATATGAATGCATTAACGCCCATACACATTAGACTCTGGAACACAAGGTCATGAGTTCACTCCCAGTAGCAGGAACATTAATTCTTTCTTTAACCTACATGATGTTATAATGTTTGGTATAGTATTAATTTTTCTACCACATATGAGCTTTTCCAGATGACAGTTTTTGTATGTTTCATGCATAGAAAAAGTCAAATCTGGTTAGCATTAATAAGTATTTTAACATGATTTTTTAAACTAACATTACTGCAAAATTGTTCAAAAATTAATCAGACTCATGAAAAACTTAATTCAAGTCAGTAACATCTTTCTGGCTTGATGTGAAAATGATGAGGCCACAAACTGCTGAAAGCCTGACTATGATCAGCAAATGCTTAGACAGCTATTGAAGCATGTATATAAAAAAAATGTTTCTATGTATAGCAAAACTACTGGTATTACAATAACTTGCATAGTAGTGATTTGGATTCAACATTTTATGAGAGAATGTACTCAATGATCTAGAAATGCTCGGAACATGTTTATCTTATGTAGCAGCAGGGAGGGTGAAAAGACCTCTTTTTAGAAGAGCCTTTGAAAATAAAACTTCATACGAAAAAAAAGAAAAATATAAGGTCAATAACATCAACTAAAACCAAGAGTTTCTCTAACTGGGTTAGCTCATTTTGTTACTTCATCTTTGTCGTTCGTGTTTTCAAATTTGTATGCATGTTCGTTTACCTGTCAGACACTCATTTTTGGTCGCACTAATGGAATCTCAGCTAGATTAGCTTGAGAGTGACTAGAGGCAATTAAGAAATATATCCCTGTTTATGATGCTGTCAAGCAGCAACTACAAGTGTGTCAAGGGTCTCAGGTGGAATTTGCGGAAGGTGCAGAACAATTATTTAAACCGGTTATGATGGCTAATGAAGGAATTACAGAGGCTACCAAAGGTCTTCTTCCCACGTTGGAGCAAACCACTAAAGCAACTGGAAAAATAGCAGAAAGAACTAAAAACACAAAAAAAGATTCTACAAGAACTTCCAGTTAAAATAGCTGCTGTTCAACCACAATTACAAGAAGAAATGCAACAAGTACTTGACAGTATTGACAAAGTCCATGAGGAGGTTGGTGATGTAAGGGATCTTATTATGCCAAAACCAAAACCAACAACCAGATTTACTGAAGAAGGTCATAAACAATTTTAAGAAGACGCTCTAAAGGTTGCTGCAACTGGATATCCAAATCATGATAAATTATTAGATTCAAACACAACCAGTGTTCCTGAAAAAAATTGGATTCCTTTTATATTTAGATTCCCGTGGTATATCCAAAATCAGTAAAAAATATAAGGATAAATTTGAAAAATTTATGAGATAAGTTGAAGAATTTAGAAGAACGTCCTTACCTGGAGTTTTCAGCCCACCTCATATTGAGGAAGAAGAAATAACTTGAAGTAGTACTGTTTCAGGTACCAGGGGTAGTGGTCTTGTTACCTCTTGCCCCAATAATGTTCTTGCAGATGTTGAACGATTAGAAATTTTGATTGGCGGAAAACGAGCTGGTAATAATTCCCCAGAAATGGTTAATGAAGCAGTTGATATTTGTCAATGATTATTTACAGGTGGTATCATGGTGGTATAATGTTTATCAGTCTCTTATTGATGAAATTGTTGATGATTATTACAGTGATTGAGGGTATACAATTAGATCAGTGACAAGAAAATAAGATGATTAAACATAATGCTCAACATAGACCTGTAACAGTCAGGGTCATAAATTGGTGATTACCAACATATAAAGTTACCTACGGAATGGACTCGGTGATGTTGTTCAGGGTCTATTCAGAAGGATAGCTCCAAAAGCAATATTGATTGCAAAACAATTATCAATGAAAGCTATTGATGTGATAAAGGTATTGGTGCTGTTGGTGATGTTGCCAGCAAAGCATTCTCAGCAATCAGGATAGGCTAGCACAATTAATAGTGAAAACCACAATCAGCAAAATTGCCCAGCACTGAAGTCATGTCTGCAAATGTTAGTAAAATAATAAATCAAGCTGCGAATCAAAACCTAGCAGAGTTGGCTGGTGTACCACTATCATAAAAAGGTAATGATACAAGTCTGATAGCAGGAAGTGGTCTTCATGTTAGATGATAGCAATTGTAATAAAATGTTCAAGCATGTATCTGATCCATCATTTGACAGGGATGGGCCAGTTCTCAAAGATGAATCTGTGCATGATTATCAATATTATTCTTATGATGCACAAGAGCCAAATCAGCATGGACTAATCGAACTTCAAGTTCAGGATACAAGTAGATATTTCTTACCTGCTGAAGCATTTATTGAAACAGAATGTGAAATTTTGAAAACAGATGATACTGAATGTGGAGTTGATGTCAGAATTGGTTTCATTAATAATGGTATTATGGCATTATTTAACAGCACTACATACATGAATGACAGAAGAAATACTGAAATATGTCAGAACGACGTTGACGTTGCCATGATGATATTGGGTCTAGCAAGATATTCAGATGATTATTCAGCATCAGCTCGTCCGTCGATGATGTTTCTCAAGGATAATTTTGACCAACCTGATAACAGACAGTATGATATAAGACGACCAAGAAACTTTGCCAACAATGCTGACACTGATGTGTGGATGGTAGTTCATGGTGCTAATCCAGAATTCAACTTAGGATTTGCAGCATGCTGATTAATGCTGAAAGATGGTCATAGAAGATTTTCATGCACAATTCCACTGTCACATATCTTTGGATTTTGCAGAAATGTCAGAAAGGTTATTTTTGGAGCTAAACAGTTGTACTTGTAAGAAAAGCTACTGACAATGATGCAATCTGGTGCCCTATCGGTGATGATGGTAAAGTAATACTGACAAAACTTTTGTTGTGGATGCCAGTAATGACTCCATCAATCAACGAAGAACAACGGTTGCCCTCTTTTATGAGTCAAGGTGGTAAATCAACATTATCATGGTTGACGATGACCACAGACAGTGTTAATTTATTTAGGCAATCTGTCATTGATACACTTTCGAGCTAGTGTGGTAATAGGAGCTATTGCTAATTATAGAGCAATTGCTGTCATACTTTCAGATAAAGCAATGTTGCTTGAAGGTGTTGGTGGACAAATGAGAGTTTCTGATGCCCCAGCAGAAAATATGTAATTGAATCGCTCATGATATTATAATGTCATATCATCATGTTAGTGTCAGTCTGACTCCTGGTCAGATTAAAAAGCTACAGTCAGCATCAAAAAGAAACTGCAGAATAAAAATATCACACAAAAAAGATCAGATCAAAGGTGGTCAAAATAAACTATCATTGTCAAAACTGCAACTCAGTCAGTTCAATGATGCCAAACAATCAAACACTGGCATCAGAGTTAATCTATCTGCTGGTGCCATTAAAGACGCAGTCAAGACGGGTGGTACATTTCCACTTCTTATAGCTATAATAGCCACTGCGGCTCCAGCTGTTGCAAAAGCAGCTGCACTTGTGCTGTTGGAACTGCTGCTGGAATGGCATTAAAGAAAGCAACAGGAAAATGAATAAAGACTTATAAAAAAAGGAAAGGGTCTAAGATTACCCGGAACCCCTCACTGGTATGGAAAAGGTCTGAGACTAACAGGAACACTTTGCTGATTCTTCCTATATCCAGTTTTGTTTTATTTGACGCTAAATTAATATTCATAATAACGCCTATGCAGAATGTTCTAAAATCACGACAGAGTTTCCAGAATAAATGCAGTTTCCAGAATAACTGCAGTTTCCAGAATGACTGAGTTTCCAGAATAACTGCAGAATGTTCTAGAGTAACTGCAGAGTTTCCAGAATAACTGCAGTTTTCAGACTGACTGACTGAGCTTCCAGAATAACTACAGAATGTTCAAAAATAACTGCAGAGTTTCCAGAATAACTGCAAAATGTTCTAAAATAACTGACAAAGTTTCCAGAATCACTGCAGAGTTTCCAGAATGACTGACTGAGTTTCCAGACTGACTCAATCACGTGATTTTCTGGAACATTATGCGTAGGCGTTATCATGACCATAAACGGCAACCAGAATTCTTTGTGTTGTCAGTCTGGAAGTGTATTCAAGGGGGTCAACAGGTAAGCAAAACATTTTTTTTGAACTGTGTTATGTTAATTGCCACACAGACATTTAAATTATTGTATATAATTATTATGACACAAAAAAATAAATAATCGCGTTAATTAGTCATATAAATGTAAAACAGTAACAAGTGAGGTAACTACTTAATTACTCTACCGGAAACAGCTTAGCTTGACAGAGTTATCTCCCTTCACCTGTTTGTATCTATCACAATCGGGAGATACTGAAATATTTTTTTGTTTGTTTATACTTTCTTGAATACGCCGATTTGTATATTTTATTCGCGACATGTTGTACGGAAAGTAAGCAAATATCAAAATATTTGCCAACTGAATTCATTGATTGAAATATTATTTCTTCACCAGTTTCTGTATTTACGGATTTAACGACCCTAGAAAATTTATTATATTTCCCAGTACCACCAAATTTGCAATTCTGACTGTGTAATAGCTTGTAAATTACCCAACTAATTATCTTTCTGATCTGAATTAATATAATCGATCGTAAGACCTTTTCCATTACTCCGTGAAAACACAGGTACACGAACCTATGAGAGTTATACTTTTTCTTCCCATCAACACCAAACATTAGGTAACCATTATTATTAATAAAACCAACTGGGGTTTTTATGTCGACAGTTACTGATTATACCATCGCGAGATGCTTCATAATTCTTGATGATAGGATGTTTTACAAACTCATTTTGCTCCATTTTTTATAATATTATTTGTCTAAATAATTATTTTGAAAATCTGGCTAGAAAATCTTCAACATTTTTTATGACCTTGTTATTATTGTCGGTGTTATTTTTTTTTAATCATCATATCATCTTAGCTCTGTATATTTTACCACCACATTGCACACACAACTGCGTTTCTCCTCTAACCTCAACACCACACTTCAAACACGGTTTTTGGTCCTAAATTCCCTCTTCGCAAACTTTGTAGGTGAAGTCAACAGAATTCATTTATGCAAGCTTTGTTACAGGGAATTGTAGAACCTATCATTAACCATCTCCCTTATATAAATAAAACCTAACCATCTAAAGTTATTCTTCGTTTGAATCTTTATTCGTGTATATACATATAATTATATTTAAATTTAAATATATATTTGTCTTAATTATAATAGGAAGAGTTTGAGAGATTATATACAATCGAGCCTTCTAAATCTAGATTCGATCTTCACAGAAGAACCCCTGACTTGCAGAGGCGAGCTCTGGTTGATCCTATGGAAACTCTGATTAAAAGCATTTGTGGTGCCAAGAAAGAATTTCGCGACAATGGTGCAGCTCATGTGTGGTCAACATTCAGAATCTTGCACAATACCTAAGGTGATGTCGATGCTACAATGAATGACCAACGAGCAGCGACGATTATTAATTATCTCAAGAATCAAAGATATCTTTTTAGAACAAAACTTATTACAGAGCTAGACAATACTTGGATTATCCCTGACAAATGTAACCTCGTTCAATTACATCATACTGCAAATATTGTTATGTTAAATAAAAATTCTAAACTAGGAATGTTGACTGGTATTGACAAACCGTATTATGAACGAGAATATCATGTAACTGCACATATTTATGCACTATATCCGATAAATAATAAACCTAGCATTGATGATCTCAAACCAATGAAATTTTCCAAAATAAATTGTGTAGCAGAGCGAATTACTGAAGACTTCACAAAAGTGATACGTGGAAATAAACCAACGGATCTAAGACATAAAAAAATAAATGAGTGGGCAGAAACAGTTAAAGATACTGAAGCGTCTATCAAAGACGTTGCTGAACTGGGAAAGAAACTGAAATTCACAATAATGGTAAAAACGATAACTGGAGAGATCTTTTACGAATCAAATTATAAATCAAAAGGAGCTCCAATAAATATTATTGATTGTAATGAGCATGCATGGGTAGTGACAATATTCCCACGAGATAGAACAGTCAAATTCTATCAAAGAAATATTTTCGATTTTATTAATCAGATTGGCAAAAGTGATCCTATATTTGTGTGGTTGTTTCAAAGCTCTGAAGATAATGTTGATATGATAAGGCTTGATGGAAGTCTTTGTATCGAAAAAAAAGATTTGATCAGTTTGTAAGACCTAATGGTGATATTTATCGAACATAATTTCTTCATACAAAAATGAAAGATCTTGCGATAAAATAGACCAGCGATTATGAACATTTACTCAGTATTCTTTTTACTATTCCATCAGTCGCGGATCATTTCGCCAGAGAGAAAAATTTGTGGGAGCCGACTTGGTCTGATTCTTTTGGACGATGTGATATCAAGTTGTGTAGAATATGGACATGGTGGAGAATGGAATACCAAATACGATTACATAAATATGATATCATTTGATATAGCAGTGTGTTATCCTGGAAGTTTTCTTGGAATGAGAGAAAGTTCGGAATATATTAAGAGATTTGGGCATCCAGCCCAAGAAATGATTTGAGTTTCTGTAAATGGACCTCTACCAGACTTTGACGTAACGGATTTTGCATGAATTACATCATTTAAGTTAACTGATAATCTTCATACGATTTGTTATGGCTGGTTTCACAAAAAATGTGGGCACCAAAAGTATTGTTATGATACATGCTTGATTCAGGAATTTAATTATTGTTAACAGTGACTGAAATATTAATGTCATATCGTCTACAAAACAAGTTTGGTTACCAGAAGAAGAAAAAAATCTTTGTATCCATTTGAGGATCCAGATATGATTGACTATGAAAATAAAGAAGCAAAGGATCTCGGTAGAAGGATAATTGGAAAGTTTATGCAAGGTGGTAGATGTACATGTTATTGTTGTTGTTCTAGGGTTTAATGCCAATTTTCAGCACAAGATAGGCTATACATGGCGGCCAGTATAACTGGTGGAGGAAGAACCCTGGAAAACCCAGGGAAGAACCACCGACCCACGAGAAGCTACTGGCTGGCTTTCCCACGTACCCACGCTAGCCGAGCCTTGGACTCGAACCCACGCAGACAGAGGTGAGATGGCAGTGATCCGGAACGGTGAGCACTTTATACCACTCGGCAGATGTACATGTAATTATAAATGAAGCTGTTGTATGTTAGTTATCGACGATGCTGAATTAGCGATACAATAAATAAAAATATATGCATTAGCTGAGAAACAGCTTTCTTATCAGATGGAACTAAATTAGGTACAATTGGGAGTTACATTGATGGCGACTCATCACAGTATACTCATTTAAGATCTTCAATGCTCACATATGTTTCAATAAATCTATTATCAATGATGAACAGATTCCCTAAATTTGCCATTAGAGTAGCGATGGATTCATTTTATATCGGTAAGAAACATGCAGATTTGTTAAAACAACTAAATATTGGCACTGCATCATTATGGGGTGGATGGAGATTGAAAAAAGAACAAGTACACAGTTATGATGGTTATAATGAAACAGCTGATGTCGAATGTAAAACTACGTATTGTGAAAATATTCAAGAGACAATATCATCATCACCATCGGTATATGATCCTGTTGCCAGACACAAAAAACAGTAATCTAAACGTACCAGATGGATCAGGAAAGACAACACGTGATTGAATTATTTCATGGACTTGATATGGTTGTATTAACACCTACACATACACTCGCCAGGGAAATGAAAGAGCGAGGATTAAAATCTAATACTTATCATAGCTTCTTTCGGTGGAAGGGTGATAAATGGACTGAACTAATGGGTGAAAAATATATTCCAAGGATTATTATATGGGATGAAATATGCACTGTTTCATTGAAACGTTAAAAATTTTTCTCGATTGGTTGTTGACAAAAAATACTGCTGTGATAATGTGTGCAGATGATGGTAAACCACCACCTTTTGTTGGATTGTCTCCACATGAATGGCTGAGGAATTTTGTTGATTATCATGAGGAAATAACTGGTGATCATAGAGCGCTTGATCCAGAATTAAGAGAGCTTAAGAAATAAATCAGACAACAACCAAATCAAATTCATTGTGAAATAATTTGCGAAGCAATTTCAGAAACTCCTATGAACAATTTTCTGCAAGTGTGGAGACCAGATGATTTGATAGTTACAAGTAGAAAGATCGTTCATGATACACTTCGACAACAATTATTTCAGTTACATCAAGTAAAATTTCAAATCTACCTGTACCATTGTGTTATTGACCAGCAGATAGATACTCAACGGCAAAATATCGATGTTGAAATTGCAGGTTGTGGTAGTAAACTAAATCTTGTAATAAATGGTATGGTTTTAGTTCCTGTCAATGTTGTTGAGAGTGCACTAATGATGGACAAACTCCATGGACACTAGGATATGCTATAACGATTCATTCGTCACAAGGATTAACTATTTCTGATACTAATATTTGGATTGTTGAAGACTGTATCGAAAGGTCAAATTTAGTTTATCTCGCAGTATCTAGAGTCAGAAGAATATCTCAGCTGCAGAGGGTTATTACAGACTTCACAGAAAATAATAATGAAACTGCTAGCAATAGCAATGATGTAGTAAGAAAAAAATTAGTTGGTTATAAGCAGTGTGACAAAAAAAATAAGAGCAACTTTGATCTCGATGCTGAATTTATCAAGACGCTGAAATGACAACAGAATTATCACTGCAAGCTGCAACACAGTAATGTGTCGAGGTGCTAGTTCACAAAAGTGAATGCAGTGGTAATTGTGTGTCTTCAGGAATTAATTGTAATTGTTCATGTACAAATCCACACTGAGGAACAGTTGAATCTAATTTGTAGATTGCAGGTCTACCTGTGGATCTTACCATGCTGGAAATTTTATGTGTCGTCACACTCCAAATAGGATCAGCCGCTCTTTTTTTACCACCTTCAAGTTCACCGGGTTCATATAAATACCTCACAGTCACATTAACTAGTACTGGTTGTTTTGAAAAGTCATGTCATTGTATTGGCATGTAATGTTTTGTGATCGCATTGGTAGGTTTCATAGAAATTGCATGAGTAATTTCATTATTTAACGCAGCTATCACGCTTGGTAATCTTGCAACCCATTCACGAGATCTCTTGTCTTTCTGATTATCTCATTTGCATATTGATATCCAAACAATCTCTCAGCAAGTGTTCAATTAAATCGTTCAACAATTACCTGATGACGATGAATTATGGTATGTCCTCATCTGATTTTGACATCATGTTTTTTCATCAGAGATGATACTGCACCAAGAAAGTCCTTGCCAGGTCAACCTGTAGTAAATGTGGCCATCACAAGGGTCCTTGTTGATAATTTCATTCAAAAGCAGATACAACTTCAGCTGTTGTTTTAGTTGATAGTGGTTCTCCTTCTGTATATCTACTTGCAACGTCAATGATAGTCAACATGTATTTTATGTGCATGATTGACGTCTACCAATTTTAATAGTATCATGTGGTAAAAATAAAACATCTGCTTGATACACTTCATTGGTAGTGCTGACATCAAAATGTGCATACTGAATTTGTTTAGGTGGTGGTAGAAAATTTGCCATATTGCCTGTCGTGCTAACCAATTTGCAGCAACAGAACATGTGACATTTGCTGCACCAACAAGTTTACTAATCTCTAAAATATTACATATTACAGCAACAGAACATGTGACATTTGCTGCATCAGCAAGTTTACTAATCTCTGCTCTACCCCTCCAATATCTTCTTGGGCTATAATTAATCGTTTCCATTTTAATAATAATTGGTTGATTAATTACCAGCCTCTAATACTAGTTTACCTTTCATCGCAGATCTTACTAGGAACCTAGCAAGTTTTTCTCTGAGATTTATTTTTTATGGAATTTAACGAGTGAATCAACTTGACATCTGCAACATGTTGTTGTTGTAAATCCTTATTTTTATATGCTACATCATGAACATGACATGCTTGATCAATTATTGGATGCTCTGCAGGTCTTGGTTAATCTCGCTCATCAAGTTGGATATCGAGTTCCAGGACCACAATAATTATATCCAGGAAGATGTTTTTCTCTAGAATACTTAGCCTATGGAGCTCCTGGTAATTTTCCTAATGAAGCAGCGATATCACCACCTGTCTTCATACAAGACAAAATAAATTTGTATTTGCTTGTACCACATTTCACACACATGCCTGTAAGTGCACGCTTTTTATTTTTTATTATTATTATTATTATTAATCCACTGGTGGGGGTGGATGTTCTGCATCGAATGCAATATAAATCAATATTATTTATTGTATTTGTGTAACATGGATATCACTGATTTCTCAGTGACATGAAAGCAAGAGCCAGTAAAAGATCATCCAGCATTACCAAATTCTATCAGAGCAATTATCATAGGTCCATCTGAGTCTGGTAAGGCGCAATTGTTGTTTAATCTGATAATGAGATGGCTCAAGCGGCATAAGTTATATTTAGTGGTACCATCCGTAGATGATCAGAGATGAAAATGCAAAATTGTAGGACAAGGATGGTAATGATACTATAGGTTTTATCATCGATATTGATGAAGCCCCATCTGTAAATGGCCTCGATGGATTTATTAATAATCTAGATGTATACCAATCAAATCCAGCTCAGATATTTTCTTGAGGCAAACATAAAAACACAGACGTGATTTATGTTACTCAGCAATATACACATATACATAAAGTGATCAGAGATAAATGTAATATTTTAGTTGTGTTTAATGGAGTTGATATACATACTCTGCAAAACATTCATCAAACTTGGTGTTCTGGGGATATGGATATGATTAAGTTCAAAAAAATATTGTCAAAAGCACAAGCTACCTCGCACCGATTTATCATGATAAATTTGTATGATCCTCGGTCATGATATTGTATAGGTCTTGATAAAATCTTTGGATAGAAAGACAGCAGCAGGGAGGGTGCGACCAACAATAAGTGTCTGACAGGTAAATGAACATGCATACAAATTTGAAAACATGAATGACAAAGATGAAGTAACAAAATGAGCTAACCCAATTAGGGAAACTCTCAGTTTCAGTTAAAGGCTTCGGTTTGAAGTTATTGACCTTATATTTTTCATTTCTTTCATACGAAGTTTTATTTTCAAGGAAAACTCTTCTAAAAAGAGGTCTTTTTGCTGCTCATTTTTATGTACAAGTATTACGAATATATAGTATATGCAATTGGAAAATGAACAGAAAAAGAAAAAGTAAATTATTTTCACCTAATGCTCATGTTTGTTTGGTGATATAGATATACATGTACAAGTATATAATTGATGAACAATAAACAATTCACAAAAATATGACAGTTTGTTATATACTTAAGTTTGAAATACAAAGATTTATTGGTAAAATGATTTTCGTATTTTCTGCATTCCTATATTTTCACATGAAAAATATATTCTTTTATTTTCATATGGCAGACACAATGTCCTGCACAACAAACAATTCAAAGCTACTATTGAGAGAATCTTACAAACAAGACCCTCCACTCTGAAGGCTTATGAGGGGAAATGGCAATTGTTCAAGGAATGGTGTCAAATTAATAGCATCATCCCTCTGAGTGCCCAATTACCCAACTCACTGACTTTTTTTCCTGTCTTTTTAGGAGAAAAAGTTGGTTCCAATTACAATCAAAGGCTACTGCTCAATGATCCCTGACACTTTCAGACATCATGGCATGCATGATATCAGTCACAATAAAGACCTATTGGATTTGCTAGCCAAATTTGATTTGTGGTGACCAAAATCACTCACCATATTTCCCAAATGGAATTTGCCCTGGATGTTAACCTGACTCACTTCAAATAAGTTTAGGCCTTTAGCTCACACTTTGCTGAAGCTTTTATGATAAAAACATGTTTCCTAATAGCCTTGGCATCAGTGTGCAGAGTTGGTGAATTATATGCCTTTTCAGTTGATCTGAACTATCTTCAGTTTAGATAGGATGGTTCAGTGGTCCTCTTAACACAACCAGGATTTGTAGCCAAGAATCAATCATCAATTAGCAATCAGAGCACTGTCATACAATTGCTCTCCTCCATAAACAGCAGACCATATTCATGCTATTTTTAATTACCCATCTATAATCCTGTGATTGGATGTCAAAAGAAATCATACATTATGTTAATGGGAACTCATGCATGGGGTAAATATTGGAACTTGTGCGATTTTGTTTCTCTTCGGTCAGGTATGAATGTGATTTTGTTATAAATATTTTTTTTATATTTTTCTTTCTTTATTGTTCTTTTCACTGCATGGAATGCAATATCACTTAGGGTCACATGATAATAAAGTATATTCTGCAAATTGCAGCAGAAATAAAGAGGTGCATGCATTTGTACATTCTAATACTGTAGTAATGAGACAAAATAACACTCATTGTGAAAAATGTAGTATTAATACAATTTGCAAGGCACTGTCAGTATGTTACTATTATCTAAAATTTGATTTGGCTCTATGTCTATTACATTATCTTTATTAGAACTAGGAAACATTTATAATTATCTGAATTACTGTGGTTTTTTCAGTATCAGAAAATAAGCAAATTGCTCAAGAAGAGAAAATTGTTCCTGAAAGAGATAATGATGTTGATAAATTGGTGTCTCTCTCTCCATGAACCTCTTTAGAGCATGCTTCCAGGGGTCATAAACAGTAAACCATGCCCATTTTACATGTATTGAGACCAGATCCATTCTGTGGTGGTCATCCAATTCATGGTTCTCTGAATAAAGTAAAATGTAAATTCTGCAATTTTTGTTTTCACTAAATGTGTATTTCTTATTTAAGACGGTAACTTTTCTAATGAAGAAAATAGTCTTGCACCCACTTCAATTATCCTCACCCCTTTTATCTTTGACAGCTTCATTATGTTGAGCCAGACCTGTGCACCCCCTCAAAATGCTTTTCAGTATTTTGCAAGGACATTTTCACTATTTCATGGCATCTTTCAGTATTCTTGAGAAGTGCACCATTAGTAACATACAAAGTTACCAACACATCTTTATTCCATCTTGTAACCAAATTATCAAAGCAAGGAATGAACCACATTTAAAAAAATGATGCAAAATATTTCATATTTACAATATTCAAATAAATAACAGTTGAAAATAATTTATTTTTGATCATCAGTGTTGATCTTAGATAGTGAAGGTCATGGCAAAACAGTATCAAGTTTAGTGCGTGCTACATGTATCATACATGTGGATCAGGGACTTGGCTTATTCAGTTCATTGCAGTCTTTTTCAACTTCACATCAACAGTTCATCACTTCAGTAGGAGTCTTAAGCAGGGAGTGTTCACCAAAGTCAGTCAAACATTTCATACTCAAAAGGAACAATGAAATCTGAGTCATTGTTCTAGCCTTGTCAATCTCTTTATGCTTCTATGATTTTATGTTGCAAAAGACATCATTCCAGCCATCACTCCCAATCAAGATATCGTTTTCACACAGTTTGCAGAAGGCATAACTTAATTGCCCTTTCTGCAAGCAGAAATGAATGGCCAGCTCTTGCTGTATTATGTGATTAACTTCTGCACTCATCGCTTCATTTCTCTTGCTTAAGCTGATTCTTCTTCAGCTACTGTCTTCCTCATACATATATTTCAAATTCATTTTCCAAACCAGGATCATCCATGATGTTGCTTATACTACAGACAGAAAACAAAGAAATCTTACACGTGCACAGTGCAGAGCGTTTTGCACATGACCCTTCTATTTAAAAAGAGCTAACTAATCAGAGCTGATTTTGCATTATTTTCATAGTTTGTTTGCTTATTTTCGTACTAACTTCCAGGTAAAACCTTTTTCTACTTTATCTGGCACAAAACTGGATTTGGCATTTTACAGTTTTATTTCCATATCTATTATTTTTTATACAAAATACAGAAGAATACAGAGGGTGCACAGGTCTGTTGAGCTAACTGAACCATTTGGTTATATCACGATACAGATTTTGGACTTTGACCAGCTATCATGCTATAGTTGGGTTTATGGCGACCAAACAGAGTCCAACTGTAGGCAACTCAAAGAAGGGAAAATGCATTGACAATGGGTGAGTTAGCAGAAATGTTACATAGAAAACCAAATGGGTTTTTTTCTGCGAGAAATATTCACAAAATATTTTTTTCTTAAAATACACAAAATGGAAAAATCATGATCAGCAGGGTGATCCCTGACAATATTTTGTGAGATAATTATCTTTGATCCTCCAAGATATTTAACTTACCATGGGATTATTCTCTTTTAGGTATGGTGAATCCATCTGTGGTGGCTCTGTGACTTCATCCTTTAAACATCCTGAATTATAAAAGCAAAATACACCTTTCTTCAATATGAATTATGACTGTCATATCATTAACTTTTGAGTCTGGACAGACATTTCAAAGTTTCAAAGTGTGTTACTATTTAGAACTAAACAAATTTAAGCTCAAATGTATTTTTTATTTAAATCAATGAAGATACTAAACTCCTTTAAACCCACATTTCCACAAAATGATGTGTAAGCTAATGGTAGAAATTTAAACCCCAGAATACTCATTCACTATTAAGTTGCTGAATGGAAATGTGCATATGTTTGAGAATCTTAGTAAATTGTCTCATCATCATCATCATCATCATCATCATCAAACCCTTAACCAAAGAGATCATTGGGGCACCACAGTTGACTTTACAACCAATTCTCTTTGTCTTTCCCTGTTCTCTACAGCCCTTTAGCAATCTCCAAATCCCATGCCTGTCCACTTCTTAATTTTGTCTTCACACCTCTTTTTCTGGCTGCCTCTTCTTCTGCACCCTTGCACCCTTGCACTATGCATTGCAAGACTGTTTTTGCAAGTCCAAATGATCTTGAGACATGACCGTACTTCAGTTTACGCTTTTTTACAGTGGTCAAGAGGTCTTCATAGGATCCGATGGCTCATTGGATCCTGTTGTGGACTTATTCATTGGTCACATGGTCAATGTATGAGATGCCCAAGAACTTGTGGTAGCATCTCGTTTTAAAGGTTTGAATCCTTCTTTGTAGATCTGATGTGAGTGTCCATGTTTCACAAGCATATAGAAAAAGACGGATATGACTTTCGAGTGCATCAGCCCTATTTTGGAACCAAGAGCAATGTTGGTATCTTTCCATATTGGTCTTAACCTTCTTATTGCTGCTGTTGTCCTGCAAAGTAGTTCTGGTTTGGAGCCCTCATCTGTGATAACTGATCCCAAGTATTTAAAGCTTGTTACTCTTTCCAGCTTCTATCCACCGACCTTTACTTCTGCACTGATACCATTGGTATTGTTTGTCATCAGTTTGTTTATTTTGGTGCTAATCTCCATACTGTATACTGTGGGGGTTGTGCTGAGGCGCTCAACCAAGTCAGCCAGTTCTTTTTCATCTCCTGCTAAACCATCAATATCATCTGCAAAGTGAAGGTTGGTGACTGTTCTTCCTCCAATGCTGAAAGTGCCCTTGTGGTCATGCAAGGCATCTTCCATGAGCCTTTCCAGGAAAATGTTGAAGAGCATAGGTGACAGTATACATCCCTGTCTGACTCCAACTGTTGTTCAAAACCAATCTCCTCTGCTGTCATTGATGAGGACAGCACTGGTGGCTTTGTCATAGAGGTGCTCAACAACCTGCACCAGGTTTGAGTTGATGTTTTACTTCCTCATAGTTACCCATAAGGCTGCATGCCATACCCTATCAAAGTCCTTTTTGAAATCTATAAAGACGTGGTATAGATTCTCACCTTAATCTAAATATGCAAAACCAATTCCATGCTTTTCAGTCAATTTGTAAATGTCTTATAAACTAAACCTTTAGTCTTTGTCTTTGGCAGTTATGCATCCTACTTATTTTCTCTCTTTCATTCCAACTCCATCAAACTCACACAGCCTCCCACTCTCTCCATTTTGTTTTTCCTCCCCAACTTTATGTTCTCCCCTTCTTTCAATTCCTCCTCCAAATTCTTTTCCTCTCTGCCTCATTTTCCTTCCTCACTTTTTTGTTCTCTCCCTCCATTTTTAAAAAATATTCCACCATTTTTCTATAACACTCTACCACACTAGTAATTAGGCTACAATGTGAAGCTATGCAATGTTTAGAACTCTTAATTGCACATAATGGGAGCTGAAGAGGACAAGCTGGAGAAAATTATTGCAATGTTTCAGACTGAATATATCATAATGGGTAAGACATGCATATCTATCAATTCACTCATTCATCTATCAACCATCGCCATGGAGTCCATCCATCCAGCTGCTATTAGCACTCTGATGAGGTATTCTGATTGCCTATAATGTTAGAATATATTAACAGTGAAAACAGGTTCCACACTGTTATGAAGACTTTGTACACAGACCAGACTGCCCATTTCAATCTAGAAAGTATCCCATCACATGCAGTACAAGCTCCATTAAAATGCATTTTTTCGGAGTGGGGTGGGGAGAGGGCCACTACTGTAAGCTCATGACTCTTTTCTGGGAGGAAAGATTTACCTTGACTATATGATGAGAATTCATCCTCCCTTTAGGATGAAAGAGAATGCTCAAGTATTCTAGGATGCCCCTTATTGACTCCACAAATACTTGCCCCTGTGCTCCTAAGTATCACTCATTTTCAGAACACAGCCTAAACCAGAATGACGTCAGTGTGGTCCAGGACTGGAGGGGATCTGGTTATAGCAACAGGTAAGTATTATACCATTAAAATTATTTGGCCCTCCCTCCCAACTAAATTTTAAAATCAGAAATATTGTTACCTGTTGTTATTGTGTATATATAGCTGATTTTTTCAGTTTGGGGTGTGTGTTTGTGGGTGATTTCGGTTTTTAATGTAGCTTTACAACTTTTTTAGTCATATTGCTAAGATGTCTGCAGTGTGGCAATTTATAGCGATGTCTAGCAATGGGGCATCAGGCCACACATACATAGCATAATATCTCACCCAGTCACATTATCCTGACATCAGGCCTGTCTTAATGCTGAGTGCCTAATGAGGCAGCTGTAAGTACCATCTTAAAATGTCTTTGGTCTGACTTGGCTGGGGTCTGAACCCACAACATCCCGCATCTGAGGCAGATACTCTAACCACATAGTACCACAAGAGTGGTTTGTGGGAAGCTGATGATCCCACAACTACTAAAAGAGAAACACCACAAGGAACACTCAATATCACTTCAGAAGAGAAAACTGCAGGATGGTACCTAAATGAACTACTTTCTGAGCCACAACAATTGGACCAAAAGAAATATGCCTTCACTTTGGTGAGCCAATGAGTGAAGGTAAAAGGAGAAGGCTGTGTGAGATTGCAAAACTGTGGCTTTCATCACATGCTCCAGATAAACATGTTTTGAAAGCCTAATGAGGTAGCAATCGCTCAAACCTCATGGGCTTTAACTTTTTTAAATAAAAGTCCATCTCAATATGGGACTGCTAAGTTCTCAGTAATTATTGCAATCCACCTCAAAATGGCAGAAGCTAAAATATCAACTGAACAGCATTGAATGAGAGGAAAACACATTCACTACCGATACTCTTGTTTTCCCTTTAGAATCTGCCAAATAAAGTCTAAAGCTCTACCTGAACATAAAAAGTATATCCTGATCATAACCAGCACATATATGACTGAGATTGGGAATCTCAGCTGGGTGTGGAGCAATCAATGGAAGCTGGTTTTTAGCTAAAAATCCTTGTTTGCAATAGAGAGAAACCAACTCATAATTTCAACTGAACCTTGCTCCATGAATAGGGTGTGAAGCTCATGACTGCTAAGGAAAGCAATAACAGTTTTGTGGGTAGGGTTCTTGAAGAAAATTTAACCCAAACATTCATACAGGATTTTATTAAGTGACCACAAGACACAAGTGAGATTTCATCAAGGCATTAGTGACTGAGACACCAGTCTGGTCTGCTAAGTTAGAGTCTGCATCAATGGCAAGGCATTAGCAATTTTTTTATTGGAAAGGGCAGTCCTACAGCCATTGACAATAGAAACTAAGCATTGTTTTTCTTCAAAAAATAAAAAAGTTTGCATCAGTGCAACAAAAAAGGAAAACACTCTATATTATCCAATGCAGACTTTGAATACTGTAACATTCCTGTAATTATCTGAGCCACCCTTGTTGTATTGTGGTAAGGATTTGGTTGAGGTATTCTTAAATCAATCAAGGTTACAGTGAAATGGATTCTACAACAACTCTATTCACCCACCAACTTGCTTATATCCTGTGTGATGATAATAACAAGTTTTATATGGTCATTCATTGCTAGATCTGTAATGGTACTTTTAATGAGACAACTTTATTGTCAATTGTCAGTTTTAAAGTTTATGATCATATATGCACCAACATCAAAACATTGACTTTAGTACATTATACTCGATTTAGTACTTTTCATTCAAACTTCAGGATTAATTCAGGCAATCCATTGTACATATGAATTTTCATTAATGCTTAGGTGATGCTGATGGTGGTTACAGATGTTATGACATGATTCCAGCATCATTAGCAGCAGTGGTTCCAATGGTTGCAAAAAGTGACAGTATTAGGAGCTGTTAGAATGAAATTAGGAATGGGTTTTAAAAAGGCATTCGATGAATATATAAATCATCATAAACAAATAAAAAAAAGGAAATGATTTTGATTAGCAGGAAATGTTGCAGAATACCATCAGTTTTTGATTACCTGGTACAACTCACAAAAGGCTACACATCCATTAACCAATCAAAATTTACTTGCAATGGTAAAACCAAACATTTCCAATGTGTTTTTATGCTAACTGAACTTGCATCAATTGAAACACATGCACAAGAAACTGGCACTGTTAACCTGGATTTGACAATATGACCTGGCACTCACTGGGTTGCATCTGTGGAGACACCTAATCATTTATTATATTTCAACTATATGGACTTGCACCACCACTTAAAGTTACTAATTATTTAACCAGGGGCACACAAAGTTGTCTTTCAATATTTTATTTGACAGTACCAATACAAATTCAGTTTGAGGAGTCAATAAGCAAACCAGCCCGACTGCAGATTTTCCATGGTATTCCATGAAAAAACTTGTAAATCTCTAGCATGGAAAACCATGGAGTATTTGGACTAACATTGCAGGCTAATTCCATGGTAGGATGGAAAACAATGGAAACAAAGACACTGAAAAGCAAGGAATATTGGCATGGATAACCCTGGACAATTCTAACATGAAAAACCATGGAATATTTGGACTATTGTTCCAGGTTCTGTCCAGGGTAGGCTGGAAAAGCATGGAAAATCCTGGAAAATTCTAGCATGGAAAACCCTGGAGTATTTGGACCAACATTCCAGGCTCCATCCTCAGTAGGCTGGAAAATGCTGGAATATTGGTATGGAAGAACCTGGAAAATTCTTGCATGGAAAACCTGGAGTATTTGGACTAATATTTCAGGCTCTGTCCAGGCTACAATGGAAAACCATGGGAAATCCTGGAATACTGCATGCCTAATATCAAACATCTGCACAGAATATTTAAGTCCAAATTGCACATGTGAAACATGTGAGAAAATCCAATGTAGAACAAATTTAACATGTGTCAAATTGGAACCAAAGTCCAAAATCTGCACATGTGAAATCTGGTTAGTTTTTCCTTGACTCACAAGATTTAACAAACTGCACAAATGAGCTTGCAAAATCTACCCTGTTTGCATACATTGTATAGCTTATAAGAAGCTCATGAGAATTGGTGGTATTTTTCTGCATGGATAACCCTAATCAATTCAGCAGAAGAAATGAAAAATAATACTAAGTGTCAAACTTGAAAACTGAGTTCTTTCCTGGGTTTTCCATGCTGGATATATAAATAAAATTCTAATTCCAAACTGTCCATACTTTTCCAGGGTTTTCATTCTACAGTATTTCATGTATTTTTTCATACCCTTTAAGTTTTTGTATACAATCCAGTTATCAAAATAATAATTAATTAAATGTATCATAATTTTTTTTATATATGATATCACTTTGTATTTTTCGAAAATATCCATTAAATTATTGAACATAAAATTTCTACTAAGTTTGCAAAAAAAAGATCGAAAATAGATGCATAATTATAAGCATGGGTGCCCACAGCATCAGTCAAGGGAGTCACGTGCCCCCCCCCAGGAAATCATACTGTAAATATATATAATAGAATAAAATAGAGACAAACAGTCATACATATAATTATAATGTTATAAAGGATATATAATTGATAATATATCAATTAAAAAAAATTTATACAATTTTATATAGTGCATTGGCATTATGGCCATTAGGATACAAAGTATCAAACTTATGAATCCAATAAGTTTCTTTTATGAGTCTATTCATGTCACCATGCACAATATCTATTGGCATGAAAGAAAAATCGAGTAGAGACTGATTATTGGCATTAAAATGTATTGAAATATTAGAGGAGAACTGAGGATCTCTATAATTTTTATATGAAAGTGATGATTATTCATTCTCTTAGAAACTTGTTGAAGTGTTTCTCCAACATATTACATGCTAAATTTTTTACAGGTAACAATTTATCAAATAAATCACATCATTTGATATGCAGTTGGTATTATCACATAGAGAAAAAACCTCTTTTGTATTAGCGCTGATGAAAGAAGTACTTTCTCTTATGTTTGCACATTGAGAGCACTGGTGTCTGTTATTTATATATATATATATATATATATATATATATATAAATTCTGACAAGTTTAATCATGCAAATAAAGCTGAAAATATGTCACAAGATTCTGTTCAAAACACTTAATAAATATTAGCTTTAGTTTCAGACTGTTTACTATACTAACTCTCCTGGCCATGACTTATTGACCCACCACCTCCCTGCAAAAAATCCTGCAGGCACCCATGTACATAAGCTCTCTTACTGTCATTACAATATCTACTGGTGTTTATTAACAAATGGACAAAGGACTTCACAGACCATACCTTTTAAATATTATCATTAGTTAGTTCCCCTTATTAAGTCCGCCACCATAACAAAACACCACAAGCATTTTAAAATGAGTTCTGAAGACTTTTGATGTTTTCTTATCCAACAAAACTTACATTTCAGAACATGATAAAGTGAAGACCTCAGACCACTGGTCAACTAGTCTTATTGTTTCATTATAGTCAGAATCATCTGCCCAATATTGAAATGTCCCTATGCATAGAGTCACAGATGTCAAATTTTGTTTAAGGTCTGGTTTTATTATTTAGATAACTAAGTGTTAATGATTTTCAACTTTTAGCAATGGCAGTCATATCTGATACCACAATACCATCATATATATATAAATATATATATATATATATATATATATATATATATATATATATATATATATATATATATATATATATATATATATAATTTTAGTATCAGCAGGCATATTTGCATAATCTGTCAAATTTGAAAGCCCTTCAAGCCAGAATGCTTCCATAAAATTTTGTTAAAATTATATGTTTGATTAAATAAAACTGTTACAGTATGTAATGGCTTTTTTTAGCAACAGATTCAATACCTGATAGTGAATTGGCATCATTTCCAAACATCTGAAAGCTGTTATAAGTAAATGCTTATCCTCCAATCTGGTCAATTTCTGCTAAGCAGTTTAACAAAAACTTGTCTTTTCAATGTTTTTATACTTATTGCAAATTGTGGTCATATTTGATGGTGTGATGTGATGTGAGTTTGATTTTTAACGTAGCTTGAACAATTTTTCAGTCTATCGCTACGATGTCTACAATGTGGCAGTTTATAGTGATATCTAGCACTGGGGCATCATGCCGCAGAAATGTAGCATGATGTCCCACCCCGTCACATTATCCTGACACCAGGCCGACCGGTCCTAACACTAACCTCTTAATGCTGAACGCCAAGCGAGGCAGCAGTTAGTACCATTTTTTAAGTCTCTGGTATGACTCGGCAGGCGATCGAACCCATGACCTCCCGCATCCAAGGGGCATATTTGATGGCAAATCTATATCATTTGTATAAACATCTAAAGGACTCTATGTCAAGATGCCTTCTATTAAATCTGATTACATTCAGTTGAACAGTTCTGTTAAAGAGGTCATTGAAAGGTTTTTATATTTTTAGCAATGGTAGCAATGTTTCATTGCTTGATTGACATCTTATGTATAGTCTGAAAGGAATGCATTCCAGGATGCTTTCTGTCAAGATTGATCAAATTCTATCCAACTAGGGGACTCAGGAGTGCTAGTGGTCGAAGGCACTCACCTATACAAATCACTGACACCTCACCTGTGTCCACATTGGTTCAAGTGTCAGGCTTAGTCAGTATGGGTATTTGAGAAAGCTTGCCAGTAGTTTCATGTGGGTCATTGGTTCTGTCTGGGATTTTTATGGGTTCCTTCTCCACCATATATACTGGTTGCCATGTATAGCAAATCATGTGCTGAAAAATGGTGTCAAACAAAAAACAACAACTATTCAACTGTTTTTGGAGAAGAAGCCATTTAAAAATTGTTCTTACTTTAGTAACAGCATCCACATTTTAAGACAAACTGGCATTATCAGTATCAATTGAAAACGAATTCATGCCAGGGTGCTTTCTGTAAAATATTATCATATCCTGATCAGCAGTAATTTGAAGATGTTATTAAAAGTTCTTTTCTTTTACAATAAAAGTGACCACATTTAAAGGCATATCAAATTTGTTCAAATTCTGTTTTGGAGATTATGAGAAAATGTCATTTAAAAGTTGTATCCCTCCATTTTTAGCAAAAGCAGCAATATCTGATAGTGGATCAAATCATTTGTATAATGGGGCCCCGAGTGGCCGAGTGGTCTAAAGTGCCCTTCGTTATGGATCACTGCCATCTCACCTCTGATTGCGTAGGTTCGAATCTAGGATTTGGCAAATGTGGGTATGTGAGAAAGCTTTCCAGTAGCTTCTCGAGGGTCGGTGGTTCTTTCTGGGAATTTCCCGGGTTCTTCCTCCACCATTAATACTGGTCGCCATGTATAGCCTATTGTGTGCTGAAAAATGGCATTAAACTCTACAACAACAACAACAACAACATTTGTATAATTCAAAAGGCCTACATGCCAGGATGGTTTCTGTCAAGTTTGGTCATATTCTATCCAATATTTCCAGAAGCTGTTTGACGGTTTTTCTCTTTCAAGTACTGGTTGCCATATCTGATGGCAAATTTCTATCATTTGTAGAAATCTGAAAATATGTATTATATTGAGTAGCTAGATTTGTATATGTGAGTATCATCAGCGTATAATTTCTGAGACACCAGATGTCAATCTCTGACACTTGAGAGTGGTTGAGTGTATAAAATGAAGACAACGAAGCAGAGGAAAGAGCTCTGCTTAGGATAAGTTCATTCATGGTTCATATAAATAGTAGTAGTGAACATGTGTAAAACATTATAGGTCAGTACATGATATAACAATGTTTTAAAGAGAAGAAACAAAATCATACAAATGATTTTTTCTGTACATACTGACAATGAAGCTCTGTAAAAATGGCAAGAGTCAGCTGACTTTATATGGGTGTGCCATTATATCTGCATTGTAGTATATTTTTCTCTGCTCTTGAGGAAGATTTTATTCTTTTCAAGAGATAAAGCAGTGATTCAACCTTTTAATGACCTTTACAACTTGTATTTTCCAGCACAAGATGTTGTCTATCATCATGCCAAATAGGTTTTCATTTTCCAACTGTTGTATATCCATTCTTTTTATCATTACTTTCAAGTCATCTTTCTCAGCTTTTACTCTTGTTCGACTAACTATGATGAGGGCTTTTGATTTGGCTGCATTTCTCTTCGTACGATTGTGCTCACACAAGTTATTTATTATCTTGATTTAATTCACTGCTAATCTCATGGCCTGTTGATCCAATGTTATATAATTTCATGCAATTTGTAAGCATGTTGTTGGTGGTGGACAGCTCATTGTGATATGGTAAATCATTGATATAGAGCAGAAGATTAATCGTCCAAGAACTGATCCTTGTGGAACACCAGACTTTATCAGTTTCCTATCTAAGTTTATTTTTCACAGAAATTTGTTATCATATTTTACTTCAACAATTAAACTTAACCATGTTCTACAAAAACCTCTTTAAACTGGTTTAAGTCTAGTATACAACATTCCATTATACCTTTTAGCTTGATGCTTGTTCCCAGCTGTGTGTTATATATTTACCTGTACGTACTATATAGATAATTTAGTGTAAAAAGGGAGATTCCTTTTCATATTCATTGTCAACCTCATAAAATTAAAGACTTTATTATTATTATTATTATAATACCTGAATTCAAGATAAGTTTGAAATCAAGTTAACCTTTCACTCAATAAAACAATTTTTTTTGTTGTGTGATGGGACTGTGGGGGTCATTCAATGTATTACCAAGTGAAAGTGTATGGTATAACATTATCTCTCATATTGTAGATTTCTAGATATACACAGAGATGAGAACTGCTTTTGCAAAGTATACCCAACATCACATGTTCCTCAGTTTTCTTTATACTGTTGAAAGTATGGACATGCAATTTCACACACATTCACATGTTAACATCTATAACAAGCAAATTAGGTTTGTAATGACTGAATTTTGTTGTTAAAATGTCAACACAAAAGTTTCTGGATTCATCTGGATCAATGTCCTCTTTAATACACATATAACAGTTTTTAAGCTAGGTTCACATATAAGATCACCTTTTATTACTTTCACTCTTAATCAACTGGAAAAATATATCTCTTACTTTATCTGAATAAATTTAAATACAATCTAGTATTATTCCAAAAATTGTACTGTCCAATAGCAGGATCTCATTAACAATAATTATTTCATAGCTTTATCAGGTCACAATTATATTCTATCAAGATTACTGCTGAGTTTTGTTTTTAAGAAAAATGTATTTTGGCAGGTTCCATGCAATGATCATCACTGTAAACCTCACAACTCTTGACTCTAGGCATGATTGATTCATAATCATTAACAGAGAATGATGTCAATGCCAATACTTTCAGTAATTGTGACTTTCAGGCCTTTCAGTACATCTATTACAGCTGCACTCAAAAGAATAACCTAACAACCAATTACACTTACATATATGTATAATGTACCCAGGAACTCATATTATAAAACCCATCTCACATCTTGAATTATGTAAATTTATATTCAAAGTTTCAAACAAAATTGGACAAGAAATGTGGCCTCCAGAATCGTAAGAAGCACACTTATGTAATATAATAATTATTACCTCATTATGTTTGGATCTCATTAAATACCAAACTCTTCTCAGATCTTGATAATATATTTCAAGATCAGATAATAAATGTAACCTCAAGAGTGTTAAAAAAGAGCAACCAATCAAATGTGAGGTTGGATTTATAAATGATCATGGTGATACAAACACCATTTTAAAATTTAATCAAAATCAACTTAAAAATATGTCATCCAGAGGGATAAATGTTCCGCCAGTCAGAAACATGATGCCTTCTTTAACGTGTGTGGATCTCATTCACTACTGAAATCTTCCTGATACAACCCATATTCAATGACTGATTAAAATTTAATCTGAAATCCAAATTTAATCAAAGCCAGATCAGAAATATGACCTCAATCGTGGTAACAAGCAATTGTTGATGGACAGATAACCTCAATGAACAGAGAGTCATACTAAAAGTTAATTTCATTTTACAGCAAAGTGAGCTAAACATGAAGAAGAATACCTTGCATTTGATTCTGCCCAGGCATTCTTGGTGGATCTTGTATCCCTTGCTGGTAGGGTCCTGAGGAGAAATTAGTGAATGATTAAATTGATCATTGGACAACAAGAATGGTATCAATGAACATTGTATATATATTTTAAAAAATGAATAAGAGGCCCAAATGAGCCTGATATCACTTGCCTGTCTGACATCTACCTAACAACAAAAATTCCCAATTAGATGGCCAAGAAATTGGGGTCAGTAGGATGTTTTCTATGCAAATTTATTTCAATGCTGTTGATCACATATGTTATGAAAGAAACCTTTCACAAGGTTTTGCTAGTTTTTCTATCTTTACCCATATACAATGGCACATCAGAATCATCTGCCCAACATTGAATGCCCCTATGCTTAGAGTCACAGTTGTCAAAATTTTTGTTAAAGGTCTGTTTTATTGTATAGATAACTAAGTGTTGATGATCTTCAACTTTTAGTAATGGCAGTCATATCTGATACCACAATACCATCATATATATATATATATATATATATATATATATATATATATATATATATATATATATATATATATATAAAGCTGTGTCAAATTTTGTTAGTCTATTAAAGAATTAAAGATTTTTATATTCTGGTATCAGCAGGCATATTTGCATAATCTGTCAAATTTGAAAGCCCTTTAAGCCGGAATACTTCCATAAAATTTTGTTAAAATTATATGTTTGATTAAATAAAACTGTTACAGTATGTAATGGCGTTTTTTAGTAACAGATTCAATACCTGATAGTGAATTGGAATCATTTCTAAACATTTGAAAGCTAATTCTCTAATCTGGTCAATTTTCTCTGCTATGCAGTTTAACAAAAACTTGTCTTTTCAATGTTTTTATACTTTTTGCAAATTGTGGTCATATTTGATGGCAAATCTATATCATTTGTATAAACATCTAAAGGACTCTATGTCAAGATGCCTTCTATTAAATCTGATTACATTCAGTTGAACAGTTTTGCTAAAGAGGTCATTTAAAGGTTTTTATATTTTTAGCAATGGTAGCAATGTTTCATTGCTTGATTGACATCTTATGTATGGTCTGAAAGGAATGTATTCCAGGATGCTTTCTGTCAAGATTGATCAAATTCTATCCAACTAGGGGACTCAGGAGTGCTAGTGGTCGAAGGCACTCACCTATACAAATCACTGACACCTCACCTGTGTCCACATTGGTTCAAGTGTCAGGCTTAGTCAGTATGGGTATTTGAGAAAGCTTGCCAGTAGTTTCATGTGGGTCATTGGTTCTGTCTGGGATTTTTATGGTTTCCTTCTCCACCAGTTATACTGGTTGCCATGTATAGCAAATCATTTGCTGAAAAATGGAGTCAAACAAAAAACAACAACAATTCAACTGTTTTTGGAGAAGAAGCCATTTAAAAATTGTTCTTATTTTACAAACAGCATTCACTTTTTAAGACAAACTGCTATTATCTATCAATTGAAAACGAATTCATGCCAGGGTGCTTTCTGTAAAATATTATCATATCCTAATCAGCAGTAATTTGAAGATGTTATTAAAAGTTCTTTTCTTTTACAGTGACCATATTTAAAGGTATATCAAATTTGTTCAAATTCTGTTTTGGAGATTATGAGAAAATGTCATTTAAAAGTTGTATCCCTCCATTTTTAGCAAAAGCAGCAATATCTGATAGTGGATCAAATCATTTGTATAATGGGGTCCCGAGTGGCCGAGTGGTCTAAAGTGCCCTTCGTTATGGATCATTGCCATCTCACCTCTGATTGCGTAGGTTCGAATCTCGGATTTGGCAAATGTGGGTATGTGAGAAAGCTTTCCAGTAGCTTCTCGAGGGTCGGTGGTTCTTTCTGGGAATTTCCCGGGTTCTTCCTCCACCATTAATACTGGTCGCCATGTATAGCCTATTGTGTGCTGAAAAATGGCGTTAAACCCTACAGCAACAACAACAACAACATTTGTATAATTCAAAAGGACTACATGCCAGGATGCTTTCTGTCAAGTTTGGTCATATTCTATCCAATATTTCCAGAAGCTGTTTGACGGTTTTTCTGTTTCAAGTACACCGCTCCCTCGATAACTCGCGCCCGGATAACTCGCGATCCCGCTTATAACGCGGTGTCCGTCTTGGCTCCCGATTTTTTTCCAGAGAAAATGTATTTAAAATATCTTTAAAATATGCTGAACATGAAAAAAGTTACGATAAGAATTGATAAATTAAACCTTGATACATTGCTCGTTTTATCATCGAAAATGGTGATTAATGCCCATAAAAATATAATCCATATTTTGAAATTTGCAAGTTCTAGAGAAGAATTAATTTCAGAGATCTCGAAAACGCTTAATTACGCGTATTTGGACGCCAATTTTTGATCTGGGACGCAGAAAAGGCGGGAGTCCTCCGCACGCATGTAATAGGTGCGCGGGAAAATTCAAAGATTTGCCGGTCCTGTTTCAGCCACCTGCTTTGTGGGAAAATGTGTTGATCAGTTTACTGTGCTGATATTTACAATGACAGAATTCAGTGACTGAAAGACTCTTTTATGTACTGTTGCTATTTCGTAAGAGTACATTAAAAAAAAAAAGAACATGATGCAACAGCTAGGCGGCTAGTTCAAAGACTTTGACTTGGCGGCCGAGTGAAAAAATATACTGATATTTAGTGATTGAATTCAGAGGCAGAAAGACCCAGTTTTAAAATCCTAGCGAGACCTCTGTTTAAAGATATCATATATTATGTAAGTTTTTAGGATAAATAGTTGTCATTATACTGTAAATAAACAGTCTGGTGAAATAGCGATCAATGAAAACTTCTGGTAAATGTTAACAGGTGGCAACAGAGAATGAAATAAACACCAATTAAACGACTTCCTGTGTGAAAGTCACGTTCTAATCCTTTAATTCCGTTTCAGTGTAAACATTATAATTACAACATAGTCTGTTCATTGAAAACAAAAGAGTCAATCGACCGTCACATCGAAACCCGTGAGTACTTCTGTGAGAACCTAATTACATGTACATGCCGGCTTTGTTTTGATCAACAACTTGGGGAAGTGTTTGTTGCATTAAAAAAAAAAATCGATTACAAGAGACCTCGGGTGCTGGATTAAGGGTCTTGGAGCTGCCTTTGACGTAAAGCAAAACAGTAACAGAGACAACGACGACGATAGTGACTTCGAATGTTTCAGTGAAACTGATGTCATTAATGCCGAGGCTGTTTGGGAGAAATTAGTACAGACTCATGGTCCTGAGATGGGCGTTTCTCTTGATGGAGGAGTGGATTTGTTCTGACAATGATTGCCCTACAGCCGCATACATGTCAGATGAAACTATAATTATTTCTATAGAGAACAAATTTGCAGCAGAAGACGATTCTAACTGGAATAACACAAGTGTTGAAAGTGATGCAGACACAGATGTTCACCCCCACCCCTCTGCACAGGAAGCAAATATTTTGATATTGCCATAAGGTGGCTGGAGACCCAAAATGTTGACTACGTAAAGCTCATGCAGTTGAGAAATCTGAGGGATTTTGCTCGGCGGCAGAGAAACCAAGGAGTAACACACAAAAAAAATTAACTGATTTTTTCAAAAAGTGAATTGATATTTGTCAAGCGTGGCACAAACGGCAAGTATTAACTTGTTCTAATTTACGTTGTTTTAAATTTGAGACCAATTAAATATGTTAGTACTGATTAACTCTTGTTTTTTTTGTTTTTTTTCCATTTTACTTCTATCACATTCAAATCTATCTATCTATCTATCGTTCGATCGACACTGTTTCTCGAAAAGAGTCGATCTTTTGTGTAAAAAAAAAATATAATTTGGCTCAAACAATAAAACTAGAATGTATACAATTCAACATAAAAATTAGTGACGTAGTACACAATGTGTTAAGTGGTACACATGTTCAGCGAACGGAAACCACGTGGAATAATGTTTTCGATGATCGCCTCAATATACTGTAATTTATCCTGAAATTTTTAATGTTGTCCTATGAGAAAATAATAAAGTACACCGTTATGAAGAGATATTTATTAACAGTTAATCTCAGAACGATTATAAAGTGAATATTCAACAGTATAAGCTGCCTACCCCCCCCCCCATTTTTCCGTTATGTCGTCAATCACTTTATTGGTTTTGGGCTTATTTTATAGGTCCCTCGATAACTCGCCCCTCGCTTATAGTGCGGTCGATGTTTCTGGACCCCGATGTGCGCGAGTTATCGAGGGAGTGGTGTACTGGTTGCCATATCTGATGGCAAATTTCTATCATTTGTAGAAATCTGAAAATATTTATTATATTTGAGTAGCTAGATTTGTATATGTGAGTATCATCAGCGCATAATTTCTGAGACACCAGATGTCAATCTCTGACACTTGAGAGTGGTTGAGTGTATAAAATGAAGACAACGAAGCAGAGGAAAGAGCTCTGCTTAGGATAAGTTCATTCGTGGTTCATATAAATAGTAGTAGTGAACATGTGTAAAACATTATAGGTCAGTACATGATATAACAATGTTTTAAAGAGAAGAAACAAAATCATACAAATGATTTTTTCTGTACATACTGACAATGAAGCTCTGTAAAAATGGCAAGAGTCAGCTGATTTTATATGGGTGTGCCATTACATCTGCATTGTAGTATATTTTTCTCTGCTCTTGAGGAAGATTTTATTCTTTTCAAGAGATAAAGCAGTGATTCAACATTTTAATGACCTTTACAACTTGTATTTTCCACCACAAGATGTTGTCTATCATCATGCCAAATAGGTTTTCATTTTCCAACTGTTGTATATCCATTCTTTTTATCATTACTTTCAAGTCATCTTTCTCAGCTTTTACTCTTGTTCAACTAACTATGATGATGGCTTTTGATTTGGCTGCATTTCTCTTCGTACGATTGTGCTCACACAAGTTATTTATTATCTTGATTTAATTCACTGCTAATCTCATGGCCTGTTGATCCAATGTTATATAATTTCATGTAATTTGCAAGCATGTTGTTGGTGGTGGACAGCTCATTGTGATATGGTAAATCATTGATATAGAGCAGAAGATTAATCGTCCAAGAACTGATCCTTGTGGAACATCAGACTTTATCAGTTTCCTATCTAAGTTTATTTTTAACAGAAATTTGTTACCATATTTCACTTGAACAATTAAACTTAACCATGTTCTACAAAAACCTCTTTAAACTGGTTTAAGTCTAGTATACACCATTCCATAATACCTTTTTAGCATCATGCTTGTTCCCAACTGTGTGTTATATATTTACCTGTACGAACTATATAGGTAATTTAGTGTAAAAAGGGAGATTCGTTTTCATACCCATTGTGTCAACCTCATGAAATTAAAGACTTTATTATTATTATTATTATTATTATTATTATTATACCTGAATTCAAGATACGTTTGAAATCAAGTTAACCTTTCACTCAATAAAACTATTTGTTGTGTGATATGACTGTGGGGGTCATTCAATGTATTACCAAGTGAAAGTGTATGGTATAATATTATCTCTCATATTGTAGTTAGATATACACAGTGATTAGAACTGCTTTTGCAAAGTATACCCAACATTCCATGTTCTTCAGTTTTCTTTATACTGTTAAAAGTATGGACATGCAATTTCACACACATTCACATGTTAACATCCATACCAAGCAAATTAGGTTTGTAATGACTGAATGTTGTTGTTAAAATGTCAACGCAAAAGTTTGTTGGATTCATTTGGATCAATGTCCTCTTTGATATCCATATCACAGTTTTTAAGCTAGGTTCACATATAAGATCACCTTCTATAACTTTCACTCTTAATCAACTGGAAAAATATATCTCTTACTTTATCTGAATAAATTTAAATACAATATAGTATTATTCCAAAAATTATACTGTCCAACAGCAGGATCTCATTAACAATAATTATTTCATAGCTTTATCAGGTCACACTTATATTCTATCAAGATTACTGCTGAGAGATATATTTTTTGTTTTTAAGAAAACTATATTTTGGCAGGTTCCATGCAATAATCATCACTGTAAACCTCACAACTCTTGACTCTGGGCATGATTGATGCACAGTCATTAACAGAGAATGATGTAAATACCAACACTTTCAGTAATAGTGACTTTCAGGCCTCTCAGTACATCTATTATAGCTGCACTCAAAAGAATAACCTAACAACCAATTACACTTGCATATATGTATAATGTACTCAGGAACTCCCATTATCCAAACCATCTCATATCTTGAATTATGTAAGTTTATATTCAAAGTTTTCACAAAATTGGACAAGAAATGTGGCCTCCAGAATTGTAAGAAGCACACTTAATGTATTATTATTATTTTTATCATTACCTCATTATGTTTGGATCTCATTAAATACCAAACTTTTCTCAGATCCTGATAACATATTTCAAGATCACATTATAAATATAGCCTCAAGAGTGATAAAAAAGAGCAACCAATCAGATGTGAGGTTGGATTTATAAATGAACCTGGTGATACAAACGCCATTTTAAAATTTAATCGAAATCAGCTTAAAAATATGTCATCCAGAGTGATAAATGTTCCTCCAATCAGAATGCATGTGGACCTCATTCACTACTGAAATCTTGCTGATGAAACCCATATTCAAAGGCTGATTAAACTTTAATCTGAAATCCAAATTTACTCAAAGCCAGATCAGAAACATGACCTCAATTGTGGTAACAAGCAATTGTTGATGGGCAGATAACCTCAATGAACAGAGAGTCATACTAAAAGTTAATTTCATTTTACAGCAAAGTGAGCTAAACATGAAGAAGAATACCTTGCATTTGATTCTGCCCAGGCATTCTTGGTGGATCTTGTATCCCTTGCTGGTAGGGTCCTGAGGAGAAATTAGTGAATGATTAAATTGATCATTGGACAACAAGAATGGTATCAATGAACATTGTATATATATTTTAAAAAATGAACAAGAGGCCCAAATGAGCCTGATAGCACTTGCCTGGTTGACATCTACCTAACAACAAAAATCATCAATTAGATGGCCAAGAAATTGGCGTCAGTAGGATGTTTTCTATGCAAATTTATTTCAATGCTGTTGATCACATATGTTATGAAAGAAACCTTTCACAAGGTTTTGCTAGTTTTCTATCTTTACCCATATATAATGGCACATCAGAATCATCTGCCCAATATTGAATGCCCCTATGCTTAGAGTAACAGTTGTCAAAATTTTTGTTAAATGTCTGTTTTATTGTATAGATAACTAAGTGTTAATGATTTTCAACTCTTAGTAATGACAGTCATATCTGATACCACAATACCATCATATATATATATATATATATATATATATATATATATATATATATATATATATATATATATATATATATATAAAGCCGTCTCAAATTTTGTTAGTCTATTAAGGAATTAAAGATTTTTATATTCTGGTATCAGCAGGCATATTTGCATAATTTGTCAAATTTGAAAGCCCTTTAAGCCAGAATACTTCCATAAAATTTTGTTAAAATTATATGTTTGATTAAATAAAACTGTTACAGTATGTAATGGCTTTTTTTTAGTAACAGATTCAATTCCTGATAGTGAATTGGCATCATTTCTAAAGATTTGAAACCTGTTATAAGTAAATGCTAATTCTCTAATCTGGTCAATTTCTGCTAAGCAGTTTAACAAAAACTTGTCTTTTCAATGTTTTTATACTTTTTGCAAATTGTGGTCATATTTGATGGCAAATCTATATCATTTGTATAAACATCTAAAGGACTCTATGTCAAGATGCCTTCTATTAAATCTGATTACATTCAGTTGAACAGTTCTGTTAAAGAGGCCATTTAAAGGTTTTTATATTTTTAGCAATGGTAGCAATGTTTCATTGCTTGATTGACATCTTATGTATGGTCTGAAAGGAATGCATTCCAGGATGCTTTCTGTCAAGATTGATCAAATTCTATCCAACTAGGGGACTCAGGAGTGCTAGTGGTCTAAGGCACTCATCTATACAAATCACTGACACCTCACCTGTGTCCACATTGGTTCAAGTGTCAGGCTTAGTCAGTATGGGTATTTGAGAAAGCTTGCCAGTAGTTTCATGTGGGTCATTGGTTCTGTCTGGGATTTTTATGGTTTCCTTCTCTACCAGTTATACTGGTTGCCATGTATAGCAAATCATGTGCTGAAAAATGGAGTCAAACAAAAAACAACAACAATTCAACTGTTTTTGGAGAAGAAGCCATTTAAAAATTGTTCTTATTTTACAAACAGCATTCACTTTTTAAGACAAACTGCTATTATCTGTATCAATTGAAAACAAATTCATGTCAGGGTGATTTCTGTAAAATATTATCATATCCTGATCAGCAGTAATTTGAAGATGTTATTAAAAGTTCTTTTCTTTTACAATAAAAGTGACCACATTTAAAGGCATATCAAATTTGTTCAAATTCTGTTTTGGAGATTATGAGAAAATGTCATTTAAAAGTTGTATCCCTCCATTTTTAGCAAAAGCAGCAATATCCGATAGTGGATCAAATCATTTGTATAATGGGGCCCCGAGTGGCCGAGTGGTCTAAAGTGCCCTTCATTATGGATCACTGCCATCTCACCTCTGATTGCGCAGGTTCGAATCTCGGATTTGGCAAATGTGGGTATGTGAGAAAGCTTTCCAGTAGCTTCTCGAGAGTTGGTGGTTCTTTCTGGGAATTTACCGGGTTCTTCCTCCACCTTTAATACTGGTCACCATGTATAGCCTAATGTGTGCTGAAAAATGGCGTTAAACCCTACAACAACAACAACAACAACATTTGTATAATTCAAAAGGACTACATGCCAGGATGCTTTCTGTCAAGTTTGGTCATATTCTATCCAATATTTCCAGAAGCTGTTTGACGCTTTTTCTGTTTCAAGTACTGGTTGCCATATCTGATGGCAAATTTCTATCATTTGTAGAAATCTGAAAATATTTATTATATCTGAGTAGCTAGATTTGTATATGTGAGAATCATCAGCGCATAACTTCTGAGACACCAGATGTCAATCTGTGACACTTGAGAGGAGGTTGAGTGTATAAAATGAAGACAACGAAGCAGAGGAAAGAGCTCTGCTTAGGATAAGTTCATTCATGGTTCATATAAATAGTAGTAGTGAACATGTGTAAAACATTATAGGTCAGTACATGATATAACAATGTTTTAAAGAGAAGAAACAAAATCATACAAATGATTTTTTCTGTACATACTGACAATGAAGCTCTGTAAAAATGGCAAGAGTCAGCTGACTTTATATGGGTGTGCCATTACATCTGCATTGTAGTATATTTTTCTCTGCTCTTGAGGAAGATTTCATTCTTTTCAAGAGACAAAGCAGTGATTCAACCTTTTAATGACCTTTACAACTTGTATTTTCCACCACAAGATGTTGTCTATCATCATGCCAAATAGGTTTTCATTTTCCAACTGTTGTATATCCATTCTTTTTATCATTACTTTCAAGTCATCTTTCTCAGCTTTTACTCTTGTTCGACTAACTATGATGATGGCTTTTGATTTGGCTGCATTTCTCTTCGTACGATTGTGCTCACACAAGTTATTTATTATCTTGATTTAATTCACTGCTAATCTCATGGCCTGTTGATCCAATGTCATATAATTTCATGTAATTTGCAAGCATGTTGTTGGTGGTGGACAGCTCATTGTGATATGGTAAATCATTGATATAGAGCAGAAGATTAATCGTCCAAGAACTGATCCTTGTGGAACACCAGACTTTATCAGTTTCCTATCTAAGTTTATTTTTAACAGAAATTTGTTACCATATTTCACTTGAACAATTAAACTTAACCATGTTCTACAAAAACTGCTTTAAACTGGTTTAAGTCTAGTATACACCATTCCATTATACCTTTTTAGCATCATGCTTGTTCCCAACTGTGTGTTATATATTTACCTGTATGAACTATATAATTAATTTAGTGTAAAAAAGGAGATTCGTTTTCATACCCATTGTGTCAACCTCATGAAATTAAAGACTTTATTATTATTATTATTATTATAATACCTGAATTCAAGATACGTTTGAAATCAAGTTAGCCTTTCACTCAATAAAACTATTTGTTGTGTGATACGACTGTGGGGGTCATTCAATGTATTACCAAGTGAAAGTGTATGGTATAATATTATCTCTCATATTGTAGTTAGATATACACAGTGATTAGAACTGCTTTTGCAAAGTATACCCAACATCACATGTTCCTCAGTTTTCTTTATACTGTTGAAAGTATGGACATGCAATTTCACACACATTCACATGTTAACATCCATACCAAGCAAATTAGGTTTGTAATGACTGAATTTTGTTGTTAAAATGTCAATGCAAAAGTTTCTGGATTCATCTGGATCAATGTCCTCTTTGATATCCATATCACAGTTTTTAAGCTAGGTTCACATATAAGATCACCTTTTATGACTTTCACTCTTAATCAACTGGAAAAATATATCTCCTACTTTATCTGAAAAAATTTAAATACAATCTAGGATTATTCCAAAAATTACACTGTCCAACAGCAGGATCTCATTAACAATAATTATTTCATAGCTTTATCAGGTCACAATTATATTCTATCAAAATTACTGCTGAGAGATATATTTTTTGTTTTTAAGAAAAATATATTTTGGCAGGTTCCATGCAATGATCATCACTGTAAACCTCACAACTCTTGACTCTGGGCATGACTGATGCATAATCATTAACAGAGAATGATGTCAATGCCAACACTTTCAGTAATAGTGACTTTCAGGCCTCTCAGTACATCTATTACAGCTCTACTCAAAAGAATAACCTAACAACCAATTACACTTGCATATATGCAAATGTGGCCTCCAGAATTGTAAGAAGCACACTTAATGTATTATTATTATTATTATTATTACCTCAATATGTTTGGATCTCATTAAATACCAAACTCTTCTCAGATCTTGATAACATATTTCAAGATCAGATTAAAAATATAGCCTCAAGAGTGATAAAAAAGAACTACCAATCAGATGTAACCTTGGATTTATAAATGAACATGGTGATACAAATGCCATTTTAAAATTTAATCAAAATCAGCTTAAAAATATATATCATCCAGAGTGATCAATGTTCCTCCAATTAGAATGCATGTGGACCTCATTCACTACTGAAATCTTGCTAATACAACCCATATTCAAAGACTGATTAAACTTTAATCTGAAATCCAAATTTAATCAAAGCCAGATCAGAAACATGACCTCAATCGTGGTAACAAGCAATTGTTGATGGACAGATAACCTCAATGAACAGAGAGTCATACTAAAAGTTAATTTCATTTTACAGCAAAGTGAGCTAAACATGAAGAAGAATACCTTGCATTTGATTCTGCCCAGGCATTCTTGGTGGATCTTGTATCCCTTGCTGGTAGGGTCCTGAGGAGAAATTAGTGAATGATTAAATTGATCATTGGACAACAAGAACGGTATCAATGAACATTGTATATATATTTTACAAAATGAACAAGAGGCCCAAATGAGCCTGATATCACTTGCCTAGCTGACATCTACCTAACAACAAAAATCCCCAATTAGCTGGCCAAGAAATTGGGGTCAGTAGGATGTTTTCTATGCAAATTTATTTCAATGCTGTTGATCACATATGTTATGAAAGAAACCTACAACAACAACAACATTTGTATAATTCAAAAGGACTACATGCCAGGATGGTTTCTGTCAAGTTTGGTCATATTCTATCCAATATTTCCAGAAGCTGTTTGACGGTTTTTCTGTTTCAAGTACTGGTTGCCATATCTGATGGCAAATTTCTATCATTTGTAGAAATCTGAAAATATTTATTATATTTGAGTAGCTAGATTTGTATATGTGAGTATCATCAGCGCATAATTTCTGAGACACCAGATGTCAATCTCTGACACTTGAGAGTGGTTGAGTGTATAAAATGAAGACAACGAAGCAGAGGAAAGAGCTCTGCTTAGGATAAGTTCATTCATGGTTCATATAAATAGTAGTAGTGAACATGTGTAAAACATTATAGGTCAGTACATGATATAACAATGTTTTAAAGAGAAGAAACAAAATCATACAAATGATTTTTTCTGTACATACTGACAATGAAGCTCTGTAAAAATGGCAAGAGTCAGCTGACTTTATATGGGTGTGCCATTACATCTGCATTGTAGTATATTTTTCTCTGCTCTTGAGGAAGATTTCATTCTTTTCAAGAGATAAAGAAGTGATTCAACCTTTGAATGACCTTTACAACTTGTATTTTCCAGCACAAGATGTGGTCTATCATCATGCCAAATAGGTTTTCATTTTCCAACTGTTGTATATCCATTCTTTTTATCATTACTTTCAAGTCATCTTTCTCAGCTTTTACTCTTGTTCGACTAACTATGATGATGGCTTTTGATTTGGCTGCATTTCTCTTCGTACGATTGTGCTCACACAAGTTATTTATTATCTTGATTTAATTCACTGCTAATCTCATGGCCTGTTGATCCAATGTTATATAATTTCATGTAATTTGCAAGCATGTTGTTGGTGGTGGACAGCTCGTTGTGATATGGTAAATCATTGATATAGAGCAGAAGATTAATCATCCAAGAACTGATCCTTGTGGAACACCAGACTTTATCAGTTTCCTATCTAAGTTTATTTTTAACAGAAATTTGTTACCATATTTCACTTGAACAATTAAACTTAACCATGTTCTACAAAAACCTCTTTAAACTGGTTTAAGTCTAGTATACACCATTCCATTATACCTTTTTAGCTTGATGCTTGTTCCCAACTGTGTGTATATATTTACCTGTACATACTATATAGATAATTTAGTGTAAAAAGGGAGATTCGTTTTCATATTCATTGTCAACCTCATAAAATTAAAGACTTTATTATTATTATTATTATAATACCTGAATTCAAGATACATTTGAAATCAAGTTAACCTTTCACTCAATAAAACTATTTGTTGTGTGATATGACTGTGGGGGTCATTCAATGTATTACCAAGTGAAAGTGTATGGCATAACATTATCTCTCATTTTGTAGATTTGTAGATATACACAGTTATTAGAACTGCTTTTGCAAAGTATACCCAACATCACATGTTCTTCAGTTTTCTTTATACTGTTAAAAGTATGGACATGCAATTTCACACACATTCACATGTTAACATCCATACCAAGCAAATTAGGTTTGTAATGACTGAATGTTGTTGTTAAAATGTCAATGCAAAAGTTTCTGGATTCATCTGGATCAGTGTCCTCTTTGATATCCATATCACAGTTTTTAAGCTAGGTTCACATATAAGATCACCTTTTATGACTTTCACTCTTAATCAACTGGAAAAATATATCTCCTACTTTATCTGAAAAAATTTAAATACAATCTAGTATTATTCCAAAAATTGCACTGTCCAACAGCAGGATCTCATTAACAATAATTATTTCATAGCTTTATCAGGTCACAATTATATTCTATCAAAATTACTGCTGAGAGATATATTTTTTGTTTTTAAGAAAAATATATTTTGGCAGGTTCCATGCAATGATGATCACTGTAAAGCTCACAACTATTGACTCTAGGCATGATTGATGCATAATCATTAACAGAGAATGATGTCAATGCCAACACTTTCAGTAATAGTGACTTTCAGGCCTCTCAGTACATCTATTACAGCTGCACTTGAAAGAATAACCTAACAACCAATTACACTTGCATATATGTATAATGTACTCAGGAACTCCCATTATCCAACCCATCTCATATCTTGAATTATGTAAGTTTATATTCAAAGTTTTAACAAAATTGGACAAGAAATGTGGCCTCCAGAATTGTAAGAAGCACACTTAATGTATTGTTATTATTATCATTACCTCATTATGTTTGGATCTCATTAAATACCAAACTTTTCTCAGATCCTGATAACATATTTCAAGATCACATTATAAATATAGCCTCAAGAGTGATAAAAAAGAGCAACCAATCAGATGTGAGGTTGGATTTATAAATGAACCTGGTGATACAAATGCCATTTTAAAATTTAATCAAAGTCAGCTTAAAAATATGTCATCCAGAGTGATAAATGTTCCTCCAATCAGAATGCATGTGGACCTCATTCACTACTGAAATCTTGCTGATGCAACCCATATTCAAAGGCTGATTAAACTTTAATCTGAAATCCAAATTTACTCAAAGCCAGATCAGAAACATGACCTCAATCGTGGTAACAAGCAATTGTTGATGGACAGATAACTTTAATCAACAGAGAGTCATACTAAAAGTTAATTTCATTTTACAGCAAAGTGAGCTAAACATGAAGAAGAATACCTTGCATTTGATTCTGCCCAGGCATTCTTGGTGGATCTTGTATCCCTTGCTGGTAGGGTCCTGAGGAGAAATTAGTGAATGATTAAATTGATCATTGGACAACAAGAATGGTATCAATGAACATTGTATATATATTTTAAAAAATGTACAAGAGGCCCAAATGAGCCTGATATCACTTGCCTAGCTGACATCTACCTAACAACAAAAATCCCCAATTAGATGGCCAAGAAATTGGGGAGAGTAGGATGTTTTCTATGCAAATTTATTTCAATGCTGTTGATCACATATGTTATGAAAGAAACCTTTCACAAGGTTTTACTAGTTTTTCTATCTTTACCCATATACAATGGCACATCAGAATCATCCGCCCAATATTGAAATGCCGCTAAGCTTAGAGTCACAGTTGTCAAATTTTGTTTAAGGTCTGGTTTTATTGTATAGATAACAAAGTGTTAATGATTTTCAACTTTTAGTAATGGCAGTCATATCTGATACCACAATACCATCATATATATATATATATATATATATATATATATATATATATATATATAAAGCTGTGTCAAATTTTGTTAGTCTATTATGGATTTAAAGATTTTTATATTCTGGTATCAGCAGGCATATTTGCATAATCTGTCAAATTTGAAAGCCCTTTAAGCCAGAATACTTCCATAAAATTTTTTTAAAATTATATGTTTGATTAAATAAAACTGTTACAGTATGTAATGGCTCTTTTTAGTAACAGATTCAATACCTGATAGTGAATTGGTATCATTTCCAAACATCTGAAAGCTGTTAGAAGTAAATGTTTATCCTCTAATCTGGTCAATTTCTGCTAAGCAGTTTAACAAACATTTGTCTTTTCAATGTTTTTATACTTATTGCAAATTGTGGTCATATTTGATGGCAAATCTATATCATTTGTATAAACATCTAAAGGACTCTATGTCAAGATGCCTTGTAGTAAATCTGATTACATTCAGTTGAACAGTTTTGCTGAAGAGGTCATTTAAAGGTTTTTATATTTTTAGCAATGGTAGCAATGTTTCATTGCTTGATTGACATCTTATGTATGGTCTGAAAGGAATGTATTCCAAGATGCTTTCTGTCAAGATTGATCAAATTCTATCCAACTAGGAGACTCAGGAGTGTGAGTGGTCTAAGGCACTCATCTATACAAATCACTGACACCTCACCTGTGTCCACATTGGTTCAAGTGTCAGGCTTAATCAGCATGAGTATTTGGGAAAGCTTGCCAGTAGTTTCATGTGGGTCATTGGTTCTGTCTGGGATTTTTATGGGTTCCTTCTCCACCATATATACTGGTTGCCATGTATAGCAAATCATGTGCTGAAAAATGGTGTCAAACAAAAAACAACAACTTTTCAACTGTTTTTGGAGAAGAAGCCATTTAAAAATTGTTCTTATTTTAGTAACAGCATTCACATTTTAAGACAAACTGGCATTATCTGTATCAATTGAAAACGAATTCATGCCAGGGTGCTTTCTGTAAAATATTATCATATCCTGATCAGCAGTAATTTCAAGATGTTATTAAAAGTTCTTTTCTTTTACAATAAAAGTGACCATATTTAAAGGCAAATCAAATTTGTTCAAATTCAGTTTTGGAGATTATGAGAAAATGTCATTTAAAAGTTTTTTCCCTCCATTTTTAGCAAAAGCAGCAATATCTAATAGTGGATCAAATCATTTGTATAATGGAGCCCCGAGTGGCCGAGTGGTCTAAAGTGCTCTCCATCACGGATCACTGCCATCTCACCTCTGTCTGCGTAGGTTCAAATCTCGGATTATGCCAATGTGGGTATGTGAGAAAGCTTGCCAGTAGCTTCTCGAGGGTCGGTGGTTCTTTCTGGGGATTTCCCAGGTTCTTCCTCCACCAATAATACTGGCTGCCATGTATAGCCTATCGTGTACTGAAAAATGGCATTAAACTCTACAACAACAACAACAACAACATTTGTATAATTCAAAAGGACTACATGCCAGGATGGTTTCTGTCAAGTTTGGTCATATTCTATCCAATATTTCCAGAAGCTGTTTGATGGTTTTTCTGTTTCAAGTACTGGTTGCCATATCTGATGGCTAATTTCTATCATTTGTAGAAATCTGAAAATATTTATTATATTTGAGTAGCTAGATTTTGTATATGTGAGTATCATCAGCGCATAATTTCTGAGACACCAGATGTCAATCTCTGACACTTGAGAGTGGTTGAGTGTATAAAATGAAGAGAACGAAGCAGAGGAAAGAGCTCTGCTTAGGATAAGTTCATTCATGGTTCATATAAATAGTAGTAGTGAACATGTGTAAAACATTATAGGTCAGTACATGATATAACAATGTTTTAAAGAGTAGAAGCAGTATCATACAAATGATTTTTTCTGTACATACTGACAATGAAGCTCTGTAAAAATGGCAAGAGTCAGCTGACTTTATATGGGTGTGCCATTACATCTGCATTGTAGTATATTTTTCTCTGCTCTTGAGGAAGATTTTATTCTTTTCAAGAGATAAAGCAGTGATTCAACCTTTTAATGACCTTTACAACTTGTATTTTCCAGCACAAGATGTGGTCTATCATCATGCCAAATAGGTTTTCATTTTCCAACTGTTGTATATCCATTCTTTTTATCATTACTTTCAAGTCATCTTTCTCAGCTTTTACTCTTCTTCGACTAACTATAATGATGGCTTTTGATTTGGCTGCATTTCTCTTTGTACGATTGTGCTCACACAAGTTATTTATTATCTTGATTTAATTCACTGCTAATCTCATGGCCTGTTGATCCAATGTTATATAATTTCATGTAATTTGCAAGCATGTTGTTGGTGGTGGACAGCTCATTGTGATATGGTAAATCATTGATATAGAGCAGAAGATTAATCGTCCAAGAACTGATCCTTGTGGAACACCAGACTTTATCAGTTTCCTATCTAAGTTTATTTTTAACAGAAATTTGTTACCATATTTCACTTGAACAATTAAACTTAACCATGTTCTACAAAAACCTCTTTAAACTGGTTTAAGTCTAGTATACACCATTCCATTATACCTTTTTAGCTTGATGCTTGTTCCCAACTGTGTGTATATATTTACCTGTACATACTATATAGATAATTTAGTGTAAAAAGGGAGATTCGTTTTCATATTCATTGTCAACCTCATAAAATTAAAGACTTTATTATTATTATTATTATATTACCTGAATTCAAGATACATTTGAAATCAAGTTAACCTTTCACTCAATAAAACTATTTGTTGTGTGATACGACTGTGGGGGTCATTCAATGTATTACCAAGTGAAAGTGTATGGTATAACATTATCTCTCATTTTGTAGATTTGTAGATATACACAGTGATTAGAACTGCTTTTGCAAAGTATACCCAACATCACATGTTCCTCAGTTTTCTTTATACTGTTGAAAGTATGGACATGCAATTTCACACACATTCACATGTTAACATCTATACCAAGCAAATTAGGTTTGTAATGACTGAATGTTGTTGTTAAAATGTCAACGCAAAAGTTTTGGGATTCATTTGGATCAATGTCCTCTTTGATATCCATATCACAGTTTTTAAGCTAGGTTCACATATAAGATCACCTTCTATGACTTTCACTCTTAATCAACTGGAAAAATATATCTCTTACTTTATCTGAATAAATTTAAATACAATATAGTATTATTCCAAAAATTATACTGTCCAACAGCAGGATCTCATTAACAATAATTATTTCATAGCTTTATCAGGTCACAATTATATTCTATCAAGATTACTGCTGAGAGATCTATTTTTTGTTTTTAAGAAAAATATATTTTGGCAGGTTCCATGCAATGATCATCACTGTAAACCTCACAACTCTTGACTCTGGGCATGACTGATGCATAATCATTAACAGAGAATGATGTCAATGCCAACACTTTCAGTAATAGTGACTTTCAGGCCTCTCAGTACATCTATTATAGCTGCACTTGAAAGAATAACCTAACAACCAATTACACTTGCATATATGCAAATGTGGCCTCCAGAATTGTAAGAAGCACACTTAATGTATTAATATTATTATTACCTCATTATGTTTGGATCTCATTAAATACCAAACTCTTCTCAGATCTTGATAACATATTTCAAGATCAGATTATAAATATAGCCTCAAGAGTGATAAAAAAGAGCAACCAATCAAATGTAAGGTTGGATTTATAAATGATCATGGTGATACAAACGCCATTTTAAAATTTAATCAAAATCAGCTTAAAAATGTGTCATCCAGAGTGATAAATGTTCCTCCAATCAGAATGCACGTGGACCTCATTCACTACTGAAATCTTGCAAACACAACCCATACTATAAGACTGATTAAACTTTAATCTGAAATCCATATTTAATCAAAGCTAGATCAGAAATATGACCTCAATCGTGGTAACAAGAAATTGTTGATGAACAGATAACCTCAATGAACAGAGAGTCATACTAAAAGTTAATTTCATTTTACAGCAAAGTGAGCTAGACATGAAGAAGAATACCTTGCATTTGATTCTGCCCAGGCATTCTTGGTGGATCTTGTATCCCTTGCTGGTAAGGTCCTGAGGAGAAATTAGTGAATGATTAAATTGATCATTGGACAACAAGAATGGTATCAATGAACATTGTATATATATTTTAAAAAATGAACAAGAGGCCCAAATGAGCCTGATATCACTTGCCTGGCTGACATCTACCTAACAACAAAAATCCCCAATTAGATGGCCAAGAAATTGGCGTCAGTAGGATGTTTTCTATGCAAATTTATTTCAATGCTGTTGATCACATATGTTATGAAAGAAACCTTTCACAAGGTTTTGCTAGTTTTTCTATCTTTACCCATATACAATGGCACATCAGAATCATCTGCCCAATATTGAATGCCCTTATGCTTAGAGTCACAGTTGTCAAAATTTTTGTTAAAGGTCTGTTTTATTGTATAGATAACTAAGTGTTAATGATTTTCAACTCTTAGTAATGGCAGTCATATCTGATACCACAATACCATCATATATATATATTTTGTTAGTCTATTAAGGAATTAAAGATTTTTTTATTTTGGTATCAGCAGGCATATTTGCATAATCTGTCAAATTTGAAAGCCCTTCAAGCCAGAATGCTTCCATAAAATTTTTTTAAAATTATATGTTTGATTAAATAAAACTGTTACAGTATGTAATGGCTTTTTTTAGTAACAGATTCAATACCTGATAGTGAATTGGCATCATTTCTAAACATTTGAATGCTAATTCTCTAATCTGGTCAATTTCTGCTATGCAGTTTAACAAAAACTTGTCTTTTCCATGTTTTTATACTTTTTGCAAATTGTGGTCATATTTGATGGCAAATCTATATCATTTGTATAAACATCTAAAGGACTCTATGTCAAGATGCCTTCTATTAAATCTGATTACATTCAGTTGAACAGTGGGGGCCCCGAGTGCCCGAGTGGTCTAAAGCGTTCGCCGTTACGGATCACTGCCATCTCACCTCTGTCTGCACCGGTTCGAGTCTCAGATTCAGCCAATGCAGATATGTGAGAAAGCATGCCAGTAGCTACTCGTGGGTCGGTGGTTCTTTCCGGTGTTTTCCTGGGTTCTTCCTCCACCATTAATACTGGCCGCCATATATAGCCTATAGTGTGCTGAAAAATGGCGTTAAACCCCATAACAACAACAACAACAACAGTTGAACAGTTTTGCTAAAGAGGTCATTTAAAGGTTTTTATATTTTTAGCAATGGTAGCAATGTTTCATTGCTTGATTGACATCTTATGTATGGTCTGAAAGGAATGCATTCCAGGATGCTTTCTGTCAAGATTGATCAAATTCTATCCAACTAGGGGACTCAGGAGTGCTAGTGGTCGAAGGCACTCATCTATACAAATCACTGACACCTCACCTCTGTCCACATTGGTTCAAGTGTCAGGCTTAATCAGTATGGGTATTTGGGAAAGCTTGCCAGTAGTTTCATGTGGGTCATTGGTTCTGTCTTGGATTTTTATGGTTTCCTTCTCCACCAGTTATACTGGTTGCGATGTATAGCAAATCATGTGCTGAAAAATGGAGTCAAACAAAAAACAACAACAATTCAACTGTTTTTGGAGAAGAAGCCATTTAAAAATTGTTCTTATTTTAGTAACAGCATCCACATTTTAGGACAAACTGGCATTATCTGTATCAATTGAAAACGAATTAATGCCAGGGTACTTTCTGTAAAATATTATCATATCCTGATCAGCAGTAATTTGAACATGTTATTAAAGGTTGTTTTCTTTTACAATAAAAGTGACCACATTTAAAGGCATATCAAATTTGTTCAAATTCTGTTTTGGAGATTATGAGAAAATGTCATTTAAAAGTTTTTCCCTCCATTTTTAGCAAAAGCAGCAATATCTGATAGTGGATCAAATCATTTGTATAATGGGGCCCCGAGTGGCTGAGTGGCCTAAAGTGCCCTTCGTTATGGATCACTGCCATCTCACCTCTCATTGCGTAGGTTCGAATCTTGGATTTGGCAAATGTGGATATGTGAGAAAGCTTTCCAGTAGCATCTCGAGGGTCAGTGGTTCTTTCCAGGGATTTCCCGGGTTCTTCCTCCACCATTAATACTGGTCGCCATGTATAGCCTATTGTGTGCTGAAAAATGGCGTTAAACCCTACAACAACAACAACATTTGTATAATTCAAAAGGACTACATGCCAGGATGGTTTCTGTCAAGTTTGGTCATATTCTATCCAATATTTCCAGAAGCTGTTTGACGGTTTTTCTGTTTCAAGTACTGGTTGCCATATCTGATGGCAAATTTCTATCATTTGTAGAAATCTGAAAATATGTATTATATTGAGTAGCTAGATTTGTATATGTGAGTATCATCAGCGTATAATTTCTGAGACACCAGATGTCAATCTCTGACACTTGAGAGTGGTTGAGTGTATAAAATGAAGACAACGAAGCAGAGGAAAGAGCTCTGCTTAGGATAAGTTCATTCATGGTTCATATAAATAGTAGTAGTGAACATGCGTAAAACATTATAAGTCAGTACATGATATAACAATGTTTTAAAGAGTAGAAGCAGTATCATACAAATGATTTTTTCTGTACATACTGACAATGAAGCTCTGTAAAAATGGCAAGAGTCAGCTGACTTTATATGGGTGTGCCATTACATCTGCATTGTAGTATATTTTTCTCTGCTCTTGAGGAAGATTTTATTCTTTTCAAGAGATAAAGCAGTGATTCAAACTTTTAATGACCTTATCAACTTGTATTTTCCAGCACAAGATGTGGTCTATCATCATGCCAAATAGGTTTTCATTTTCCAACTGTCGTATATCCATTCTTTTTATCATTACTTTCAAGTCATCTTTCTCAGCTTTTACTCTTGTTCGACTAACTATGATGATGGCTTTTGATTTGGCTGCATTTCTCTTTGTACGATTGTGCTCACACAAGTTATTTATTATCTTGATTTAATTCACTGCTAATCTCATGGCCTGTTGATCCAATGTTATATAATTTCATGTAATTTGCAAGCATGTTGTTGGTGGTGGACAGCTCATTGTGATATGGTAAATCATTGATATAGAGCAGAAGATTAATCGTCCAAGAACTGATCCTTGTGGAACACCAGACTTTATCAGTTTCCTATCTAAGTTTATTTTTAACAGAAATTTGTTACCATATTTCACTTGAACAATTAAACTTAACCATGTTCTACAAAAACCTCTTTAAACTGGTTTAAGTCTAGTATACACCATTCCATTATACCTTTTTAGCTTGATGCTTGTTCCCAACTGTGTGTTATATATTTACCTGTACGAACTATTTAGATAGTTTAGTGTAAAAAGTGAGATTCGTTTTCATACCCATTGTGTCAACCTCATGAAATTAAAGACTTTATTATAATTATTATTATTATTATTATTATTATTATTATCATTATTATACCTGAATTCAAGATAAGTTTGAAATCAAGTTAACCTTTCACTCAATAAAACAAGTTATTTGTTGTGTGATAGCACTGTGGGGGTCATTCAATGTATTTACCAAGTGAAAGTGTATGGTATAACATTATCTCTCATTTTGTAGATTTGTAGATATACACAGTGATTAGAACTGCTTTTGCAACGTATACCCAACATCACATGTTCCTCAGTTTTCTTTATACTGTTAAAAGTATGGACATGCAATTTCACACACATTCACATGTTAATATCTATACCAAGTAAATTATGTTTGTAATGACTGAATTTTGTTGTTAAAATGTGAACACAAAAGTTTCTGGATTCATCTGGATCAATGTCCTCTTTAATATAGTTTTTAAGCTACTGGTTCACATATAAGATCACCTTTTATGACTTTCACTCTTAATCAACTGGAAAAATATATCTCTTACTTTATCTGAATAAATTTAAATACAATATAGTATTATTCCAAACATTGTATTGTCCAACAGCAGGATCTCATTAACAATAATTATTTCATAGCTTTATCAGGTCACAATTATATTCTATCAAGATTACTGCTGAGAGATATATTTTTTGCTTTTAAGAAAACTATATTCTGGCAGGTTCCATGCAATGATCATCACTGTAAACCTCACAACTCTTGACTCTGGGCAAGACTGATGCATAATCATTAACAGAGAATGATGTCAATGCCAACACTTTCAGTAATAGTGACTTTCAGGCCTCTCATTACATCTATTACAGCTGCACTCAAAAGAATAACCTAACAACCAATTACACTTGCATATATGCAAATGTGGCCTCCAGAATTGTAAGAAGCACACTTAATGTATTATTATTATTATTACCTCATTATGTTTGGATCTCATTAAATACCAAACTCTTCTCAGATCTTGATAACATATTTCAAGATCAGATTATAAATATAGCCTCAAGAGTGATAAAAAAGAGCAACCAATCAAATGTAAGGTTGGATTTATAAATGAACATGGTGATACAAACGCCATTTTAAAATTTAATCAAAATCAGCTTAAAAATGTGTCATCCAGAGTGATAAATGTTCCTCCAATCAGAATGCACGTGGACCTCATTCACTACTGAAATCTTGCAAACACAACCCATACTATAAGACTGATTAAACTTTAATCTGAAATCCATATTTAATCAAAGCTAGATCAGAAATATGACCTCAATCGTGGTAACAAGAAATTGTTGATGAACAGATAACCTCAATGAACAGAGAGTCATACTAAAAGTTAATTTCATTTTACAGCAAAGTGAGCTAGACATGAAGAAGAATACCTTGCATTTGATTCTGCCCAGGCATTCTTGGTGGATCTTGTATCCCTTGCTGGTAGGGTCCTGAGGAGAAATTAGTGAATGATTAAATTGATCATTGGACAACAAGAATGGTATCAATGAACATTGTATATATATTTTAAAAAATGAACAAGAGGCCCAAATGAGCCTGATATCACTTGCCTGGCTGACATCTACCTAACAACAAAAATCCCCAATTAGATGGCCAAGAAATTGGCGTCAGTAGGATGTTTTCTATGCAAATTTATTTCAATGCTGTTGATCACATATGTTATGAAAGAAACCTTTCACAAGGTTTTGCTAGTTTTTCTATCTTTACCCATATACAATGGCACATCAGAATCATCTGCCCAATATTGAATGCCCCTATGCTCAGAGTCACAGTTGTCAAAATTTTTGTTAAAGGTCTGTTTTATTGTATAGATAACTAAGTGTTAATGATTTTCAACTCTTAGTAATGGCAGTCATATCTGATACCACAATACCATCATATATATATATTTTGTTAGTCTATTAAGGAATTAAAGATTTTTTTATTTTGGTATCAGCAGGCATATTTGCATAATCTGTCAAATTTGAAAGCCCTTCAAGCCAGAATGCTTCCATAAAATTTTTTTAAAATTATATGTTTGATTAAATAAAACTGTTACAGTATGTAATGGCTTTTTTTAGTAACAGATTCAATACCTGATAGTGAATTGGCATCATTTCTAAACATTTGAATGCTAATTCTCTAATCTGGTCAATTTCTGCTATGCAGTTTAACAAAAACTTGTCTTTTCCATGTTTTTATACTTTTTGCAAATTGTGGTCATATTTGATGGCAATTCTATATCATTTGTATAAACATCTAAAGGACTCTATGTCAAGATGCCTTCTATTAAATCTGATTACATTCAGTTGAACAGTGGGGGCCCCGAGTGCCCGAGTGGTCTAAAGCGTTCGCCGTTACGGATCACTGCCATCTCACCTCTGTCTGCACCGGTTCGAGTCTCAGATTCAGCCAATGCAGATATGTGAGAAAGCATGCCAGTAGCTTCTCGTGGGTCGGTGGTTCTTTCCGGTGTTTTCCTGGGTTCTTCCTCCACCATTAATACTGGCCGCCATATATAGCCTATCGTGTGCTGAAAAATGGCGTTAAACCCCATAACAACAACAACAACAACAGTTGAACAGTTTTGCTAAAGAGGTCATTTAAAGGTTTTTATATTTTTAGCAATGGTAGCAATGTTTCATTGCTTGATTGACATCTTATGTATGGTCTGAAAGGAATGCATTCCAGGATGCTTTCTGTCAAGATTGATCAAATTCTATCCAACTAGGGGACTCAGGAGTGCTAGTGGTCGAAGGCACTCATCTATACAAATCACTGACACCTCACCTCTGTCCACATTGGTTCAAGTGTCAGGCTTAATCAGTATGGGTATTTGGGAAAGCTTGCCAGTAGTTTCATGTGGGTCATTGGTTCTGTCTTGGATTTTTATGGTTTCCTTCTCCACCAGTTATACTGGTTGCGATGTATAGCAAATCATGTGCTGAAAAATGGAGTCAAACAAAAAACAACAACAATTCAACTGTTTTTGGAGAAGAAGCCATTTAAAAATTGTTCTTATTTTAGTAACAGCATCCACATTTTAAGACAAACTGGCATTATCTGTATCAATTGAAAACGAATTCATGCCAGGGTGCTTTCTGTAAAATATTATCATATCCTGATCAGCAGTAATTTGAACATGTTATTAAAGGTTGTTTTCTTTTACAATAAAAGTGACCACATTTAAAGGCATATCAAATTTGTTCAAATTCTGTTTTGGAGATTATGAGAAAATGTCATTTAAAAGTTTTTCCCTCCATTTTTAGCAAAAGCAGCAATATCTGATAGTGGATCAAATCATTTGTATAATGGGGCCCCGAGTGGCTGAGTGGCCTAAAGTGCCCTTCGTTATGGATCACTGCCATCTCACCTCTCATTGCGTAGGTTCGAATCTCGGATTTGGCAAATGTGGATATGTGAGAAAGCTTTCCAGTAGCATCTCGAGGGTCAGTGGTTCTTTCCAGGGATTTCCCGGGTTCTTCCTCCACCATTAATACTGGTCGCCATGTATAGCCTATTGTGTGCTGAAAAATGGCGTTAAACCCTACAACAACAACAACATTTGTATAATTCAAAAGGACTACATGCCAGGATGGTTTCTGTCAAGTTTGGTCATATTCTATCCAATATTTCCAGAAGCTGTTTGACGGTTTTTCTCTTTCAAGTACTGGTTGCCATATCTGATGGCAAATTTCTATCATTTGTAGAAATCTGAAAATATGTATTATATTGAGTAGCTAGATTTGTATATGTGAGTATCATCAGCGTATAATTTCTGAGACACCAGATGTCAATCTCTGACACTTGAGAGTGGTTGAGTGTATAAAATGAAGACAACGAAGCAGAGGAAAGAGCTCTGCTTAGGATAAGTTCATTCATGGTTCATATAAATAGTAGTAGTGAACATGTGTAAAACATTATAGGTCAGTACATGATATAACAATGTTTTAAAGAGTAGAAGCAGTATCATACAAATGATTTTTTCTGTACATACTGACAATGAAGCTCTGTAAAAATGGCAAGAGTCAGCTGACTTTATATGGGTGTGCCATTACATCTGCATTGTAGTATATTTTTCTCTGCTCTTGAGGAAGATTTTATTCTTTTCAAGAGATAAAGCAGTGATTCAAACTTTTAATGACCTTATCAACTTGTATTTTCCAGCACAAGATGTGGTCTATCATCATGCCAAATAGGTTTTCATTTTCCAACTGTCATATATCCATTCTTTTTATCATTACTTTCAAGTCATCTTTCTCAGCTTTTACTCTTGTTCGACTAACTATGATGATGGCTTTTGATTTGGCTGCATTTCTCTTCGTACGATTGTGCTCACACAAGTTATTTATTATCTTGATTTAATTCACTGCTAATCTCATGGCCTGTTGATCCAATGTTATATAATTTCATGTAATTTGCAAGCATGTTGTTGGTGGTGGACAGCTCATTGTGATATGGTAAATCATTGATATAGAGCAGAAGATTAATTGTCCAAGAACTGATCCTTGTGGAACACCAGACTTTATCAGTTTCCTATCTAAGTTTATTTTTAACAGAAATTTGTTACCATATTTCACTTGAACAATTAAACTTAACCATGTTCTACAAAAACCTCTTTAAACTGGTTTAAGTCTAGTATACACCATTCCATTATACCTTTTTAGCTTGATGCTTGTTACCAACTGTGTGTTATATATTTACCTGTACGAACTATTTAGATAATTTAGTGTAAAAAGGGAGATTCGTTTTCATACCCATTGTGTCAGCCTCATGAAATTAAAGACTTTATTATAATTATTATTATTATTATTATTATTATTATCATTATTATACCTGAATTCAAGATAAGTTTGAAATCAAGTTAACCTTTCACTCAATAAAACAAGTTATTTGTTGTGTGATAGCACTGTGGGGGTCATTCAATGTATTTACCAAGTGAAAGTGTATGGTATAACATTATCTCTCATTTTGTAGATTTGTAGATATACACAGTGATTAGAACTGCTTTTGCAACGTATACCCAACATCACATGTTCCTCAGTTTTCTTTATACTGTTAAAAGTATGGACATGCAATTTCACACACATTCACATGTTAATATCTATACCAAGCAAATTATGTTTGTAATGACTGAACTTTGTTGTTAAAATGTGAACACAAAAGTTTCTGGATTCATCTGGATCAATGTCCTCTTTAATATAGTTTTTAAGCTACTGGTTCACATATAAGATCACCTTTTATGACTTTCACTCTTAATCAACTGGAAAAATATATCTCTTACTTTATCTGAATAAATTTAAATACAATATAGTATTATTCCAAACACTGTATTGTCCAACAGCAGGATCTCATTAACAATAATTATTTCATAGCTTTATCAGGTCACAATTATATTCTATCAAGATTACTGCTGAGAGATATATTTTTTGCTTTTAAGAAAACTATATTCTGGCAGGTTCCATGCAATGATCATCACTGTAAACCTCACAACTCTTGACTCTGGGCATGACTGATGCATAATCATTAACAGAGAATGATGTCAATGCCAACACTTTCAGTAATAGTGACTTTCAGGCCTCTCATTACATCTATTACAGCTGCACTCAAAAGAATAACCTAACAACCAATTACACTTGCATATATGCAAATGTGGCCTCCAGAATTGTAAGAAGCACACTTAATGTATTATTATTATTATTACCTCATTATGTTTGGATCTCATTAAATAACAAACTCTTCTCAGATCTTGATAACATATTTCAAGATCAAATTATAAATATAGCCTCAAGAGTGATAAAAAAGAGCAACCAATCAAATGTAAGGTTGGATTTATAAATGATCATGGTGATACAAACGCCATTTTAAAATTTAATCAAAATCAGCTTAAAAATGTGTCATCCAGAGTGATAAATGTTCCTCCAATCAGAATGCACGTGGACCTCATTCACTACTGAAATCTTGCAAACACAACCCATACTATAAGACTGATTAAACTTTAATCTGAAATCCATATTTAATCAAAGCTAGATCAGAAATATGACCTCAATCGTGGTAACAAGAAATTGTTGATGAACAGATAACCTCAATGAACAGAGAGTCATACTAAAAGTTAATTTCATTTTACAGCAAAGTGAGCTAGACATGAAGAAGAATACCTTGCATTTGATTCTGCCCAGGCATTCTTGGTGGATCTTGTATCCCTTGCTGGTAGGGTCCTGAGGAGAAATTAGTGAATGATTAAATTGATCATTGGACAACAAGAATGGTATCAATGAACATTGTATATATATTTTAAAAAATGAACAAGAGGCCCAAATGAGCCTGATATCACTTGCCTGGCTGACATCTACCTAACAACAAAAATCCCCAATTAGATGGCCAAGAAATTGGGGTCAGTAGGATGTTTTCTATGCAAATTTATTTCAATGCTGTTGATCACATATGTTATGAAAGAAACCTTTCACAAGGTTTTGCTAGTTTTTCTATCTTTACCCATATACAATGGCACATCAGAATCATCTGCCCAATATTGAATGCCCCTATGCTTAGAGTCAGAGTTGTCAAAATTTTTGTTAAAGGTCTGTTTTATTGTATAGATAACTAAGTGTTAATGATTTTCAACTCTTAGTAATGGCAGTCATATCTGATACCACAATACCATCATATATATATATTTTGTTAGTCTATTAAGGAATTAAAGATTTTTTTATTTTGGTATCAGCAGGCATATTTGCATAATCTGTCAAATTTGAAAGCCCTTCAAGCCAGAATGCTTCCATAAAATTTTTTTAAAATTATATGTTTGATTAAATAAAACTGTTACAGTATGTAATGGCTTTTTTTAGTAACAGATTCAATACCTGATAGTGAATTGGCATCATTTCTAAACATTTGAATGCTAATTCTCTAATCTGGTCAATTTCTGCTATGCAGTTTAACAAAAACTTGTCTTTTCCATGTTTTTATACTTTTTGCAAATTGTGGTCATATTTGATGGCAATTCTATATCATTTGTATAAACATCTAAAGGACTCTATGTCAAGATGCCTTCTATTAAATCTGATTACATTCAGTTGAACAGTGGGGGCCCCGAGTGCCCGAGTGGTCTAAAGCGTTCGCCGTTACGGATCACTGCCATCTCACCTCTGTCTGCACCGGTTCGAGTCTCAGATTCAGCCAATGCAGATATGTGAGAAAGCATGCCAGTAGCTTCTCGTGGGTCGGTGGTTCTTTCCGGTGTTTTCCTGGGTTCTTCCTCCACCATTAATACTGGCCGCCATATATAGCCTATCGTGTGCTGAAAAATGGCGTTAAACCCCATAACAACAACAACAACAACAGTTGAACAGTTTTGCTAAAGAGGTCATTTAAAGGTTTTTATATTTTTAGCAATGGTAGCAATGTTTCATTGCTTGATTGACATCTTATGTATGGTCTGAAAGGAATGCATTCCAGGATGCTTTCTGTCAAGATTGATCAAATTCTATCCAACTAGGGGACTCAGGAGTGCTAGTGGTCGAAGGCACTCATCTATACAAATCACTGACACCTCACCTCTGTCCACATTGGTTCAAGTGTCAGGCTTAATCAGTATGGGTATTTGGGAAAGCTTGCCAGTAGTTTCATGTGGGTCATTGGTTCTGTCTTGGATTTTTATGGTTTCCTTCTCCACCAGTTATACTGGTTGCGATGTATAGCAAATCATGTGCTGAAAAATGGAGTCAAACAAAAAACAACAACAATTCAACTGTTTTTGGAGAAGAAGCCATTTAAAAATTGTTCTTATTTTAGTAACAGCATCCACATTTTAAGACAAACTGGCATTATCTGTATCAATTGAAAACGAATTCATGCCAGGGTGCTTTCTGTAAAATATTATCATATCCTGATCAGCAGTAATTTGAACATGTTATTAAAGGTTGTTTTCTTTTACAATAAAAGTGACCACATTTAAAGGCATATCAAATTTGTTCAAATTCTGTTTTGGAGATTATGAGAAAATGTCATTTAAAAGTTTTTCCCTCCATTTTTAGCAAAAGCAGCAATATCTGATAGTGGATCAAATCATTTGTATAATGGGGCCCCGAGTGGCTGAGTGGCCTAAAGTGCCCTTCGTTATGGATCACTGTCATCTCACCTCTCATTGCGTAGGTTCGAATCTCGGATTTGGCAAATGTGGATATGTGAGAAAGCTTTCCAGTAGCATCTCGAGGGTCAGTAGTTCTTTCCAGGGATTTTCCGGGTTCTTCCTCCACCATTAATACTGGTCGCCATGTATAGCCTATTGTGTGCTGAAAAATGGCATTAAACCCTACAACAACAACAACATTTGTATAATTCAAAAGGACTACATGCCAGGATGGTTTCTGTCAAGTTTGGTCATATTCTATCCAATATTTCCAGAAGCTGTTTGACGGTTTTTCTCTTTCAAGTACTGGTTGCCATATCTGATGGCAAATTTCTATCATTTGTAGAAATCTGAAAATATGTATTATATTGAGTAGCTAGATTTGTATATGTGAGTATCATCAGCGTATAATTTCTGAGACACCAGATGTCAATCTCTGACACTTGAGAGTGGTTGAGTGTATAAAATGAAGACAACGAAGCAGAGGAAAGAGCTCTGCTTAGGATAAGTTCATTCATGGTTCATATAAATAGTAGTAGTGAACATGCGTAAAACATTATAGGTCAGTACATGATATAACAATGTTTTAAAGAGTAGAAGCAGTATCATACAAATGATTTTTTCTGTACATACTGACAATGAAGCTCTGTAAAAATGGCAAGAGTCAGCTGACTTTATATGGGTGTGCCATTACATCTGCATTGTAGTATATTTTTCTCTGCTCTTGAGGAAGATTTTATTCTTTTCAAGAGATAAAGCAGTGATTCAAACTTTTAATGACCTTATCAACTTGTATTTTCCAGCACAAGATGTGGTCTATCATCATGCCAAATAGGTTTTCATTTTCCAACTGTCATATATCCATTCTTTTTATCATTACTTTCAAGTCATCTTTCTCAGCTTTTACTCTTGTTCGACTAACTATGATGATGGCTTTTGATTTGGCTGCATTTCTCTTCGTACGATTGTGCTCACACAAGTTATTTATTATCTTGATTTAATTCACTGCTAATCTCATGGCCTGTTGATCCAATGTTATATAATTTCATGTAATTTGCAAGCATGTTGTTGGTGGTGGACAGCTCATTGTGATATGGTAAATCATTGATATAGAGCAGAAGATTAATTGTCCAAGAACTGATCCTTGTGGAACACCAGACTTTATCAGTTTCCTATCTAAGTTTATTTTTAACAGAAATTTGTTACCATATTTCACTTGAACAATTAAACTTAACCATGTTCTACAAAAACCTCTTTAAACTGGTTTAAGTCTAGTATACACCATTCCATTATACCTTTTTAGCTTGATGCTTGTTCCCAACTGTGTGTTATATATTTACCTGTACGAACTATTTAGATAATTTAGTGTAAAAAGGGAGATTCGTTTACATACCCATTGTGTCAGCCTCATGAAATTAAAGACTTTATTATAATTATTATTATTATTATTATTATCATTATTATACCTGAATTCAAGATAAGTTTGAAATCAAGTTAACCTTTCACTCAATAAAACAAGTTATTTGTTGTGTGATAGCACTGTGGGGGTCATTCAATGTATTTACCAAGTGAAAGTGTATGGTATAACATTATCTCTCATTTTGTAGATTTGTAGATATACACAGTGATTAGAACTGCTTTTGCAACGTATACCCAACATCACATGTTCCTCAGTTTTCTTTATACTGTTAAAAGTATGGACATGCAATTTCACACACATTCACATGTTAATATCTATACCAAGCAAATTATGTTTGTAATGACTGAACTTTGTTGTTAAAATGTGAACACAAAAGTTTCTGGATTCATCTGGATCAATGTCCTCTTTAATATAGTTTTTAAGCTACTGGTTCACATATAAGATCACCTTTTATGACTTTCACTCTTAATCAACTGGAAAAATATATCTCTTACTTTATCTGAATAAATTTAAATACAATATAGTATTATTCCAAACATTGTATTGTCCAACAGCAGGATCTCATTAACAATAATTATTTCATAGCTTTATCAGGTCACAATTATATTCTATCAAGATTACTGCTGAGAGATATATTTTTTGCTTTTAAGAAAACTATATTCTGGCAGGTTCCATGCAATGATCATCACTGTAAACCTCACAACTCTTGACTCTGGGCATGACTGATGCATAATCATTAACAGAGAATGATGTCAATGCCAACACTTTCAGTAATAGTGACTTTCAGGCCTCTCATTACATCTATTACAGCTGCACTCAAAAGAATAACCTAACAACCAATTACACTTGCATATATGCAAATGTGGCCTCCAGAATTGTAAGAAGCACACTTAATGTATTATTATTATTATTACCTCATTATGTTTGGATCTCATTAAATAACAAACTCTTCTCAGATCTTGATAACATATTTCAAGATCAGATTATAAATATAGCCTCAAGAGTGATAAAAAAGAGCAACCAATCAAATGTAAGGTTGGATTTATAAATGATCATGGTGATACAAACGCCATTTTAAAATTTAATCAAAATCAGCTTAAAAATGTGTCATCCAGAGTGATAAATGTTCCTCCAATCAGAATGCACGTGGACCTCATTCACTACTGAAATCTTGCAAACACAACCCATACTATAAGACTGATTAAACTTTAATCTGAAATCCATATTTAATCAAAGCTAGATCAGAAATATGACCTCAATCGTGGTAACAAGAAATTGTTGATGAACAGATAACCTCAATGAACAGAGAGTCATACTAAAAGTTAATTTCATTTTACAGCAAAGTGAGCTAGACATGAAGAAGAATACCTTGCATTTGATTCTGCCCAGGCATTCTTGGTGGATCTTGTATCCCTTGCTGGTAGGGTCCTGAGGAGAAATTAGTGAATGATTAAATTGATCATTGGACAACAAGAATGGTATCAATGAACATTGTATATATATTTTAAAAAATGAACAAGAGGCCCAAATGAGCCTGATATCACTTGCCTGGCTGACATCTACCTAACAACAAAAATCCCCAATTAGATGGCCAAGAAATTGGCGTCAGTAGGATGTTTTCTATGCAAATTTATTTCAATGCTGTTGATCACATATGTTATGAAAGAAACCTTTCACAAGGTTTTGCTAGTTTTTCTATCTTTACCCATATACAATGGCACATCAGAATCATCTGCCCAATATTGAATGCCCCTATGCTTAGAGTCAGAGTTGTCAAAATTTTTGTTAAAGGTCTGTTTTATTGTATAGATAACTAAGTGTTAATGATTTTCAACTCTTAGTAATGGCAGTCATATCTGATACCACAATACCATCATATATATATATTTTGTTAGTCTATTAAGGAATTAAAGATTTTTTTATTTTGGTATCAGCAGGCATATTTGCATAATCTGTCAAATTTGAAAGCCCTTCAAGCCAGAATGCTTCCATAAAATTTTTTTAAAATTATATGTTTGATTAAATAAAACTGTTACAGTATGTAATGGCTTTTTTTAGTAACAGATTCAATACCTGATAGTGAATTGGCATCATTTCTAAACATTTGAATGCTAATTCTCTAATCTGGTCAATTTCTGCTATGCAGTTTAACAAAAACTTGTCTTTTCCATGTTTTTATACTTTTTGCAAATTGTGGTCATATTTGATGGCAAATCTATATCATTTGTATAAACATCTAAAGGACTCTATGTCAAGATGCCTTCTATTAAATCTGATTACATTCAGTTGAACAGTTGGGGCCCCGAGTGCCCGAGTGGTCTAAAGCGTTCGCCGTTACGGATCACTGCCATCTCACCTCTGTCTGCACCGGTTCGAGTCTCAGATTCAGCCAATGCAGATATGTGAGAAAGCATGCCAGTAGCTTCTCGTGGGTCGGTGGTTCTTTCCGGTGTTTTCCTGGGTTCTTCCTCCACCATTAATACTGGCCGCCATATATAGCCTATCGTGTGCTGAAAAATGGCATTAAACCCCATAACAACAACAACAACAACAGTTGAACAGTTTTGCTAAAGAGGTCATTTAAAGGTTTTTATATTTTTAGCAATGGTAGCAATGTTTCATTGCTTGATTGACATCTTATGTATGGTCTGAAAGGAATGCATTCCAGGATGCTTTCTGTCAAGATTGATCAAATTCTATCCAACTAGGGGACTCAGGAGTGCTAGTGGTCGAAGGCACTCATCTATACAAATCACTGACACCTCACCTCTGTCCACATTGGTTCAAGTGTCAGGCTTAATCAGTATGGGTATTTGGGAAAGCTTGCCAGTAGTTTCATGTGGGTCATTGGTTCTGTCTTGGATTTTTATGGTTTCCTTCTCCACCAGTTATACTGGTTGCGATGTATAGCAAATCATGTGCTGAAAAATGGAGTCAAACAAAAAACAACAACAATTCAACTGTTTTTGGAGAAGAAGCCATTTAAAAATTGTTCTTATTTTAGTAACAGCATCCACATTTTAAGACAAACTGGCATTATCTGTATCAATTGAAAACGAATTCATGCCAGGGTGCTTTCTGTAAAATATTATCATATCCTGATCAGCAGTAATTTGAACATGTTATTAAAGGTTGTTTTCTTTTACAATAAAAGTGACCACATTTAAAGGCATATCAAATTTGTTCAAATTCTGTTTTGGAGATTATGAGAAAATGTCATTTAAAAGTTTTTCCCTCCATTTTTAGCAAAAGCAGCAATATCTGATAGTGGATCAAATCATTTGTATAATGGGGCCCCGAGTGGCTGAGTGGCCTAAAGTGCCCTTCGTTATGGATCACTGCCATCTCACATCTCATTGCGTAGGTTCGAATCTCGGATTTGGCAAATGTGGATATGTGAGAAAGCTTTCCAGTAGCATCTCGAGGGTCAGTGGTTCTTTCCAGGGATTTCCCGGGTTCTTCCTCCACCATTAATACTGGTCGCCATGTATAGCCTATTGTGTGCTGAAAAATGGCGTTAAACCCTACAACAACAACAACATTTGTATAATTCAAAAGGACTACATGCCAGGATGGTTTCTGTCAAGTTTGGTCATATTCTATCCAATATTTCCAGAAGCTGTTTGACGGTTTTTCTCTTTCAAGTACTGGTTGCCATATCTGATGGCAAATTTCTATCATTTGTAGAAATCTGAAAATATGTATTATATTGAGTAGCTAGATTTGTATATGTGAGTATCATCAGCGTATAATTTCTGAGACACCAGATGTCAATCTCTGACACTTGAGAGTGGTTGAGTGTATAAAATGAAGACAACGAAGCAGAGGAAAGAGCTCTGCTTAGGATAAGTTCATTCATGGTTCATATAAATAGTAGTAGTGAACATGCGTAAAACATTATAGGTCAGTACATGATATAACAATGTTTTAAAGAGTAGAAGCAGTATCATACAAATGATTTTTTCTGTACATACTGACAATGAAGCTCTGTAAAAATGGCAAGAGTCAGCTGACTTTATATGGGTGTGCCATTACATCTGCATTGTAGTATATTTTTCTCTGCTCTTGAGGAAGATTTTATTCTTTTCAAGAGATAAAGCAGTGATTCAAACTTTTAATGACCTTATCAACTTGTATTTTCCAGCACAAGATGTGGTCTAGCATCATGCCAAATAGGTTTTCATTTTCCAACTGTCATATATCCATTCTTTTTATCATTACTTTCAAGTCATCTTTCTCAGCTTTTACTCTTGTTCGACTAACTATGATGATGGCTTTTGATTTGGCTGCATTTCTCTTCGTACGATTGTGCTCACACAAGTTATTTATTATTTGATTTAATTCACTGCTAATCTCATGGCCTGTTGATCCAATGTTATATAATTTCATGTAATTTGCAAGCATGTTGTTGGTGGTGGACAGCTCATTGTGATATGGTAAATCATTGATATAGAGCAGAAGATTAATCGTCCAAGAACTGATCCTTGTGGAACACCAGACTTTATCAGTTTCCTATCTAAGTTTATTTTTAACAGAAATTTGTTACCATATTTCACTTGAACAATTAAACTTAACCATGTTCTACAAAAACTTCTTTAAACTGGTTTAAGTCTAGTATACACCATTCCATTATACCTTTTTAGCTTGATGCTTGTTCCCAACTGTGTGTTATATATTTACCTGTACGAACTATTTAGATAATTTAGTGTAAAAAGGGAGATTCGTTTACATACCCATTGTGTCAGCCTCATGAAATTAAAGATTTTATTATAATTATTATTATTATTATTATTATCATTATTATACCTGAATTCAAGATAAGTTTGAAATCAAGTTAACCTTTCACTCAATAAAACAAGTTATTTGTTGTGTGATAGCACTGTGGGGGTCATTCAATGTATTTACCAAGTGAAAGTGTATGGTATAACATTATCTCTCATTTTGTAGATTTGTAGATATACACAGTGATTAGAACTGCTTTTGCAACGTATACCCAACATCACATGTTCCTCAGTTTTCTTTATACTGTTAAAAGTATGGACATGCAATTTCACACACATTCACATGTTAATATCTATACCAAGCAAATTATGTTTGTAATGACTGAACTTTGTTGTTAAAATGTGAACACAAAAGTTTCTGGATTCATCTGGATCAATATCCTCTTTAATATAGTTTTTAAGCTACTGGTTCACATATAAGATCACCTTTTATGACTTTCACTCTTAATCAACTGGAAAAATATATCTCTTACTTTATCTGAATAAATTTAAATACAATATAGTATTATTCCAAACATTGTATTGTCCAACAGCAGGATCTCATTAACAATAATTATTTCATAGCTTTATCAGGTCACAATTATATTCTATCAAGATTACTGCTGAGAGATATATTTTTTGCTTTTAAGAAAACTATATTCTGGCAGGTTCCATGCAATGATCATCACTGTAAACCTCACAACTCTTGACTCTGGGCATGACTGATGCATAATCATTAACAGAGAATGATGTCAATGCCAACACTTTCAGTAATAGTGACTTTCAGGCCTCTCATTACATCTATTACAGCTGCACTCAAAAGAATAACCTAACAACCAATTACACTTGCATATATGCAAATGTGGCCTCCAGAATTGTAAGAAGCACACTTAATGTATTATTATTATTATTACCTCATTATGTTTGGATCTCATTAAATACCAAACTCTTCTCAGATCTTGATAACATATTTCAAGATCAGATTATAAATATAGCCTCAAGAGTGATAAAAAAGAGCAACCAATCAAATGTAAGGTTGGATTTATAAATGATCATGGTGATACAAACGCCATTTTAAAATTTAATCAAAATCAGCTTAAAAATGTGTCATCCAGAGTGATAAATGTTCCTCCAATCAGAATGCACGTGGACCTCATTCACTACTGAAATCTTGCAAACACAACCCATACTATAAGACTGATTAAACTTTAATCTGAAATCCAAATTTAATCAAAGCCAGATCAGAAACATGACCTCAATCGTGGTAACAAGAAATTGTTGATGAACAGATAACCTCAATGAACAGAGAGTCATACTAAAAGTTAATTTCATTTTACAGCAAAGTGAGCTAGACATGAAGAAGAATACCTTGCATTTGATTCTGCCCAGGCATTCTTGGTGGATCTTGTATCCCTTGCTGGTAGGGTCCTGAGGAGAAATTAGTGAATGATTAAATTGATCATTGGACAACAAGAATGGTATCAATGAACATTGTATATATATTTTAAAAAATGAACAAGAGGCCCAAATGAGCCTGATATCACTTGCCTGGCTGACATCTACCTAACAACAAAAATCCCCAATTAGATGGCCAAGAAACTGGGGTCAGTAGGATGTTTTCTATGCAAATTTATTTCAATGCTGTTGATCACATATGTTATGAAAGAAACCTTTCACAAGGTTTTGCTAGTTTTTCTATCTTTACCCATATACAATGGCACATCAGAATCATCTGCCCAATATTGAATGCCCCTATGCTTAGAGTCACAGTTGTCAAAATTTTTGTTAAAGGTCTGTTTTATTGTATAGATAACTAAGTGTTAATGATTTTCAACTCTTAGTAATGGCAGTCATATCTGATACCACAATACCATCATATATATATATTTTGTTAGTCTATTAAGGAATTAAAGATTTTTTTATTTTGGTATCAGCAGGCATATTTGCATAATCTGTCAAATTTGAAAGCCCTTCAAGCCAGAATGCTTCCATAAAATTTTTTTAAAATTATATGTTTGATTAAATAAAACTGTTACAGTATGTAATGGCTTTTTTTAGTAACAGATTCAATACCTGATAGTGAATTGGCATCATTTCTAAACATTTGAATGCTAATTCTCTAATCTGGTCAATTTCTGCTATGCAGTTTAACAAAAACTTGTCTTTTCCATGTTTTTATACTTTTTGCAAATTGTGGTCATATTTGATGGCAAATCTATATCATTTGTATAAACATCTAAAGGACTCTATGTCAAGATGCCTTCTATTAAATCTGATTACATTCAGTTGAACAGTTGGGGCCCCGAGTGCCCGAGTGGTCTAAAGCGTTCGCCGTTACGGATCACTGCCATCTCACCTCTGTCTGCACCGGTTCGAGTCTCAGATTCAGCCAATGCAGATATGTGAGAAAGCATGCCAGTAGCTTCTCGTGGGTCGGTGGTTCTTTCCGGTGTTTTCCTGGGTTCTTCCTCCACCATTAATACTGGCCGCCATATATAGCCTATCGTGTGCTGAAAAATGGCGTTAAACCCCATAACAACAACAACAACAACAGTTGAACAGTTTTGCTAAAGAGGTCATTTAAAGGTTTTTATATTTTTAGCAATGGTAGCAATGTTTCATTGCTTGATTGACATCTTATGTATGGTCTGAAAGGAATGCATTCCAGGATGCTTTCTGTCAAGATTGATCAAATTCTATCCAACTAGGAGACTCAGGAGTGTGAGTGGTCGAAGGCACTCATCTATACAAATCACTGACACCTCACCTCTGTCCACACTGGTTCAAGTGTCAGGCTTAATCAGTATGGGTATTTGGGAAAGCTTGCCAGTAGTTTCATGTGGGTCATTGGTTCTGTCTTGGATTTTTATGGTTTCCTTCTCCACCAGTTATACTGGTTGCCATGTATAGCAAATCATGTGCTGAAAAATGGAGTCAAACAAAAAACAACAACAATTCAACTGTTTTTGGAGAAGAAGCCATTTAAAAATTGTTCTTATTTTAGTAACAGCATCCACATTTTAAGACAAACTGGCATTATCTGTATCAATTGAAAACGAATTCATGCCAGGGTGCTTTCTGTAAAATATTATCATATCCTGATCAGCAGTAATTTGAACATGTTATTAAAGGTTGTTTTCTTTTACAATAAAAGTGACCACATTTAAAGGCATATCAAATTTGTTCAAATTCTGTTTTGGAGATTATGAGAAAATGTCATTTAAAAGTTTTTCCCTCCATTTTTAGCAAAAGCAGCAATATCTGATAGTGGATCAAATCATTTGTATAATGGGGCCCCGAGTGGCTGAGTGGCCTAAAGTGCCCTTCATTATGGATCACTGCCATCTCACCTCTCATTGCGTAGGTTCGAATCTCGGATTTGGCAAATGTGGATATGTGAGAAAGCTTTCCAGTAGCATCTCGAGGGTCAGTGGTTCTTTCCAGGGATTTCCCGGGTTCTTCCTCCACCATTAATACTGGTCGCCATGTATAGCCTATTGTGTGCTGAAAAATGGCGTTAAACCCTACAACAACAACAACATTTGTATAATTCAAAAGGACTACATGCCAGGATGGTTTCTGTCAAGTTTGGTCATATTCTATCCAATATTTCCAGAAGCTGTTTGACGGTTTTTCTGTTTCAAGTACTGGTTGCCATATCTGATGGCAAATTTCTATCATTTGTAGAAATCTGAAAATATGTATTATATTGAGTAGCTAGATTTGTATATGTGAGTATCATCAGCGTATAATTTCTGAGACACCAGATGTCAATCTCTGACACTTGAGAGTGGTTGAGTGTATAAAATGAAGACAACGAAGCAGAGGAAAGAGCTCTGCTTAGGATAAGTTCATTCATGGTTCATATAAATAGTAGTAGTGAACATGCGTAAAACATTATAGGTCAGTACATGATATAACAATGTTTTAAAGAGTAGAAGCAGTATCATACAAATGATTTTTTCTGTACATACTGACAATGAAGCTCTGTAAAAATGGCAAGAGTCAGCTGACTTTATATGGGTGTGCCATTACATCTGCATTGTAGTATATTTTTCTCTGCTCTTGAGGAAGATTTTATTCTTTTCAAGAGATAAAGCAGTGATTCAAACTTTTAATGACCTTATCAACTTGTATTTTCCAGCACAAGATGTGGTCTATCATCATGCCAAATAGGTTTTCATTTTCCAACTGTCATATATCCATTCTTTTTATCATTACTTTCAAGTCATCTTTCTCAGCTTTTACTCTTGTTCGACTAACTATGATGATGGCTTTTGATTTGGCTGCATTTCTCTTCGTACGATTGTGCTCACACAAGTTATTTATTATCTTGATTTAATTCACTGCTAATCTCATGGCCTGTTGATCCAATGTTATATAATTTCATGTAATTTGCAAGCATGTTGTTGGTGGTGGACAGCTCATTGTGATATGGTAAATCATTGATATAGAGCAGAAGATTAATCGTCCAAGAACTGATCCTTGTGGAACACCAGACTTTATCAGTTTCCTATCTAAGTTTATTTTTAACAGAAATTTGTTACCATATTTCACTTGAACAATTAAACTTAACCATGTTCTACAAAAACCTCTTTAAACTGGTTTAAGTCTAGTATACACCATTCCATTATACCTTTTTAGCTTGATGCTTGTTCCCAACTGTGTGTTATATATTTACCTGTACGAACTATTTAGATAATTTAGTGTAAAAAGGGAGATTCGTTTTCATACCCATTGTGTCAACCTCATGAAATTAAAGACTTTATTATAATTATTATTATTATTATTATTATTATTATCATTATTATACCTGAATTCAAGATAAGTTTGAAATCAAGTTAACCTTTCACTCAATAAAACAAGTTATTTGTTGTGTGATAGCACTGTGGGGGTCATTCAATGTATTTACCAAGTGAAAGTGTATGGTATAACATTATCTCTCATTTTGTAGATTTGTAGATATACACAGTGATTAGAACTGCTTTTGCAACGTATACCCAACATCACATGTTCCTCAGTTTTCTTTATATTGTTAAAAGTATGGACATGCAATTTGACACACATTCACATGTTAATATCTATACCAAGCAAATTATGTTTGTAATGACTGAACTTTGTTGTTAAAATGTGAACACAAAAGTTTCTGGATTCATCTGGATCAATGTCCTCTTTAATATAGTTTTTAAGCTACTGGTTCACATATAAGATCACCTTTTATGACTTTCACTCTTAATCAACTGGAAAAATATATCTCTTACTTTATCTGAATAAATTTAAATACAATATAGTATTATTCCAAACATTGTATTGTCCAACAGCAGGATCTCATTAACAATAATTATTTCATAGCTTTATCAGGTCACAATTATATTCTATCAAGATTACTGCTGAGAGATATATTTTTTGCTTTTAAGAAAACTATATTCTGGCAGGTTCCATGCAATGATCATCACTGTAAACCTCACAACTCTTGACTCTGGGCATGACTGATGCATAATCATTAACAGAGAATGATGTCAATGCCAACACTTTCAGTAATAGTGACTTTCAGGCCTCTCATTACATCTATTACAGCTGCACTCAAAAGAATAACCTAACAACCAATTACACTTGCATATATGCAAATGTGGCCTCCAGAATTGTAAGAAGCACACTTAATGTATTATTATTATTATTACCTCATTATGTTTGGATCTCATTAAATACCAAACTCTTCTCAGATCTTGATAACATATTTCAAGATCAGATTATAAATATAGCCTCAAGAGTGATAAAAAAGAGCAACCAATCAAATGTAAGGTTGGATTTATAAATGATCATGGTGATACAAACGCCATTTTAAAATTTAATCAAAATCAGCTTAAAAATGTGTCATCCAAAGTGATAAATGTTCCTCCAATCAGAATGCACGTGGACCTCATTCACTACTGAAATCTTGCAAACACAACCCATACTATAAGACTGATTAAACTTTAATCTGAAATCCATATTTAATCAAAGCTAGATCAGAAATATGACCTCAATCGTGGTAACAAGAAATTGTTGATGAACAGATAACCTCAATGAACAGAGAGTCATACTAAAAGTTAATTTCATTTTACAGCAAAGTGAGCTAGACATGAAGAAGAATACCTTGCATTTGATTCTGCCCAGGCATTCTTGGTGGATCTTGTATCCCTTGCTGGTAGGGTCCTGAGGAGAAATTAGTGAATGATTAAATTGATCATTGGACAACAAGAATGGTATCAATGAACATTGTATATATATTTTAAAAAATGAACAAGAGGCCCAAATGAGCCTGATATCACTTGCCTGGCTGACATCTACCTAACAACAAAAATCCCCAATTAGATGGCCAAGAAATTGGGGTCAGTAGGATGTTTTCTATGCAAATTTATTTCAATGCTGTTGATCACATATGTTATGAAAGAAACCTTTCACAAGGTTTTGCTAGTTTTTCTATCTTTACCCATATACAATGGCACATCAGAATCATCTGCCCAATATTGAATGCCCCTATGCTTAGAGTCACAGTTGTCAAAATTTTTGTTAAAGGTCTGTTTTATTGTATAGATAACTAAGTGTTAATGATTTTCAACTCTTAGTAATGGCAGTCATATCTGATACCACAATACCATCATATATATATATTTTGTTAGTCTATTAAGGAATTAAAGATTTTTTTATTTTGGTATCAGCAGGCATATTTGCATAATCTGTCAAATTTGAAAGCCCTTCAAGCCAGAATGCTTCCATAAAATTTTTTTAAAATTATATGTTTGATTAAATAAAACTGTTACAGTATGTAATGGCTTTTTTTAGTAACAGATTCAATACCTGATAGTGAATTGGCATCATTTCTAAACATTTGAATGCTAATTCTCTAATCTGGTCAATTTCTGCTATGCAGTTTAACAAAAACTTGTCTTTTCCATGTTTTTATACTTTTTGCAAATTGTGGTCATATTTGATGGCAAATCTATATCATTTGTATAAACATCTAAAGGACTCTATGTCAAGATGCCTTCTATTAAATCTGATTACATTCAGTTGAACAGTGGGGGCCCCGAGTGCCCGAGTGGTCTAAAGCGTTCGCCGTTACGGATCACTGCCATCTCACCTCTGTCTGCACCGGTTCGAGTCTCAGATTCAGCCAATGCAGATATGTGAGAAAGCATGCCAGTAGCTACTCGTGGGTCGGTGGTTCTTTCCGGTGTTTTCCTGGGTTCTTCCTCCACCATTAATACTGGCCGCCATATATAGCCTATCGTGTGCTGAAAAATGGCGTTAAACCCCATAACAACAACAACAACAACAGTTGAACAGTTTTGCTAAAGAGGTCATTTAAAGGTTTTTATATTTTTAGCAATGGTAGCAATGTTTCATTGCTTGATTGACATCTTATGTATGGTCTGAAAGGAATGCATTCCAGGATGCTTTCTGTCAAGATTGATCAAATTCTATCCAACTAGGGGACTCAGGAGTGCTAGTGGTCGAAGGCACTCATCTATACAAATCACTGACACCTCACCTCTGTCCACATTGGTTCAAGTGTCAGGCTTAATCAGTATGGGTATTTGGGAAAGCTTGCCAGTAGTTTCATGTGGGTCATTGGTTCTGTCTTGGATTTTTATGGTTTCCTTCTCCACCAGTTATACTGGTTGCGATGTATAGCAAATCATGTGCTGAAAAATGGAGTCAAACAAAAAACAACAACAATTCAACTGTTTTTGGAGAAGAAGCCATTTAAAAATTGTTCTTATTTTAGTAACAGCATCCACATTTTAGGACAAACTGGCATTATCTGTATCAATTGAAAACGAATTAATGCCAGGGTACTTTCTGTAAAATATTATCATATCCTGATCAGCAGTAATTTGAACATGTTATTAAAGGTTGTTTTCTTTTACAATAAAAGTGACCACATTTAAAGGCATATCAAATTTGTTCAAATTCTGTTTTGGAGATTATGAGAAAATGTCATTTAAAAGTTTTTCCCTCCATTTTTAGCAAAAGCAGCAATATCTGATAGTGGATCAAATCATTTGTATAATGGGGCCCCGAGTGGCTGAGTGGCCTAAAGTGCCCTTCGTTATGGATCACTGCCATCTCACCTCTCATTGCGTAGGTTCGAATCTCGGATTTGGCAAATGTGGATATGTGAGAAAGCTTTCCAGTAGCATCTCGAGGGTCAGTGGTTCTTTCCAGGGATTTCCCGGGTTCTTCCTCCACCATTAATACTGGTCGCCATGTATAGCCTATTGTGTGCTGAAAAATGGCGTTAAACCCTACAACAACAACAACATTTGTATAATTCAAAAGGACTACATGCCAGGATGGTTTCTGTCAAGTTTGGTCATATTCTATCCAATATTTCCAGAAGCTGTTTGACGGTTTTTCTCTTTCAAGTACTGGTTGCCATATCTGATGGCAAATTTCTATCATTTGTAGAAATCTGAAAATATGTATTATATTGAGTAGCTAGATTTGTATATGTGAGTATCATCAGCGTATAATTTCTGAGACACCAGATGTCAATCTCTGACACTTGAGAGTGGTTGAGTGTATAAAATGAAGACAACGAAGCAGAGGAAAGAGCTCTGCTTAGGATAAGTTCATTCATGGTTCATATAAATAGTAGTAGTGAACATGTGTAAAACATTATAGGTCAGTACATGATATAACAATGTTTTAAAGAGTAGAAGCAGTATCATACAAATGATTTTTTCTGTACATACTGACAATGAAGCTCTGTAAAAATGGCAAGAGTCAGCTGACTTTATATGGGTGTGCCATTACATCTGCATTGTAGTATATTTTTCTCTGCTCTTGAGGAAGATTTTATTCTTTTCAAGAGATAAAGCAGTGATTCAAACTTTTAATGACCTTATCAACTTGTATTTTCCAGCACAAGATGTGGTCTATCATCATGCCAAATAGGTTTTCATTTTCCAACTGTCGTATATCCATTCTTTTTATCATTACTTTCAAGTCATCTTTCTCAGCTTTTACTCTTGTTCGACTAACTATGATGATGGCTTTTGATTTGGCTGCATTTCTCTTTGTACGATTGTGCTCACACAAGTTATTTATTATCTTGATTTAATTCACTGCTAATCTCATGGCCTGTTGATCCAATGTTATATAATTTCATGTAATTTGCAAGCATGTTGTTGGTGGTGGACAGCTCATTGTGATATGGTAAATCATTGATATAGAGCAGAAGATTAATCGTCCCAAGAACTGATCCTTGTGGAACACCAGACTTTATCAGTTTCCTATCTAAGTTTATTTTTAACAGAAATTTGTTACCATATTTCACTTGAACAATTAAACTTAACCATGTTCTACAAAAACCTCTTTAAACTGGTTTAAGTCTAGTATACACCATTCCATTATACCTTTTTAGCTTGATGCTTGTTCCCAACTGTGTGTTATATATTTACCTGTACGAACTATTTAGATAGTTTAGTGTAAAAAGGGAGATTCGTTTTCATACCCATTGTGTCAACCTCATGAAATTAAAGACTTTATTATAATTATCATTATTATTATTATTATTATTATCATTATTATACCTGAATTCAAGATAAGTTTGAAATCAAGTTAACCTTTCACTCAATAAAACAAGTTATTTGTTGTGTGATAGCACTGTGGGGGTCATTCAATGTATTTACCAAGTGAAAGTGTATGGTATAACATTATCTCTCATTTTGTAGATTTGTAGATATACACAGTGATTAGAACTGCTTTTGCAACGTATACCCAACATCACATGTTCCTCAGTTTTCTTTATACTGTTAAAAGTATGGACATGCAATTTCACACACATTCACATGTTAATATCTATACCAAGTAAATTATGTTTGTAATGACTGAATTTTGTTGTTAAAATGTGAACACAAAAGTTTCTGGATTCATCTGGATCAATGTCCTCTTTAATATAGTTTTTAAGCTACTGGTTCACATATAAGATCACCTTTTATGACTTTCACTCTTAATCAACTGGAAAAATATATCTCTTACTTTATCTGAATAAATTTAAATACAATATAGTATTATTCCAAACATTGTATTGTCCAACAGCAGGATCTCATTAACAATAATTATTTCATAGCTTTATCAGGTCACAATTATATTCTATCAAGATTACTGCTGAGAGATATATTTTTTGCTTTTAAGAAAACTATATTCTGGCAGGTTCCATGCAATGATCATCACTGTAAACCTCACAACTCTTGACTCTGGGCAAGACTGATGCATAATCATTAACAGAGAATGATGTCAATGCCAACACTTTCAGTAATAGTGACTTTCAGGCCTCTCATTACATCTATTACAGCTGCACTCAAAAGAATAACCTAACAACCAATTACACTTGCATATATGCAAATGTGGCCTCCAGAATTGTAAGAAGCACACTTAATGTATTATTATTATTATTACCTCATTATGTTTGGATCTCATTAAATACCAAACTCTTCTCAGATCTTGATAACATATTTCAAGATCAGATTATAAATATAGCCTCAAGAGTGATAAAAAAGAGCAACCAATCAAATGTAAGGTTGGATTTATAAATGATCATGGTGATACAAACGCCATTTTAAAATTTAATCAAAATCAGCTTAAAAATGTGTCATCCAGAGTGATAAATGTTCCTCCAATCAGAATGCACGTGGACCTCATTCACTACTGAAATCTTGCAAACACAACCCATACTATAAGACTGATTAAACTTTAATCTGAAATCCATATTTAATCAAAGCTAGATCAGAAATATGACCTCAATCGTGGTAACAAGAAATTGTTGATGAACAGATAACCTCAATGAACAGAGAGTCATACTAAAAGTTAATTTCATTTTACAGCAAAGTGAGCTAGACATGAAGAAGAATACCTTGCATTTGATTCTGCCCAGGCATTCTTGGTGGATCTTGTATCCCTTGCTGGTAGGGTCCTGAGGAGAAATTAGTGAATGATTAAATTGATCATTGGACAACAAGAATGGTATCAATGAACATTGTATATATATTTTAAAAAATGAACAAGAGGCCCAAATGAGCCTGATATCACTTGCCTGGCTGACATCTACCTAACAACAAAAATCCCCAATTAGATGGCCAAGAAATTGGCGTCAGTAGGATGTTTTCTATGCAAATTTATTTCAATGCTGTTGATCACATATGTTATGAAAGAAACCTTTCACAAGGTTTTGCTAGTTTTTCTATCTTTACCCATATACAATGGCACATCAGAATCATCTGCCCAATATTGAATGCCCCTATGCTCAGAGTCACAGTTGTCAAAATTTTTGTTAAAGGTCTGTTTTATTGTATAGATAACTAAGTGTTAATGATTTTCAACTCTTAGTAATGGCAGTCATATCTGATACCACAATACCATCATATATATATATTTTGTTAGTCTATTAAGGAATTAAAGATTTTTTTATTTTGGTATCAGCAGGCATATTTGCATAATCTGTCAAATTTGAAAGCCCTTCAAGCCAGAATGCTTCCATAAAATTTTTTTAAAATTATATGTTTGATTAAATAAAACTGTTACAGTATGTAATGGCTTTTTTTAGTAACAGATTCAATACCTGATAGTGAATTGGCATCATTTCTAAACATTTGAATGCTAATTCTCTAATCTGGTCAATTTCTGCTATGCAGTTTAACAAAAACTTGTCTTTTCCATGTTTTTATACTTTTTGCAAATTGTGGTCATATTTGATGGCAATTCTATATCATTTGTATAAACATCTAAAGGACTCTATGTCAAGATGCCTTCTATTAAATCTGATTACATTCAGTTGAACAGTGGGGGCCCCGAGTGCCCGAGTGGTCTAAAGCGTTCGCCGTTACGGATCACTGCCATCTCACCTCTGTCTGCACCGGTTCGAGTCTCAGATTCAGCCAATGCAGATATGTGAGAAAGCATGCCAGTAGCTTCTCGTGGGTCGGTGGTTCTTTCCGGTGTTTTCCTGGGTTCTTCCTCCACCATTAATACTGGCCGCCATATATAGCCTATCGTGTGCTGAAAAATGGCATTAAACCCCATAACAACAACAACAACAACAGTTGAACAGTTTTGCTAAAGAGGTCATTTAAAGGTTTTTATATTTTTAGCAATGGTAGCAATGTTTCATTGCTTGATTGACATCTTATGTATGGTCTGAAAGGAATGCATTCCAGGATGCTTTCTGTCAAGATTGATCAAATTCTATCCAACTAGGGGACTCAGGAGTGCTAGTGGTCGAAGGCACTCATCTATACAAATCACTGACACCTCACATCTGTCCACATTGGTTCAAGTGTCAGGCTTAATCAGTATGGGTATTTGGGAAAGCTTGCCAGTAGTTTCATGTGGGTCATTGGTTCTGTCTTGGATTTTTATGGTTTCCTTCTCCACCAGTTATACTGGTTGCGATGTATAGCAAATCATGTGCTGAAAAATGGAGTCAAACAAAAAACAACAACAATTCAACTGTTTTTGGAGAAGAAGCCATTTAAAAATTGTTCTTATTTTAGTAACAGCATCCACATTTTAAGACAAACTGGCATTATCTGTATCAATTGAAAATGAATTCATGCCAGGGTGCTTTCTGTAAAATATTATCATATCCTGATCAGCAGTAATTTGAACATGTTATTAAAGGTTGTTTTCTTTTACAATAAAAGTGACCACATTTAAAGGCATATCAAATTTGTTCAAATTCTGTTTTGGAGATTATGAGAAAATGTCATTTAAAAGTTTTTCCCTCCATTTTTAGCAAAAGCAGCAATATCTGATAGTGGATCAAATCATTTGTATAATGGGGCCCCGAGTGGCTGAGTGGCCTAAAGTGCCCTTCGTTATGGATCACTGCCATCTCACATCTCATTGCGTAGGTTCGAATCTCGGATTTGGCAAATGTGGATATGTGAGAAAGCTTTCCAGTAGCATCTCGAGGGTCAGTGGTTCTTTCCAGGGATTTCCCGGGTTCTTCCTCCACCATTAATACTGGTCGCCATGTATAGCCTATTGTGTGCTGAAAAATGGCGTTAAACCCTACAACAACAACAACATTTGTATAATTCAAAAGGACTACATGCCAGGATGGTTTCTGTCAAGTTTGGTCATATTCTATCCAATATTTCCAGAAGCTGTTTGACGGTTTTTCTCTTTCAAGTACTGGTTGCCATATCTGATGGCAAATTTCTATCATTTGTAGAAATCTGAAAATATGTATTATATTGAGTAGCTAGATTTGTATATGTGAGTATCATCAGCGTATAATTTCTGAGACACCAGATGTCAATCTCTGACACTTGAGAGTGGTTGAGTGTATAAAATGAAGACAACGAAGCAGAGGAAAGAGCTCTGCTTAGGATAAGTTCATTCATGGTTCATATAAATAGTAGTAGTGAACATGTGTAAAACATTATAGGTCAGTACATGATATAACAATGTTTTAAAGAGTAGAAGCAGTATCATACAAATGATTTTTTCTGTACATACTGACAATGAAGCTCTGTAAAAATGGCAAGAGTCAGCTGACTTTATATGGGTGTGCCATTACATCTGCATTGTAGTATATTTTTCTCTGCTCTTGAGGAAGATTTTATTCTTTTCAAGAGATAAAGCAGTGATTCAAACTTTTAATGACCTTATCAACTTGTATTTTCCAGCACAAGATGTGGTCTATCATCATGCCAAATAGGTTTTCATTTTCCAACTGTCGTATATCCATTCTTTTTATCATTACTTTCAAGTCATCTTTCTCAGCTTTTACTCTTGTTCGACTAACTATGATGATGGCTTTTGATTTGGCTGCATTTCTCTTTGTACGATTGTGCTCACACAAGTTATTTATTATCTTGATTTAATTCACTGCTAATCTCATGGCCTGTTGATCCAATGTTATATAATTTCATGTAATTTGCAAGCATGTTGTTGGTGGTGGACAGCTCATTGTGATATGGTAAATCATTGATATAGAGCAGAAGATTAATCGTCCAAGAACTGATCCTTGTGGAACACCAGACTTTATCAGTTTCCTATCTAAGTTTATTTTTAACAGAAATTTGTTACCATATTTCACTTGAACAATTAAACTTAACCATGTTCTACAAAAACCTCTTTAAACTGGTTTAAGTCTAGTATACACCATTCCATTATACCTTTTTAGCTTGATGCTTGTTCCCAACTGTGTGTTATATATTTACCTGTACAAACTATTTAGATAGTTTAGTGTAAAAAGGGAGATTCGTTTTCATACCCATTGTGTCAACCTCATGAAATTAAAGACTTTATTATAATTATTATTATTATTATTATTATCATTATTATACCTGAATTCAAGATAAGTTTGAAATCAAGTTAACCTTTCACTCAATAAAACAAGTTATTTGTTGTGTGATAGCACTGTGGGGGTCATTCAATGTATTTACCAAGTGAAAGTGTATGGTATAACATTATCTCTCATTTTGTAGATTTGTAGATATACACAGTGATTAGAACTGCTTTTGCAACGTATACCCAACATCACATGTTCCTCAGTTTTCTTTATACTGTTAAAAGTATGGACATGCAATTTCACACACATTCACATGTTAATATCTATACCAAGTAAATTATGTTTGTAATGACTGAATTTTGTTGTTAAAATGTGAACACAAAAGTTTCTGGATTCATCTGGATCAATGTCCTCTTTAATATAGTTTTTAAGCTACTGGTTCACATATAAGATCACCTTTTATGACTTTCACTCTTAATCAACTGGAAAAATATATCTCTTACTTTATCTGAATAAATTTAAATACAATATAGTATTATTCCAAACATTGTATTGTCCAACAGCAGGATCTCATTAACAATAATTATTTCATAGCTTTATCAGGTCACAATTATATTCTATCAAGATTACTGCTGAGAGATATATTTTTTGCTTTTAAGAAAACTATATTCTGGCAGGTTCCATGCAATGATCATCACTGTAAACCTCACAACTCTTGACTCTGGGCAAGACTGATGCATAATCATTAACAGAGAATGATGTCAATGCCAACACTTTCAGTAATAGTGACTTTCAGGCCTCTCATTACATCTATTACAGCTGCACTCAAAAGAATAACCTAACAACCAATTACACTTGCATATATGCAAATGTGGCCTCCAGAATTGTAAGAAGCACACTTAATGTATTATTATTATTATTACCTCATTATGTTTGGATCTCATTAAATACCAAACTCTTCTCAGATCTTGATAACATATTTCAAGATCAGATTATAAATATAGCCTCAAGAGTGATAAAAAAGAGCAACCAATCAAATGTAAGGTTGGATTTATAAATGATCATGGTGATACAAACGCCATTTTAAAATTTAATCAAAATCAGCTTAAAAATGTGTCATCCAGAGTGATAAATGTTCCTCCAATCAGAATGCACGTGGACCTCATTCACTACTGAAATCTTGCAAACACAACCCATACTATAAGACTGATTAAACTTTAATCTGAAATCCATATTTAATCAAAGCTAGATCAGAAATATGACCTCAATCGTGGTAACAAGAAATTGTTGATGAACAGATAACCTCAATGAACAGAGAGTCATACTAAAAGTTAATTTCATTTTACAGCAAAGTGAGCTAGACATGAAGAAGAATACCTTGCATTTGATTCTGCCCAGGCATTCTTGGTGGATCTTGTATCCCTTGCTGGTAGGGTCCTGAGGAGAAATTAGTGAATGATTAAATTGATCATTGGACAACAAGAATGGTATCAATGAACATTGTATATATATTTTAAAAAATGAACAAGAGGCCCAAATGAGCCTGATATCACTTGCCTGGCTGACATCTACCTAACAACAAAAATCCCCAATTAGATGGCCAAGAAATTGGCGTCAGTAGGATGTTTTCTATGCAAATTTATTTCAATGCTGTTGATCACATATGTTATGAAAGAAACCTTTCACAAGGTTTTGCTAGTTTTTCTATCTTTACCCATATACAATGGCACATCAGAATCATCTGCCCAATATTGAATGCCCCTATGCTCAGAGTCACAGTTGTCAAAATTTTTGTTAAAGGTCTGTTTTATTGTATAGATAACTAAGTGTTAATGATTTTCAACTCTTAGTAATGGCAGTCATATCTGATACCACAATACCATCATATATATATATTTTGTTAGTCTATTAAGGAATTAAAGATTTTTTTATTTTGGTATCAGCAGGCATATTTGCATAATCTGTCAAATTTGAAAGCCCTTCAAGCCAGAATGCTTCCATAAAATTTTTTTAAAATTATATGTTTGATTAAATAAAACTGTTACAGTATGTAATGGCTATTTTTAGTAACAGATTCAATACCTGATAGTGAATTGGCATCATTTCTAAACATTTGAATGCTAATTCTCTAATCTGGTCAATTTCTGCTATGCAGTTTAACAAAAACTTGTCTTTTCCATGTTTTTATACTTTTTGCAAATTGTGGTCATATTTGATGGCAATTCTATATCATTTGTATAAACATCTAAAGGACTCTATGTCAAGATGCCTTCTATTAAATCTGATTACATTCAGTTGAACAGTGGGGGCCCCGAGTGCCCGAGTGGTCTAAAGCGTTCGCCGTTACGGATCACTGCCATCTCACCTCTGTCTGCACCGGTTCGAGTCTCAGATTCAGCCAATGCAGATATGTGAGAAAGCATGCCAGTAGCTTCTCGTGGGTCGGTGGTTCTTTCCGGTGTTTTCCTGGGTTCTTCCTCCACCATTAATACTGGCCGCCATATATAGCCTATCGTGTGCTGAAAAATGGCATTAAACCCCATAACAACAACAACAACAACAGTTGAACAGTTTTGCTAAAGAGGTCATTTAAAGGTTTTTATATTTTTAGCAATGGTAGCAATGTTTCATTGCTTGATTGACATCTTATGTATGGTCTGAAAGGAATGCATTCCAGGATGCTTTCTGTCAAGATTGATCAAATTCTATCCAACTAGGGGACTCAGGAGTGCTAGTGGTCGAAGGCACTCATCTATACAAATCACTGACACCTCACATCTGTCCACATTGGTTCAAGTGTCAGGCTTAATCAGTATGGGTATTTGGGAAAGCTTGCCAGTAGTTTCATGTGGGTCATTGGTTCTGTCTTGGATTTTTATGGTTTCCTTCTCCACCAGTTATACTGGTTGCGATGTATAGCAAATCATGTGCTGAAAAATGGAGTCAAACAAAAAACAACAACAATTCAACTGTTTTTGGAGAAGAAGCCATTTAAAAATTGTTCTTATTTTAGTAACAGCATCCACATTTTAAGACAAACTGGCATTATCTGTATCAATTGAAAATGAATTCATGCCAGGGTGCTTTCTGTAAAATATTATCATATCCTGATCAGCAGTAATTTGAACATGTTATTAAAGGTTGTTTTCTTTTACAATAAAAGTGACCACATTTAAAGGCATATCAAATTTGTTCAAATTCTGTTTTGGAGATTATGAGAAAATGTCATTTAAAAGTTTTTCCCTCCATTTTTAGCAAAAGCAGCAATATCTGATAGTGGATCAAATCATTTGTATAATGGGGCCCCGAGTGGCTGAGTGGCCTAAAGTGCCCTTCGTTATGGATCACTGCCATCTCACCTCTCATTGCGTAGGTTCGAATCTCGGATTTGGCAAATGTGGATATGTGAGAAAGCTTTCCAGTAGCATCTCGAGGGTCAGTGGTTCTTTCCAGGGATTTCCCGGGTTCTTCCTCCACCATTAATACTGGTCGCCATGTATAGCCTATTGTGTGCTGAAAAATGGCGTTAAACCCTACAACAACAACAACATTTGTATAATTCAAAAGGACTACATGCCAGGATGGTTTCTGTCAAGTTTGGTCATATTCTATCCAATATTTCCAGAAGCTGTTTGACGGTTTTTCTCTTTCAAGTACTGGTTGCCATATCTGATGGCAAATTTCTATCATTTGTAGAAATCTGAAAATATGTATTATATTGAGTAGCTAGATTTGTATATGTGAGTATCATCAGCGTATAATTTCTGAGACACCAGATGTCAATCTCTGACACTTGAGAGTGGTTGAGTGTATAAAATGAAGACAACGAAGCAGAGGAAAGAGCTCTGCTTAGGATAAGTTCATTCATGGTTCATATAAATAGTAGTAGTGAACATGTGTAAAACATTATAGGTCAGTACATGATATAACAATGTTTTAAAGAGTAGAAGCAGTATCATACAAATGATTTTTTCTGTACATACTGACAATGAAGCTCTGTAAAAATGGCAAGAGTCAGCTGACTTTATATGGGTGTGCCATTACATCTGCATTGTAGTATATTTTTCTCTGCTCTTGAGGAAGATTTTATTCTTTTCAAGAGATAAAGCAGTGATTCAAACTTTTAATGACCTTATCAACTTGTATTTTCCAGCACAAGATGTGGTCTATCATCATGCCAAATAGGTTTTCATTTTCCAACTGTCGTATATCCATTCTTTTTATCATTACTTTCAAGTCATCTTTCTCAGCTTTTACTCTTGTTCGACTAACTATGATGATGGCTTTTGATTTGGCTGCATTTCTCTTTGTACGATTGTGCTCACACAAGTTATTTATTATCTTGATTTAATTCACTGCTAATCTCATGGCCTGTTGATCCAATGTTATATAATTTCATGTAATTTGCAAGCATGTTGTTGGTGGTGGACAGCTCATTGTGATATGGTAAATCATTGATATAGAGCAGAAGATTAATCGTCCAAGAACTGATCCTTGTGGAACACCAGACTTTATCAGTTTCCTATCTAAGTTTATTTTTAACAGAAATTTGTTACCATATTTCACTTGAACAATTAAACTTAACCATGTTCTACAAAAACCTCTTTAAACTGGTTTAAGTCTAGTATACACCATTCCATTATACCTTTTTAGCTTGATGCTTGTTCCCAACTGTGTGTTATATATTTACCTGTACAAACTATTTAGATAGTTTAGTGTAAAAAGGGAGATTCGTTTTCATACCCATTGTGTCAACCTCATGAAATTAAAGACTTTATTATAATTATTATTATTATTATTATTATCATTATTATACCTGAATTCAAGATAAGTTTGAAATCAAGTTAACCTTTCACTCAATAAAACAAGTTATTTGTTGTGTGATAGCACTGTGGGGGTCATTCAATGTATTTACCAAGTGAAAGTGTATGGTATAACATTATCTCTCATTTTGTAGATTTGTAGATATACACAGTGATTAGAACTGCTTTTGCAACGTATACCCAACATCACATGTTCCTCAGTTTTCTTTATACTGTTAAAAGTATGGACATGCAATTTCACACACATTCACATGTTAATATCTATACCAAGTAAATTATGTTTGTAATGACTGAATTTTGTTGTTAAAATGTGAACACAAAAGTTTCTGGATTCATCTGGATCAATGTCCTCTTTAATATAGTTTTTAAGCTACTGGTTCACATATAAGATCACCTTTTATGACTTTCACTCTTAATCAACTGGAAAAATATATCTCTTACTTTATCTGAATAAATTTAAATACAATATAGTATTATTCCAAACATTGTATTGTCCAACAGCAGGATCTCATTAACAATAATTATTTCATAGCTTTATCAGGTCACAATTATATTCTATCAAGATTACTGCTGAGAGATATATTTTTTGCTTTTAAGAAAACTATATTCTGGCAGGTTCCATGCAATGATCATCACTGTAAACCTCACAACTCTTGACTCTGGGCAAGACTGATGCATAATCATTAACAGAGAATGATGTCAATGCCAACACTTTCAGTAATAGTGACTTTCAGGCCTCTCATTACATCTATTACAGCTGCACTCAAAAGAATAACCTAACAACCAATTACACTTGCATATATGCAAATGTGGCCTCCAGAATTGTAAGAAGCACACTTAATGTATTATTATTATTATTACCTCATTATGTTTGGATCTCATTAAATACCAAACTCTTCTCAGATCTTGATAACATATTTCAAGATCAGATTATAAATATAGCCTCAAGAGTGATAAAAAAGAGCAACCAATCAAATGTAAGGTTGGATTTATAAATGATCATGGTGATACAAACGCCATTTTAAAATTTAATCAAAATCAGCTTAAAAATGTGTCATCCAGAGTGATAAATGTTCCTCCAATCAGAATGCACGTGGACCTCATTCACTACTGAAATCTTGCAAACACAACCCATACTATAAGACTGATTAAACTTTAATCTGAAATCCATATTTAATCAAAGCTAGATCAGAAATATGACCTCAATCGTGGTAACAAGAAATTGTTGATGAACAGATAACCTCAATGAACAGAGAGTCATACTAAAAGTTAATTTCATTTTACAGCAAAGTGAGCTAGACATGAAGAAGAATACCTTGCATTTGATTCTGCCCAGGCATTCTTGGTGGATCTTGTATCCCTTGCTGGTAGGGTCCTGAGGAGAAATTAGTGAATGATTAAATTGATCATTGGACAACAAGAATGGTATCAATGAACATTGTATATATATTTTAAAAAATGAACAAGAGGCCCAAATGAGCCTGATATCACTTGCCTGGCTGACATCTACCTAACAACAAAAATCCCCAATTAGATGGCCAAGAAATTGGCGTCAGTAGGATGTTTTCTATGCAAATTTATTTCAATGCTGTTGATCACATATGTTATGAAAGAAACCTTTCACAAGGTTTTGCTAGTTTTTCTATCTTTACCCATATACAATGGCACATCAGAATCATCTGCCCAATATTGAATGCCCCTATGCTCAGAGTCACAGTTGTCAAAATTTTTGTTAAAGGTCTGTTTTATTGTATAGATAACTAAGTGTTAATGATTTTCAACTCTTAGTAATGGCAGTCATATCTGATACCACAATACCATCATATATATATATTTTGTTAGTCTATTAAGGAATTAAAGATTTTTTTATTTTGGTATCAGCAGGCATATTTGCATAATCTGTCAAATTTGAAAGCCCTTCAAGCCAGAATGCTTCCATAAAATTTTTTTAAAATTATATGTTTGATTAAATAAAACTGTTACAGTATGTAATGGCTATTTTTAGTAACAGATTCAATACCTGATAGTGAATTGGCATCATTTCTAAACATTTGAATGCTAATTCTCTAATCTGGTCAATTTCTGCTATGCAGTTTAACAAAAACTTGTCTTTTCCATGTTTTTATACTTTTTGCAAATTGTGGTCATATTTGATGGCAATTCTATATCATTTGTATAAACATCTAAAGGACTCTATGTCAAGATGCCTTCTATTAAATCTGATTACATTCAGTTGAACAGTGGGGGCCCCGAGTGCCCGAGTGGTCTAAAGCGTTCGCCATTACGGATCACTGCCATCTCACCTCTGTCTGCACCGGTTCGAGTCTCAGATTCAGCCAATGCAGATATGTGAGAAAGCATGCCAGTAGCTTCTCGTGGGTCGGTGGTTCTTTCCGGTGTTTTCCTGGGTTCTTCCTCCACCATTAATACTGGCCGCCATATATAGCCTATCGTGTGCTGAAAAATGGCATTAAACCCCATAACAACAACAACAACAACAGTTGAACAGTTTTGCTAAAGAGGTCATTTAAAGGTTTTTATATTTTTAGCAATGGTAGCAATGTTTCATTGCTTGATTGACATCTTATGTATGGTCTGAAAGGAATGCATTCCAGGATGCTTTCTGTCAAGATTGATCAAATTCTATCCAACTAGGGGACTCAGGAGTGCTAGTGGTCGAAGGCACTCATCTATACAAATCACTGACACCTCACATCTGTCCACATTGGTTCAAGTGTCAGGCTTAATCAGTATGGGTATTTGGGAAAGCTTGCCAGTAGTTTCATGTGGGTCATTGGTTCTGTCTTGGATTTTTATGGTTTCCTTCTCCACCAGTTATACTGGTTGCGATGTATAGCAAATCATGTGCTGAAAAATGGAGTCAAACAAAAAACAACAACAATTCAACTGTTTTTGGAGAAGAAGCCATTTAAAAATTGTTCTTATTTTAGTAACAGCATCCACATTTTAAGACAAACTGGCATTATCTGTATCAATTGAAAATGAATTCATGCCAGGGTGCTTTCTGTAAAATATTATCATATCCTGATCAGCAGTAATTTGAACATGTTATTAAAGGTTGTTTTCTTTTACAATAAAAGTGACCACATTTAAAGGCATATCAAATTTGTTCAAATTCTGTTTTGGAGATTATGAGAAAATGTCATTTAAAAGTTTTTCCCTCCATTTTTAGCAAAAGCAGCAATATCTGATAGTGGATCAAATCATTTGTATAATGGGGCCCCGAGTGGCTGAGTGGCCTAAAGTGCCCTTCGTTATGGATCACTGCCATCTCACCTCTCATTGCGTAGGTTCGAATCTCGGATTTGGCAAATGTGGATATGTGAGAAAGCTTTCCAGTAGCATCTCGAGGGTCAGTGGTTCTTTCCAGGGATTTCCCGGGTTCTTCCTCCACCATTAATACTGGTCGCCATGTATAGCCTATTGTGTGCTGAAAAATGGCGTTAAACCCTACAACAACAACAACATTTGTATAATTCAAAAGGACTACATGCCAGGATGGTTTCTGTCAAGTTTGGTCATATTCTATCCAATATTTCCAGAAGCTGTTTGACGGTTTTTCTCTTTCAAGTACTGGTTGCCATATCTGATGGCAAATTTCTATCATTTGTAGAAATCTGAAAATATGTATTATATTGAGTAGCTAGATTTGTATATGTGAGTATCATCAGCGTATAATTTCTGAGACACCAGATGTCAATCTCTGACACTTGAGAGTGGTTGAGTGTATAAAATGAAGACAACGAAGCAGAGGAAAGAGCTCTGCTTAGGATAAGTTCATTCATGGTTCATATAAATAGTAGTAGTGAACATGTGTAAAACATTATAGGTCAGTACATGATATAACAATGTTTTAAAGAGTAGAAGCAGTATCATACAAATGATTTTTTCTGTACATACTGACAATGAAGCTCTGTAAAAATGGCAAGAGTCAGCTGACTTTATATGGGTGTGCCATTACATCTGCATTGTAGTATATTTTTCTCTGCTCTTGAGGAAGATTTTATTCTTTTCAAGAGATAAAGCAGTGATTCAAACTTTTAATGACCTTATCAACTTGTATTTTCCAGCACAAGATGTGGTCTATCATCATGCCAAATAGGTTTTCATTTTCCAACTGTCGTATATCCATTCTTTTTATCATTACTTTCAAGTCATCTTTCTCAGCTTTTACTCTTGTTCGACTAACTATGATGATGGCTTTTGATTTGGCTGCATTTCTCTTTGTACGATTGTGCTCACACAAGTTATTTATTATCTTGATTTAATTCACTGCTAATCTCATGGCCTGTTGATCCAATGTTATATAATTTCATGTAATTTGCAAGCATGTTGTTGGTGGTGGACAGCTCATTGTGATATGGTAAATCATTGATATAGAGCAGAAGATTAATCGTCCAAGAACTGATCCTTGTGGAACACCAGACTTTATCAGTTTCCTATCTAAGTTTATTTTTAACAGAAATTTGTTACCATATTTCACTTGAACAATTAAACTTAACCATGTTCTACAAAAACCTCTTTAAACTGGTTTAAGTCTAGTATACACCATTCCATTATACCTTTTTAGCTTGATGTTTGTTCCCAACTGTGTGTTATATATTTACCTGTACAAACTATTTAGATAGTTTAGTGTAAAAAGGGAGATTCGTTTTCATACCCATTGTGTCAACCTCATGAAATTAAAGACTTTATTATAATTATTATTATTATTATTATTATCATTATTATACCTGAATTCAAGATAAGTTTGAAATCAAGTTAACCTTTCACTCAATAAAACAAGTTATTTGTTGTGTGATAGCACTGTGGGGGTCATTCAATGTATTTACCAAGTGAAAGTGTATGGTATAACATTATCTCTCATTTTGTAGATTTGTAGATATACACAGTGATTAGAACTGCTTTTGCAACGTATACCCAACATCACATGTTCCTCAGTTTTCTTTATACTGTTAAAAGTATGGACATGCAATTTCACACACATTCACATGTTAATATCTATACCAAGTAAATTATGTTTGTAATGACTGAATTTTGTTGTTAAAATGTGAACACAAAAGTTTCTGGATTCATCTGGATCAATGTCCTCTTTAATATAGTTTTTAAGCTACTGGTTCACATATAAGATCACCTTTTATGACTTTCACTCTTAATCAACTGGAAAAATATATCTCTTACTTTATCTGAATAAATTTAAATACAATATAGTATTATTCCAAACATTGTATTGTCCAACAGCAGGATCTCATTAACAATAATTATTTCATAGCTTTATCAGGTCACAATTATATTCTATCAAGATTACTGCTGAGAGATATATTTTTTGCTTTTAAGAAAACTATATTCTGGCAGGTTCCATGCAATGATCATCACTGTAAACCTCACAACTCTTGACTCTGGGCAAGACTGATGCATAATCATTAACAGAGAATGATGTCAATGCCAACACTTTCAGTAATAGTGACTTTCAGGCCTCTCATTACATCTATTACAGCTGCACTCAAAAGAATAACCTAACAACCAATTACACTTGCATATATGCAAATGTGGCCTCCAGAATTGTAAGAAGCACACTTAATGTATTATTATTATTATTACCTCATTATGTTTGGATCTCATTAAATACCAAACTCTTCTCAGATCTTGATAACATATTTCAAGATCAGATTATAAATATAGCCTCAAGAGTGATAAAAAAGAGCAACCAATCAAATGTAAGGTTGGATTTATAAATGATCATGGTGATACAAACGCCATTTTAAAATTTAATCAAAATCAGCTTAAAAATGTGTCATCCAGAGTGATAAATGTTCCTCCAATCAGAATGCACGTGGACCTCATTCACTACTGAAATCTTGCAAACACAACCCATACTATAAGACTGATTAAACTTTAATCTGAAATCCATATTTAATCAAAGCTAGATCAGAAATATGACCTCAATCGTGGTAACAAGAAATTGTTGATGAACAGATAACCTCAATGAACAGAGAGTCATACTAAAAGTTAATTTCATTTTACAGCAAAGTGAGCTAGACATGAAGAAGAATACCTTGCATTTGATTCTGCCCAGGCATTCTTGGTGGATCTTGTATCCCTTGCTGGTAGGGTCCTGAGGAGAAATTAGTGAATGATTAAATTGATCATTGGACAACAAGAATGGTATCAATGAACATTGTATATATATTTTAAAAAATGAACAAGAGGCCCAAATGAGCCTGATATCACTTGCCTGGCTGACATCTACCTAACAACAAAAATCCCCAATTAGATGGCCAAGAAATTGGCGTCAGTAGGATGTTTTCTATGCAAATTTATTTCAATGCTGTTGATCACATATGTTATGAAAGAAACCTTTCACAAGGTTTTGCTAGTTTTTCTATCTTTACCCATATACAATGGCACATCAGAATCATCTGCCCAATATTGAATGCCCCTATGCTCAGAGTCACAGTTGTCAAAATTTTTGTTAAAGGTCTGTTTTATTGTATAGATAACTAAGTGTTAATGATTTTCAACTCTTAGTAATGGCAGTCATATCTGATACCACAATACCATCATATATATATATTTTGTTAGTCTATTAAGGAATTAAAGATTTTTTTATTTTGGTATCAGCAGGCATATTTGCATAATCTGTCAAATTTGAAAGCCCTTCAAGCCAGAATGCTTCCATAAAATTTTTTTAAAATTATATGTTTGATTAAATAAAACTGTTACAGTATGTAATGGCTTTTTTTAGTAACAGATTCAATACCTGATAGTGAATTGGCATCATTTCTAAACATTTGAATGCTAATTCTCTAATCTGGTCAATTTCTGCTATGCAGTTTAACAAAAACTTGTCTTTTCCATGTTTTTATACTTTTTGCAAATTGTGGTCATATTTGATGGCAATTCTATATCATTTGTATAAACATCTAAAGGACTCTATGTCAAGATGCCTTCTATTAAATCTGATTACATTCAGTTGAACAGTGGGGGCCCCGAGTGCCCGAGTGGTCTAAAGCGTTCGCCGTTACGGATCACTGCCATCTCACCTCTGTCTGCACCGGTTCGAGTCTCAGATTCAGCCAATGCAGATATGTGAGAAAGCATGCCAGTAGCTTCTCGTGGGTCGGTGGTTCTTTCCAGTGTTTTCCTGGGTTCTTCCTCCACCATTAATACTGGCCGCCATATATAGCCTATCGTGTGCTGAAAAATGGCGTTAAACCCCATAACAACAACAACAACAACAGTTGAACAGTTTTGCTAAAGAGGTCATTTAAAGGTTTTTATATTTTTAGCAATGGTAGCAAATGTTTCATTGCTTGATTGACATCTTATGTATGGTCTGAAAGGAATGCATTCCAGGATGCTTTCTGTCAAGATTGATCAAATTCTATCCAACTAGGGGACTCAGGAGTGCTAGTGGTCGAAGGCACTCATCTATACAAATCACTGACACCTCACCTCTGTCCACATTGGTTCAAGTGTCAGGCTTAATCAGTATGGGTATTTGGGAAAGCTTGCCAGTAGTTTCATGTGGGTCATTGGTTCTGTCTTGGATTTTTATGGTTTCCTTCTCCACCAGTTATACTGGTTGCGATGTATAGCAAATCATGTGCTGAAAAATGGAGTCAAACAAAAAACAACAACAATTCAACTGTTTTTGGAGAAGAAGCCATTTAAAAATTGTTCTTATTTTAGTAACAGCATCCACATTTTAAGACAAACTGGCATTATCTGTATCAATTGAAAACGAATTCATGCCAGGGTGCTTTCTGTAAAATATTATCATATCCTGATCAGCAGTAATTTGAACATGTTATTAAAGGTTGTTTTCTTTTACAATAAAAGTGACCACATTTAAAGGCATATCAAATTTGTTCAAATTCTGTTTTGGAGATTATGAGAAAATGTCATTTAAAAGTTTTTCCCTCCATTTTTAGCAAAAGCAGCAATATCTGATAGTGGATCAAATCATTTGTATAATGGGGCCCCGAGTGGCTGAGTGGCCTAAAGTGCCCTTCGTTATGGATCACTGCCATCTCACATCTCATTGCGTAGGTTCGAATCTCGGATTTGGCAAATGTGGATATGTGAGAAAGCTTTCCAGTAGCATCTCGAGGGTCAGTGGTTCTTTCCAGGGATTTCCCGGGTTCTTCCTCCACCATTAATACTGGTCGCCATGTATAGCCTATTGTGTGCTGAAAAATGGCGTTAAACCCTACAACAACAACAACATTTGTATAATTCAAAAGGACTACATGCCAGGATGGTTTCTGTCAAGTTTGGTCATATTCTATCCAATATTTCCAGAAGCTGTTTGACGGTTTTTCTGTTTCAAGTACTGGTTGCCATATCTGATGGCAAATTTCTATCATTTGTAGAAATCTGAAAATATGTATTATATTGAGTAGCTAGATTTGTATATGTGAGTATCATCAGCGTATAATTTCTGAGACACCAGATGTCAATCTCTGACACTTGAGAGTGGTTGAGTGTATAAAATGAAGACAACGAAGCAGAGGAAAGAGCTCTGCTTAGGATAAGTTCATTCATGGTTCATATAAATAGTAGTAGTGAACATGTGTAAAACATTATAGGTCAGTACATGATATAACAATGTTTTAAAGAGTAGAAGCAGTATCATACAAATGATTTTTTCTGTACATACTGACAATGAAGCTCTGTAAAAATGGCAAGAGTCAGCTGACTTTATATGGGTGTGCCATTACATCTGCATTGTAGTATATTTTTCTCTGCTCTTGAGGAAGATTTTATTCTTTTCAAGAGATAAAGCAGTGATTCAAACTTTTAATGACCTTATCAACTTGTATTTTCCAGCACAAGATGTGGTCTATCATCATGCCAAATAGGTTTTCATTTTCCAACTGTCATATATCCATTCTTTTTATCATTACTTTCAAGTCATCTTTCTCAGCTTTTACTCTTGTTCGACTAACTATGATGATGGCTTTTGATTTGGCTGCATTTCTCTTCGTACGATTGTGCTCACACAAGTTATTTATTATCTTGATTTAATTCACTGCTAATCTCATGGCCTGTTGATCCAATGTTATATAATTTCATGTAATTTGCAAGCATGTTGTTGGTGGTGGACAGCTCATTGTGATATGGTAAATCATTGATATAGAGCAGAAGATTAATCGTCCAAGAACTGATCCTTGTGGAACACCAGACTTTATCAGTTTCCTATCTAAGTTTATTTTTAACAGAAATTTGTTACCATATTTCACTTGAACAATTAAACTTAACCATGTTCTACAAAAACCTCTTTAAACTGGTTTAAGTCTAGTATACACCATTCCATTATACCTTTTTAGCTTGATGCTTGTTCCCAACTGTGTGTTATATATTTACCTGTACGAACTATTTAGATAATTTAGTGTAAAAAGGGAGATTCGTTTTCATACCCATTGTGTCAACCTCATGAAATTAAAGACTTTATTATAATTATCATTATTATTATTATTATTATTATCATTATTATACCTGAATTCAAGATAAGTTTGAAATCAAGTTAACCTTTCACTCAATAAAACAAGTTATTTGTTGTGTGATAGCACTGTGGGGGTCATTCAATGTATTTACCAAGTGAAAGTGTATGGTATAACATTATCTCTCATTTTGTAGATTTGTAGATATACACAGTGATTAGAACTGCTTTTGCAACGTATACCCAACATCACATGTTCCTCAGTTTTCTTTATATTGTTAAAAGTATGGACATGCAATTTCACACACATTCACATGTTAATATCTATACCAAGCAAATTATGTTTGTAATGACTGAACTTTGTTGTTAAAATGTGAACACAAAAGTTTCTGGATTCATCTGGATCAATGTCCTCTTTAATATAGTTTTTAAGCTACTGGTTCACATATAAGATCACCTTTTATGACTTTCACTCTTAATCAACTGGAAAAATATATCTCTTACTTTATCTGAATAAATTTAAATACAATATAGTATTATTCCAAACATTGTATTGTCCAACAGCAGGATCTCATTAACAATAATTATTTCATAGCTTTATCAGGTCACAATTATATTCTATCAAGATTACTGCTGAGAGATATATTTTTTGCTTTTAAGAAAACTATATTCTGGCAGGTTCCATGCAATGATCATCACTGTAAACCTCACAACTCTTGACTCTGGGCAAGACTGATGCATAATCATTAACAGAGAATGATGTCAATGCCAACACTTTCAGTAATAGTGACTTTCAGGCCTCTCATTACATCTATTACAGCTGCACTCAAAAGAATAACCTAACAACCAATTACACTTGCATATATGCAAATGTGGCCTCCAGAATTGTAAGAAGCACACTTAATGTATTATTATTATTATTACCTCATTATGTTTGGATCTCATTAAATACCAAACTCTTCTCAGATCTTGATAACATATTTCAAGATCAGATTATAAATATAGCCTCAAGAGTGATAAAAAAGAGCAACCAATCAAATGTAAGGTTGGATTTATAAATGATCATGGTGATACAAACGCCATTTTAAAATTTAATCAAAATCAGCTTAAAAATGTGTCATCCAGAGTGATAAATGTTCCTCCAATCAGAATGCACGTGGACCTCATTCACTACTGAAATCTTGCAAACACAACCCATACTATAAGACTGATTAAACTTTAATCTGAAATCCATATTTAATCAAAGCTAGATCAGAAATATGACCTCAATCGTGGTAACAAGAAATTGTTGATGAACAGATAACCTCAATGAACAGAGAGTCATACTAAAAGTTAATTTCATTTTACAGCAAAGTGAGCTAGACATGAAGAAGAATACCTTGCATTTGATTCTGCCCAGGCATTCTTGGTGGATCTTGTATCCCTTGCTGGTAGGGTCCTGAGGAGAAATTAGTGAATGATTAAATTGATCATTGGACAACAAGAATGGTATCAATGAACATTGTATATATATTTTAAAAAATGAACAAGAGGCCCAAATGAGCCTGATATCACTTGCCTGGCTGACATCTACCTAACAACAAAAATCCCCAATTAGATGGCCAAGAAATTGGGGTCAGTAGGATGTTTTCTATGCAAATTTATTTCAATGCTGTTGATCACATATGTTATGAAAGAAACCTTTCACAAGGTTTTGCTAGTTTTTCTATCTTTACCCATATACAATGGCACATCAGAATCATCTGCCCAATATTGAATGCCCCTATGCTTAGAGTCAGAGTTGTCAAAATTTTTGTTAAAGGTCTGTTTTATTGTATAGATAACTAAGTGTTAATGATTTTCAACTCTTAGTAATGGCAGTCATATCTGATACCACAATACCATCATATATATATATTTTGTTAGTCTATTAAGGAATTAAAGATTTTTTTTATTTTGGTATCAGCAGGCATATTTGCATAATCTGTCAAATTTGAAAGCCCTTCAAGCCAGAATGCTTCCATAAAATTTTTTTAAAATTATATGTTTGATTAAATAAAACTGTTACAGTATGTAATGGCTTTTTTTAGTAACAGATTCAATACCTGATAGTGAATTGGCATCATTTCTAAACATTTGAATGCTAATTCTCTAATCTGGTCAATTTCTGCTATGCAGTTTAACAAAAACTTGTCTTTTCCATGTTTTTATACTTTTTGCAAATTGTGGTCATATTTGATGGCAATTCTATATCATTTGTATAAACATCTAAAGGACTCTATGTCAAGATGCCTTCTATTAAATCTGATTACATTCAGTTGAACAGTGGGGGCCCCGAGTGCCCGAGTGGTCTAAAGCGTTCGCCGTTACGGATCACTGCCATCTCACCTCTGTCTGCACCGGTTCGAGTCTCAGATTCAGCCAATGCAGATATGTGAGAAAGCATGCCAGTAGCTTCTCGTGGGTCGGTGGTTCTTTCCGGTGTTTTCCTGGGTTCTTCCTCCACCATTAATACTGGCCGCCATATATAGCCTATCGTGTGCTGAAAAATGGCGTTAAACCCCATAACAACAACAACAACAACAGTTGAACAGTTTTGCTAAAGAGGTCATTTAAAGGTTTTTATATTTTTAGCAATGGTAGCAAATGTTTCATTGCTTGATTGACATCTTATGTATGGTCTGAAAGGAATGCATTCCAGGATGCTTTCTGTCAAGATTGATCAAATTCTATCCAACTAGGGGACTCAGGAGTGCTAGTGGTCGAAGGCACTCATCTATACAAATCACTGACAACTCACCTCTGTCCACATTGGTTCAAGTGTCAGGCTTAATCAGTATGGGTATTTGGGAAAGCTTGCCAGTAGTTTCATGTGGGTCATTGGTTCTGTCTTGGATTTTTATGGTTTCCTTCTCCACCAGTTATACTGGTTGCGATGTATAGCAAATCATGTGCTGAAAAATGGAGTCAAACAAAAAACAACAACAATTCAACTGTTTTTGGAGAAGAAGCCATTTAAAAATTGTTCTTATTTTAGTAACAGCATCCACATTTTAAGACAAACTGGCATTATCTGTATCAATTGAAAACGAATTCATGCCAGGGTGCTTTCTGTAAAATATTATCATATCCTGATCAGCAGTAATTTGAACATGTTATTAAAGGTTGTTTTCTTTTACAATAAAAGTGACCACATTTAAAGGCATATCAAATTTGTTCAAATTCTGTTTTGGAGATTATGAGAAAATGTCATTTAAAAGTTTTTCCCTCCATTTTTAGCAAAAGCAGCAATATCTGATAGTGGATCAAATCATTTGTATAATGGGGCCCCGAGTGGCTGAGTGGCCTAAAGTGCCCTTCGTTATGGATCACTGCCATCTCACCTCTCATTGCGTAGGTTCGAATCTCGGATTTGGCAAATGTGGATATGTGAGAAAGCTTTCCAGTAGCATCTCGAGGGTCAGTGGTTCTTTCCAGGGATTTCCCGGGTTCTTCCTCCACCATTAATACTGGTCGCCATGTATAGCCTATTGTGTGCTGAAAAATGGCGTTAAACCCTACAACAACAACAACATTTGTATAATTCAAAAGGACTACATGCCAGGATGGTTTCTGTCAAGTTTGGTCATATTCTATCCAATATTTCCAGAAGCTGTTTGACGGTTTTTCTCTTTCAAGTACTGGTTGCCATATCTGATGGCAAATTTCTATCATTTGTAGAAATCTGAAAATATGTATTATATTGAGTAGCTAGATTTGTATATGTGAGTATCATCAGCGTATAATTTCTGAGACACCAGATGTCAATCTCTGACACTTGAGAGTGGTTGAGTGTATAAAATGAAGACAACGAAGCAGAGGAAAGAGCTCTGCTTAGGATAAGTTCATTCATGGTTCATATAAATAGTAGTAGTGAACATGTGTAAAACATTATAGGTCAGTACATGATATAACAATGTTTTAAAGAGTAGAAGCAGTATCATACAAATGATTTTTTCTGTACATACTGACAATGAAGCTCTGTAAAAATGGCAAGAGTCAGCTGACTTTATATGGGTGTGCCATTACATCTGCATTGTAGTATATTTTTCTCTGCTCTTGAGGAAGATTTTATTCTTTTCAAGAGATAAAGCAGTGATTCAAACTTTTAATGACCTTATCAACTTGTATTTTCCAGCACAAGATGTGGTCTATCATCATGCCAAATAGGTTTTCATTTTCCAACTGTCATATATCCATTCTTTTTATCATTACTTTCAAGTCATCTTTCTCAGCTTTTACTCTTGTTCGACTAACTATGATGATGGCTTTTGATTTGGCTGCATTTCTCTTCGTACGATTGTGCTCACACAAGTTATTTATTATCTTGATTTAATTCACTGCTAATCTCATGGCCTGTTGATCCAATGTTATATAATTTCATGTAATTTGCAAGCATGTTGTTGGTGGTGGACAGCTCATTGTGATATGGTAAATCATTGATATAGAGCAGAAGATTAATCGTCCAAGAACTGATCCTTGTGGAACACCAGACTTTATCAGTTTCCTATCTAAGTTTATTTTTAACAGAAATTTGTTACCATATTTCACTTGAACAATTAAACTTAACCATGTTCTACAAAAACCTCTTTAAACTGGTTTAAGTCTAATATACACCATTCCATTATACCTTTTTAGCTTGATGCTTGTTCCCAACTGTGTGTTATATATTTACCTGTACGAACTATTTAGATAATTTAGTGTAAAAAGGGAGATTCGTTTTCATACCCATTGTGTCAACCTCATGAAATTAAAGACTTTATTATAATTATTATTATTATTATTATTATTATTATCATTATTATACCTGAATTCAAGATAAGTTTGAAATCAAGTTAACCTTTCACTCAATAAAACAAGTTATTTGTTGTGTGATAGCACTGTGGGGGTCATTCAATGTATTTACCAAGTGAAAGTGTATGGTATAACATTATCTCTCATTTTGTAGATTTGTAGATATACACAGTGATTAGAACTGCTTTTGCAACGTATACCCAACATCACATGTTCCTCAGTTTTCTTTATACTGTTAAAAGTATGGACATGCAATTTCACACACATTCACATGTTAATATCTATACCAAGCAAATTATGTTTGTAATGACTGAACTTTGTTGTTAAAATGTGAACACAAAAGTTTCTGGATTCATCTGGATCAATGTCCTCTTTAATATAGTTTTTAAGCTACTGGTTCACATCTAAGATCACCTTTTATGACTTTCACTCTTAATCAACTGGAAAAATATATCTCTTACTTTATCTGAATAAATTTAAATACAATATAGTATTATTCCAAACATTGTATTGTCCAACAGCAGGATCTCATTAACAATAATTATTTCATAGCTTTATCAGGTCACAATTATATTCTATCAAGATTACTGCTGAGAGATATATTTTTTGCTTTTAAGAAAACTATATTCTGGCAGGTTCCATGCAATGATCATCACTGTAAACCTCACAACTCTTGACTCTGGGCATGACTGATGCATAATCATTAACAGAGAATGATGTCAATGCCAACACTTTCAGTAATAGTGACTTTCAGGCCTCTCATTACATCTATTACAGCTGCACTCAAAAGAATAACCTAACAACCAATTACACTTGCATATATGCAAATGTGGCCTCCAGAATTGTAAGAAGCACACTTAATGTATTATTATTATTATTACCTCATTATGTTTGGATCTCATTAAATACCAAACTCTTCTCAGATCTTGATAACATATTTCAAGATCAGATTATAAATATAGCCTCAAGAGTGATAAAAAAGAGCAACCAATCAAATGTAAGGTTGGATTTATAAATGATCATGGTGATACAAACGCCATTTTAAAATTTAATCAAAATCAGCTTAAAAATGTGTCATCCAGAGTGATAAATGTTCCTCCAATCAGAATGCACGTGGACCTCATTCACTACTGAAATCTTGCAAACACAACCCATACTATAAGACTGATTAAACTTTAATCTGAAATCCATATTTACTCAAAGCCAGATCAGAAATATGACCTCAATCGTGGTAACAAGAAATTGTTGATGAACAGATAACCTCAATGAACAGAGAGTCATACTAAAAGTTAATTTCATTTTACAGCAAAGTGAGCTAGACATGAAGAAGAATACCTTGCATTTGATTCTGCCCAGGCATTCTTGGTGGATCTTGTATCCCTTGCTGGTAGGGTCCTGAGGAGAAATTAGTGAATGATTAAATTGATCATTGGACAACAAGAATGGTATCAATGAACATTGTATATATATTTTAAAAAATGAACAAGAGGCCCAAATGAGCCTGATATCACTTGCCTGGCTGACATCTACCTAACAACAAAAATCCCCAATTAGATGGCCAAGAAATTGGGGTCAGTAGGATGTTTTCTATGCAAATTTATTTCAATGCTGTTGATCACATATGTTATGAAAGAAACCTTTCACAAGGTTTTGCTAGTTTTTCTATCTTTACCCATATACAATGGCACATCAGAATCATCTGCCCAATATTGAATGCCCCTATGCTTAGAGTCAGAGTTGTCAAAATTTTTGTTAAAGGTCTGTTTTATTGTATAGATAACTAAGTGTTAATGATTTTCAACTCTTAGTAATGGCAGTCATATCTGATACCACAATACCATCATATATATATATTTTGTTAGTCTATTAAGGAATTAAAGATTTTTTTTATTTTGGTATCAGCAGGCATATTTGCATAATCTGTCAAATTTGAAAGCCCTTCAAGCCAGAATGCTTCCATAAAATTTTTTTAAAATTATATGTTTGATTAAATAAAACTGTTACAGTATGTAATGGCTTTTTTTAGTAACAGATTCAATACCTGATAGTGAATTGGCATCATTTCTAAACATTTGAATGCTAATTCTCTAATCTGGTCAATTTCTGCTATGCAGTTTAACAAAAACTTGTCTTTTCCATGTTTTTATACTTTTTGCAAATTGTGGTCATATTTGATGGCAAATCTATATCATTTGTATAAACATCTAAAGGACTCTATGTCAAGATGCCTTCTATTAAATCTGATTACATTCAGTTGAACAGTTGGGGCCCCGAGTGCCCGAGTGGTCTAAAGCGTTCGCCGTTACGGATCACTGCCATCTCACCTCTGTCTGCACCGGTTCGAGTCTCAGATTCAGCCAATGCAGATATGTGAGAAAGCATGCCAGTAGCTTCTCGTGGGTCGGTGGTTCTTTCCGGTGTTTTCCTGGGTTCTTCCTCCACCATTAATACTGGCCGCCATATATAGCCTATCGTGTGCTGAAAAATGGCGTTAAACCCCATAACAACAACAACAACAACAGTTGAACAGTTTTGCTAAAGAGGTCATTTAAAGGTTTTTATATTTTTAGCAATGGTAGCAATGTTTCATTGCTTGATTGACATCTTATGTATGGTCTGAAAGGAATGCATTCCAGGATGCTTTCTGTCAAGATTGATCAAATTCTATCCAACTAGGGGACTCAGGAGTGCTAGTGGTCTAAGGCACTCATCTATACAAATCACTGACACCTCACCTGTGTCCACATTGGTTCAAGTGTCAGGCTTAATCAGCATGAGTATTTGGGAAAGCTTGCCAGTAGTTTCATGTGGGTCATTGATTCTGTCTTGGATTTTTATGGTTTCCTTCTCCACCAGTTATACTGGTTGCGATGTATAGCAAATCATGTGCTGAAAAATGGAGTCAAACAAAAAACAACAACAATTCAACTGTTTTTGGAGAAGAAGCCATTTAAAAATTGTTCTTATTTTAGTAACAGCATCCACATTTTAAGACAAACTGGCATTATCTGTATCAATTGAAAACGAATTCATGCCAGGGTGCTTTCTGTAAAATATTATCATATCCTGATCAGCAGTAATTTGAACATGTTATTAAAGGTTGTTTTCTTTTACAATAAAAGTGACCACATTTAAAGGCATATCAAATTTGTTCAAATTCTGTTTTGGAGATTATGAGAAAATGTCATTTAAAAGTTTTTCCCTCCATTTTTAGCAAAAGCAGCAATATCTGATAGTGGATCAAATCATTTGTATAATGGGGCCCCGAGTGGCTGAGTGGCCTAAAGTGCCCTTCGTTATGGATCACTGCCATCTCACCTCTCATTGCGTAGGTTCGAATCTCGGATTTGGCAAATGTGGATATGTGAGAAAGCTTTCCAGTAGCATCTCGAGGGTCAGTGGTTCTTTCCAGGGATTTCCCGGGTTCTTCCTCCACCATTAATACTGGTCGCCATGTATAGCCTATTGTGTGCTGAAAAATGGCGTTAAACCCTACAACAACAACAACATTTGTATAATTCAAAAGGACTACATGCCAGGATGGTTTCTGTCAAGTTTGGTCATATTCTATCCAATATTTCCAGAAGCTGTTTGACGGTTTTTCTCTTTCAAGTACTGGTTGCCATATCTGATGGCAAATTTCTATCATTTGTAGAAATCTTGAAAATATGTATTATATTGAGTAGCTAGATTTGTATATGTGAGTATCATCAGCGTATAATTTCTGAGACACCAGATGTCAATCTCTGACACTTGAGAGTGGTTGAGTGTATAAAATGAAGACAACGAAGCAGAGGAAAGAGCTCTGCTTAGGATAAGTTCATTCATGGTTCATATAAATAGTAGTAGTGAACATGTGTAAAACATTATAGGTCAGTACATGATATAACAATGTTTTAAAGAGTAGAAGCAGTATCATACAAATGATTTTTTCTGTACATACTGACAATGAAGCTCTGTAAAAATGGCAAGAGTCAGCTGACTTTATATGGGTGTGCCATTACATCTGCATTGTAGTATATTTTTCTCTGCTCTTGAGGAAGATTTTATTCTTTTCAAGAGATAAAGCAGTGATTCAAACTTTTAATGACCTTATCAACTTGTATTTTCCAGCACAAGATGTGGTCTATCATCATGCCAAATAGGTTTTCATTTTCCAACTGTCATATATCCATTCTTTTTATCATTACTTTCAAGTCATCTTTCTCAGCTTTTACTCTTGTTCGACTAACTATGATGATGGCTTTTGATTTGGCTGCATTTCTCTTCGTACGATTGTGCTCACACAAGTTATTTATTATCTTGATTTAATTCACTGCTAATCTCATGGCCTGTTGATCCAATGTTATATAATTTCATGTAATTTGCAAGCATGTTGTTGGTGGTGGACAGCTCATTGTGATATGGTAAATCATTGATATAGAGCAGAAGATTAATCGTCCAAGAACTGATCCTTGTGGAACACCAGACTTTATCAGTTTCCTATCTAAGTTTATTTTTAACAGAAATTTGTTACCATATTTCACTTGAACAATTAAACTTAACCATGTTCTACAAAAACCTCTTTAAACTGGTTTAAGTCTAGTATACACCATTCCATTATACCTTTTTAGCTTGATGCCTGTTCCCAACTGTGTGTTATATATTTACCTGTACGAACTATTTAGATAATTTAGTGTAAAAAGGGAGATTCGTTTTCATACCCATTGTGTCAACCTCATGAAATTAAAGACTTTATTATAATTATTATTATTATTATTATTATTATTATCATTATTATACCTGAATTCAAGATAAGTTTGAAATCAAGTTAACCTTTCACTCAATAAAACAAGTTATTTGTTGTGTGATAGCACTGTGGGGGTCATTCAATGTATTTACCAAGTGAAAGTGTATGGTATAACATTATCTCTCATTTTGAAGATTTGTAGATATACACAGTGATTAGAACTGCTTTTGCAACGTATACCCAACATCACATGTTCCTCAGTTTTCTTTATACTGTTAAAAGTATGGACATGCAATTTCACACACATTCACATGTTAATATCTATACCAAGCAAATTATGTTTGTAATGACTGAACTTTGTTGTTAAAATGTGAACACAAAAGTTTCTGGATTCATCTGGATCAATGTCCTCTTTAATATAGTTTTTAAGCTACTGGTTCACATATAAGATCACCTTTTATGACTTTCACTCTTAATCAACTGGAAAAATATATCTCTTACTTTATCTGAATAAATTTAAATACAATATAGTATTATTCCAAACACTGTATTGTCCAACAGCAGGATCTGATTAACAATAATTATTTCATAGCTTTATCAGGTCACAATTATATTCTATCAAGATTACTGCTGAGAGATATATTTTTTGCTTTTAAGAAAACTATATTCTGGCAGGTTCCATGCAATGAACATCACTGTAAACCTCACAACTCTTGACTCTGGGCAAGACTGATGCATAATCATTAACAGAGAATGATGTCAATGCCAACACTTTCAGTAATAGTGACTTTCAGGCCTCTCATTACATCTATTACAGCTGCACTCAAAAGAATAACCTAACAACCAATTACACTTGCATATATGCAAATGTGGCCTCCAGAATTGTAAGAAGCACACTTAATGTATTATTATTATTATTACCTCATTATGTTTGGATCTCATTAAATACCAAACTCTTCTCAGATCTTGATAACATATTTCAAGATCAGATTATAAATATAGCCTCAAGAGTGATAAAAAAGAGCAACCAATCAAATGTAAGGTTGGATTTATAAATGATCATGGTGATACAAACGCCATTTTAAAATTTAATCAAAATCAGCTTAAAAATGTGTCATCCAGAGTGATAAATGTTCCTCCAATCAGAATGCACGTGGACCTCATTCACTACTGAAATCTTGCAAACACAACCCATACTATAAGACTGATTAAACTTTAATCTGAAATCCATATTTAATCAAAGCTAGATCAGAAATATGACCTCAATCGTGGTAACAAGAAATTGTTGATGAACAGATAACCTCAATGAACAGAGAGTCATACTAAAAGTTAATTTCATTTTACAGCAAAGTGAGCTAGACATGAAGAAGAATACCTTGCATTTGATTCTGCCCAGGCATTCTTGGTGGATCTTGTATCCCTTGCTGGTAGGGTCCTGAGAAGAAATTAGTGAATGATTAAATTGATCATTGGACAACAAGAATGGTATCAATGAACATTGTATATATATTTTAAAAAATGAACAAGAGGCCCAAATGAGCCTGATATCACTTGCCTGGCTGACATCTACCTAACAACAAAAATCCCCAATTAGATGGCCAAGAAATTGGGGTCAGTAGGATGTTTTCTATGCAAATTTATTTCAATGCTGTTGATCACATATGTTATGAAAGAAACCTTTCACAAGGTTTTGCTAGTTTTTCTATCTTTACCCATATACAATGGCACATCAGAATCATCTGCCCAATATTGAATGCCCCTATGCTTAGAGTCAGAGTTGTCAAAATTTTTGTTAAAGGTCTGTTTTATTGTATAGATAACTAAGTGTTAATGATTTTCAACTCTTAGTAATGGCAGTCATATCTGATACCACAATACCATCATATATATATATTTTGTTAGTCTATTAAGGAATTAAAGATTTTTTTATTTTGGTATCAGCAGGCATATTTGCATAATCTGTCAAATTTGAAAGCCCTTCAAGCCAGAATGCTTCCATAAAATTTTTTTAAAATTATATGTTTGATTAAATAAAACTGTTACAGTATGTAATGGCTTTTTTTAGTAACAGATTCAATACCTGATAGTGAATTGGCATCATTTCTAAACATTTGAATGCTAATTCTCTAATCTGGTCAATTTCTGCTATGCAGTTTAACAAAAACTTGTCTTTTCCATGTTTTTATACTTTTTGCAAATTGTGGTCATATTTGATGGCAAATCTATATCATTTGTATAAACATCTAAAGGACTCTATGTCAAGATGCCTTCTATTAAATCTGATTACATTCAGTTGAACAGTTGGGGCCCCGAGTGCCCGAGTGGTCTAAAGCGTTCGCCGTTACGGATCACTGCCATCTCACCTCTGTCTGAACCGGTTCGAGTCTCAGATTCAGCCAATGCAGATATGTGAGAAAGCATGCCAGTAGCTTCTCGTGGGTCGGTGGTTCTTTCCGGTGTTTTCCTGGGTTCTTCCTCCACCATTAATACTGGCCGCCATATATAGCCTATAGTGTGCTGAAAAATGGCGTTAAACACAACAACAACAACAACAGTTGAACAGTTTTGCTAAAGAGGTCATTTAAAGGTTTTTATATTTTTAGCAATGGTAGCAATGTTTCATTGCTTGATTGACATCTTATGTATGGTCTGAAAGGAATGCATTCCAGGATGCTTTCTGTCAAGATTGATCAAATTCTATCCAACTAGGGGACTCAGGAGTGCTAGTGGTCGAAGGCACTCATCTATACAAATCACTGACACCTCACCTCTGTCCACATTGGTTCAAGTGTCAGGCTTAATCAGCATGAGTATTTGGGAAAGCTTGCCAGTAGTTTCATGTGGGTCATTGGTTCTGTCTTGGATTTTTATGGTTTCCTTCTCCACCAGTTATACTGGTTGCCATGTATAGCAAATCATGTGCTGAAAAATGGAGTCAAACAAAAAACAACAACAATTCAACTGTTTTTGGAGAAGAAGCCATTTAAAAATTGTTCTTATTTTAGTAACAGCATCCACATTTTAAGACAAACTGGCATTATCTGTATCAATTGAAAACGAATTCATGCCAGGGTGCTTTCTGTAAAATATTATCATATCCTGATCAGCAGTAATTTAAACATGTTATTAAAGGTTGTTTTCTTTTACAATAAAAGTGACCACATTTAAAGGCATATCAAATTTGTTCAAATTTTGTTTTGGAGATTATGAGAAAATGTCATTTAAAAGTTTTTCCCTCCATTTTTAGCAAAAGCAGCAATATCTGATAGTGGATCAAATCATTTGTATAATGGGGCCCCGAGTGGCTGAGTGGCCTAAAGTGCCCTTCGTTATGGATCACTGCCATCTCACCTCTCATTGCGTAGGTTCGAATCTCGGATTTGGCAAATGTGGATATGTGAGAAAGCTTTCCAGTAGCATCTCGAGGGTCAGTGGTTCTTTCCAGGGATTTCCCGGGTTCTTCCTCCACCATTAATACTGGTCGCCATGTATAGCCTATTGTGTGCTGAAAAATGGTCTTAAACCCTACAACAACAACAACATTTGTATAATTCAAAAGGACTACATGCCAGGATGGTTTCTGTCAAGTTTGGTCATATTCTATCCAATATTTCCAGGAGCTGTTTGACGGTTTTTCTGTTTCAAGTACTGGTTGCCATATCTGATGGCAAATTTCTATCATTTGTAGAAATCTGAAAATATGTATTATATTGAGTAGCTAGATTTGTAAATGTGAGTATCATCAGCGTATAATTTCTGAGACACCAGATGTCAATCTCTGACACTTGAGAGTGGTTGAGTGTATAAAATGAAGACAACGAAGCAGAGGAAAGAGCTCTGCTTAGGATAAGTTCATTCATGGTTCATATAAATAGTAGTAGTGAACATGCGTAAAACATTATAGGTCAGTACATGATATAACAATGTTTTAAAGAGTAGAAGCAGTATCATACAAATGATTTTTTCTGTACATACTGACAATGAAGCTCTGTAAAAATGGCAAGAGTCAGCTGACTTTATATGGGTGTGCCATTACATCTGCATTGTAGTATATTTTTCTCTGCTCTTGAGGAAGATTTTATTCTTTTCAAGAGATAAAGCAGTGATTCAAACTTTTAATGACCTTATCAACTTGTATTTTCCAGCACAAGATGTGGTCTATCATCATGCCAAATAGGTTTTCATTTTCCAACTGTCGTATATCCATTCTTTTTATCATTACTTTCAAGTCATCTTTCTCAGCTTTTACTCTTGTTCGACTAACTATGATGATGGCTTTTGATTTGGCTGCATTTCTCTTCGTACGATTGTGCTCACACAAGTTATTTATTATCTTGATTTAATTCACTGCTAATCTCATGGCCTGTTGATCCAATGTTATATAATTTCATGTAATTTGCAAGCATGTTGTTGGTGGTGGACAGCTCATTGTGATATGGTAAATCATTGATATAGAGCAGAAGATTAATCGTCCAAGAACTGATCCTTGTGGAACACCAGACTTTATCAGTTTCCTATCTAAGTTTATTTTTAACAGAAATTTGTTACCATATTTCACTTGAACAATTAAACTTAACCATGTTCTACAAAAACCGCTTTAAACTGGTTTAAGTCTAGTATACACCATTCCATTATACCTTTTTAGCTTGATGCTTGTTCCCAACTGTGTGTTATATATTTACCTGTATGAACTATTTAGATAATTTAGTGTAAAAAGGGAGATTCGTTTACATACCCATTGTGTCAACCTCATGAAATTAAAGACTTTATTATAATTATTATTATTATTATTATTATTATTATCATTATTATACCTGAATTCAAGATAAGTTTGAAATCAAGTTAACCTTTCACTCAATAAAACAAGTTATTTGTTGTGTGATAGCACTGTGGGGGTCATTCAATGTATTTACCAAGTGAAAGTGTATGGTATAACATTATCTCTCATTTTGTAGATTTGTAGATATACACAGTGATTAGAACTGCTTTTGCAACGTATACCCAACATCACATGTTCCTCAGTTTTCTTTATACTGTTAAAAGTATGGACATGCAATTTCACACACATTCACATGTTAATATCTATACCAAGCAAATTATGTTTGTAATGACTGAATTTTGTTGTTAAAATGTGAACACAAAAGTTTCTGGATTCATCTGGATCAATGTCCTCTTTAATATAGTTTTTAAGCTACTGGTTCACATATAAGATCATCTTTTATGACTTTCACTCTTAATCAACTGGAAAAATATATCTCTTACTTTATCTGAGTAAATTTAAATACAATATAGTATTATTCCAAACATTGTATTGTCCAACAGCAGGATCTCATTAACAATAATTATTTCATAGCTTTATCAGGTCACAATTATATTCTGTCAAGATTACTGCTGAGAGATATATTTTTTGCTTTTAAGAAAACTATATTCTGGCAGGTTCCATGCAATGATCATCACTGTAAACCTCACAACTCTTGACTCTGGGCATGACTGATGCATATTCATTAACAGAGAATTATGTCAATGCCAACACTTTCAGTAATAGTGACTTTCAGGCCTCTCATTACATCTATTACAGCTGCACTCAAAAGAATAACCTAACAACCAATTACACTTGCGTATATGCAAATGTGGCCTCCAGAATTGTAAGAAGCACACTTAATGTATTATTATTATTATTACCTCATTATGTTTGGATCTCATTAAATACCAAACTCTTCTCAGATCTTGATAACATATTTCAAGATCAGATTATAAATATAGCCTCAAGAGTGATAAAAAAGAGCAACCAATCAAATGTAAGGTTGGATTTATAAATGATCATGGTGATACAAACGCCATTTTAAAATTTAATCAAAATCAGCTTAAAAATGTGTCATCCAGAGTGATAAATGTTCCTCCAATCAGAATGCACGTGGACCTCATTCACTACTGAAATCTTGCAAACACAACCCATACTATAAGACTGATTAAACTTTAATCTGAAATCCATATTTAATCAAAGCTAGATCAGAAATATGACCTCAATCGTGGTAACAAGAAATTGTTGATGAACAGATAACCTCAATGAACAGAGAGTCATACTAAAAGTTAATTTCATTTTACAGCAAAGTGAGCTAGACATGAAGAAGAATACCTTGCATTTGATTCTGCCCAGGCATTCTTGGTGGATCTTGTATCCCTTGCTGGTAGGGTCCTGAGGAGAAATTAGTGAATGATTAAATTGATCATTGGACAACAAGAATGGTATCAATGAACATTGTATATATATTTTAAAAAATGAACAAGAGGCCCAAATGAGCCTGATATCACTTGCCTGGCTGACATCTACCTAACAACAAAAATCCCCAATTAGATGGCCAAGAAATTGGGGTCAGTAGGATGTTTTCTATGCAAATTTATTTCAATGCTGTTGATCACATATGTTATGAAAGAAACCTTTCACAAGGTTTTGCTAGTTTTTCTATCTTTACCCATATACAATGGCACATCAGAATCATCTGCCCAATATTGAATGCCCCTATGCTTAGAGTCACAGTTGTCAAAATTTTTGTTAAAGGTCTGTTTTATTGTATAGATAACTAAGTGTTAATGATTTTCAACTCTTAGTAATGGCAGTCATATCTGATACCACAATACCATCATATATATATATTTTGTTAGTCTATTAAGGAATTAAAGATTTTTTTATTTTGGTATCAGCAGGCATATTTGCATAATCTGTCAAATTTGAAAGCCCTTCAAGCCAGAATGCTTCCATAAAATTTTTTTTAAAATTATATGTTTGATTAAATAAAACTGTTACAGTATGTAATGGCTATTTTTAGTAACAGATTCAATACCTGATAGTGAATTGGCATCATTTCTAAACATTTGAATGCTAATTCTCTAATCTGGTCAATTTCTGCTATGCAGTTTAACAAAAACTTGTCTTTTCCATGTTTTTATACCTTTTGCAAATTGTGGTCATATTTGATGGCAAATCTATATCATTTGTATAAACATCTAAAGGACTCTATGTCAAGATGCCTTCTATTAAATCTGATTACATTCAGTTGAACAGCGGGGGCCTCGAGTGCCCGAGTGGTCTAAAGCATTCGCCATTACGGATCACTGCCATCTCACCTCTGTCTGCACCGGTTCGAGTCTCAGATTCAGCCAATGCAGATATGTGAGAAAGCATGCCAGTAGCTTCTCGTGGGTCGGTGGTTCTTTCCGGTGTTTTCCTGGGTTCTTCCTCCACCATTAATACTGGCCGCCATATATAGCCTATCGTGTGCTGAAAAATGGCGTTAAACCCCATAACAACAACAACAACAACAGTTGAACAGTTTTGCTAAAGAGGTCATTTAAAGGTTTTTATATTTTTAGCAATGGTAGCAAATGTTTCATTGCTTGATTGACATCTTATGTATGGTCTGAAAGGAATGTATTCCAAGATGCTTTCTGTCAAGATTGATCAAATTCTATCCAACTAGGGGACTCAGGAGTGTGAGTGGTCGAAGGCACTCATCTATACAAATCACTGACACCTCACCTGTGTCCACATTGGTTCAAGTGTCAGGCTTAATCAGCATGAGTATTTGGGAAAGCTTGCCAGTAGTTTCATGTGGGTCATTGGTTCTGTCTTGGATTTTTATGGTTTCCTTCTCCACCAGTTATACTGGTTGCCATGTATAGCAAATCATGTGCTGAAAAATGGAGTCAAACAAAAAACAACAACAATTCAACTGTTTTTGGAGAAGAAGCCATTTAAAAATTGTTCTTATTTTAGTAACAGCATCCACATTTTAAGACAAACTGGCATTATCTGTATCAATTGAAAACGAATTCATGCCAGGGTGCTTTCTGTAAAATATTATCATATCCTGATCAGCAGTAATTTAAACATGTTATTAAAGGTTGTTTTCTTTTACAATAAAAGTGACCACATTTAAAGGCATATCAAATTTGTTCAAATTTTGTTTTGGAGATTATGAGAAAATGTCATTTAAAAGTTTTTCCCTCCATTTTTAGCAAAAGCAGCAATATCTGATAGTGGATCAAATCATTTGTATAATGGGGCCCCGAGTGGCTGAGTGGCCTAAAGTGCCCTTCGTTATGGATCACTGCCATCTCACCTCTCATTGCGTAGGTTCGAATCTCGGATTTGGCAAATGTGGATATGTGAGAAAGCTTTCCAGTAGCATCTCGAGGGTCAGTGGTTCTTTCCAGGGATTTCCCGGGTTCTTCCTCCACCATTAATACTGGTCGCCATGTATAGCCTATTGTGTGCTGAAAAATGGTGTTAAACCCTACAACAACAACAACATTTGTATAATTCAAAAGGACTACATGCCAGGATGGTTTCTGTCAAGTTTGGTCATATTCTATCCAATATTTCCAGAAGCTGTTTGACGGTTTTTCTCTTTCAAGTACTGGTTGCCATATCTGATGGCAAATTTCTATCATTTGTAGAAATCTGAAAATATGTATTATATTGAGTAGCTAGATTTGTAAATGTGAGTATCATCAGCGTATAATTTCTGAGACACCAGATGTCAATCTCTGACACTTGAGAGTGGTTGAGTGTATAAAATGAAGACAACGAAGCAGAGGAAAGAGCTCTGCTAAGGATAAGTTCATTCATGGTTCATATAAATAGTAGTAGTGAACATGTGTAAAACATTATAGGTCAGTACATGATATAACAATGTTTTAAGGAGTAGAAGCAGTATCATACAAATGATTTTTTCTGTACATACTGACAATGAAGCTCTGTAAAAATGGCAAGAGTCAGCTGACTTTATATGGGTGTGCCATTACATCTGCATTGTAGTATATTTTTCTCTGCTCTTGAGGAAGATTTTATTCTTTTCAAGAGATAAAGCAGTGATTCAAACTTTTAATGACCTTATCAACTTGTATTTTCCAGCACAAGATGTGGTCTATCATCATGCCAAATAGGTTTTCATTTTCCAACTGTCGTATATCCATTCTTTTTATCATTACTTTCAAGTCATCTTTCTCAGCTTTTACTCTTGTTCGACTAACTATGATGATGGCTTTTGATTTGGCTGCATTTCTCTTCGTACGATTGTGCTCACACAAGTTATTTATTATCTTGATTTAATTCACTGCTAATCTCATGGCCTGTTGATCCAATGTTATATAATTTCATGTAATTTGCAAGCATGTTGTTGGTGGTGGACAGCTCATTGTGATATGGTAAATCATTGATATAGAGCAGAAGATTAATCGTCCAAGAACTGATCCTTGTGGAACACCAGACTTTATCAGTTTCCTATCTAAGTTTATTTTTAACAGAAATTTGTTACCATATTTCACTTGAACAATTAAACTTAACCATGTTCTACAAAAACCGCTTTAAACTGGTTTAAGTCTAGTATACACCATTCCATTATACCTTTTTAGCTTGATGCTTGTTCCCAACTGTGTGTTATATATTTACCTGTACGAACTATTTAGATAATTTAGTGTAAAAAGGGATATTCGTTTACATACCCATTGTGTCAACCTCATGAAATTAAAGACTTTATTATAATTATTATTATTATTATTATTATTATTATTATTATCATTATTATACCTGAATTCAAGATAAGTTTGAAATCAAGTTAACCTTTCACTCAATAAAACAAGTTATTTGTTGTGTGATAGCACTGTGGGGGTCATTCAATGTATTTACCAAGTGAAAGTGTATGGTATAACATTATCTCTCATTTTGTAGATTTGTAGATATACACAGTGATTAGAACTGCTTTTGCAACGTATACCCAACATCACATGTTCCTCAGTTTTCTTTATACTGTTAAAAGTATGGACATGCAATTTCACACACATTCACATGTTAATATCTATACCAAGCAAATTATGTTTGTAATGACTGAATTTTGTTGTTAAAATGTGAACACAAAAGTTTCTGGATTCATCTGGATCAATGTCCTCTTTAATATAGTTTTTAAGCTACTGGTTCACATATAAGATCATCTTTTATGACTTTCACTCTTAATCAACTGGAAAAATATATCTCTTACTTTATCTGAATAAATTTAAATACAATATAGTATTATTCCAAACATTGTATTGTCCAACAGCAGGATCTCATTAACAATAATTATTTCATAGCTTTATCAGGTCACAATTATATTCTATCAAGATTACTGCTGAGAGATATATTTTTTGCTTTTAAGAAAACTATATTCTGGCAGGTTCCATGCAATGATCATCACTGTAAACCTCACAACTCTTGACTCTGGGCATGACTGATGCATATTCATTAACAGAGAATTATGTCAATGCCAACACTTTCAGTAATAGTGACTTTCAGGCCTCTCATTACATCTATTACAGCTGCACTCAAAAGAATAACCTAACAACCAATTACACTTGCGTATATGCAAATGTGGCCTCCAGAATTGTAAGAAGCACACTTAATGTATTATTATTATTATTACCTCATTATGTTTGGATCTCATTAAATACCAAACTCTTCTCAGATCTTGATAACATATTTCAAGATCAGATTATAAATATAGCCTCAAGAGTGATAAAAAAGAGCAACCAATCAAATGTAAGGTTGGATTTATAAATGATCATGGTGATACAAACGCCATTTTAAAATTTAATCAAAATCAGCTTAAAAATGTGTCATCCAGAGTGATAAATGTTCCTCCAATCAGAATGCACGTGGACCTCATTCACTACTGAAATCTTGCAAACACAACCCATACTATAAGACTGATTAAACTTTAATCTGAAATCCATATTTAATCAAAGCTAGATCAGAAATATGACCTCAATCGTGGTAACAAGAAATTGTTGATGAACAGATAACCTCAATGAACAGAGAGTCATACTAAAAGTTAATTTCATTTTACAGCAAAGTGAGCTAGACATGAAGAAGAATACCTTGCATTTGATTCTGCCCAGGCATTCTTGGTGGATCTTGTATCCCTTGCTGGTAGGGTCCTGAGGAGAAATTAGTGAATGATTAAATTGATCATTGGACAACAAGAATGGTATCAATGAACATTGTATATATATTTTAAAAAATGAACAAGAGGCCCAAATGAGCCTGATATCACTTGCCTGGCTGACATCTACCTAACAACAAAAATCCCCAATTAGATGGCCAAGAAATTGGGGTCAGTAGGATGTTTTCTATGCAAATTTATTTCAATGCTGTTGATCACATATGTTATGAAAGAAACCTTTCACAAGGTTTTGCTAGTTTTTCTATCTTTACCCATATACAATGGCACATCAGAATCATCTGCCCAATATTGAATGCCCCTATGCTTAGAGTCACAGTTGTCAAAATTTTTGTTAAAGGTCTGTTTTATTGTATAGATAACTAAGTGTTAATGATTTTCAACTCTTAGTAATGGCAGTCATATCTGATACCACAATACCATCATATATATATATTTTGTTAGTCTATTAAGGAATTAAAGATTTTTTTATTTTGGTATCAGCAGGCATATTTGCATAATCTGTCAAATTTGAAAGCCCTTCAAGCCAGAATGCTTCCATAAAATTTTTTTTAAAATTATATGTTTGATTAAATAAAACTGTTACAGTATGTAATGGCTATTTTTAGTAACAGATTCAATACCTGATAGTGAATTGGCATCATTTCTAAACATTTGAATGCTAATTCTCTAATCTGGTCAATTTCTGCTATGCAGTTTAACAAAAACTTGTCTTTTCCATGTTTTTATACCTTTTGCAAATTGTGGTCATATTTGATGGCAAATCTATATCATTTGTATAAACATCTAAAGGACTCTATGTCAAGATGCCTTCTATTAAATCTGATTACATTCAGTTGAACAGCGGGGGCCTCGAGTGCCCGAGTGGTCTAAAGCATTCGCCGTTACGGATCACTGCCATCTCACCTCTGTCTGCACCGGTTCGAGTCTCAGATTCAGCCAATGCAGATATGTGAGAAAGCATGCCAGTAGCTTCTCGTGGGTCGGTGGTTCTTTCCGGTGTTTTCCTGGGTTCTTCCTCCACCATTAATACTGGCCGCCATATATAGCCTATCGTGTGCTGAAAAATGGCGTTAAACCCCATAACAACAACAACAACAACAGTTGAACAGTTTTGCTAAAGAGGTCATTTAAAGGTTTTTATATTTTTAGCAATGGTAGCAAATGTTTCATTGCTTGATTGACATCTTATGTATGGTCTGAAAGGAATGTATTCCAAGATGCTTTCTGTCAAGATTGATCAAATTCTATCCAACTAGGGGACTCAGGAGTGTGAGTGGTCGAAGGCACTCATCTATACAAATCACTGACACCTCACCTGTGTCCACATTGGTTCAAGTGTCAGGCTTAATCAGCATGAGTATTTGGGAAAGCTTGCCAGTAGTTTCATGTGGGTCATTGGTTCTGTCTTGGATTTTTATGGTTTCCTTCTCCACCAGTTATACTGGTTGCCATGTATAGCAAATCATGTGCTGAAAAATGGAGTCAAACAAAAAACAACAACAATTCAACTGTTTTTGGAGAAGAAGCCATTTAAAAATTGTTCTTATTTTAGTAACAGCATCCACATTTTAAGACAAACTGGCATTATCTGTATCAATTGAAAACGAATTCATGCCAGGGTGCTTTCTGTAAAATATTATCATATCCTGATCAGCAGTAATTTAAACATGTTATTAAAGGTTGTTTTCTTTTACAATAAAAGTGACCACATTTAAAGGCATATCAAATTTGTTCAAATTTTGTTTTGGAGATTATGAGAAAATGTCATTTAAAAGTTTTTCCCTCCATTTTTAGCAAAAGCAGCAATATCTGATAGTGGATCAAATCATTTGTATAATGGGGCCCCGAGTGGCTGAGTGGCCTAAAGTGCCCTTCGTTATGGATCACTGCCATCTCACCTCTCATTGCGTAGGTTCGAATCTCGGATTTGGCAAATGTGGATATGTGAGAAAGCTTTCCAGTAGCATCTCGAGGGTCAGTGGTTCTTTCCAGGGATTTCCCGGGTTCTTCCTCCACCATTAATACTGGTCGCCATGTATAGCCTATTGTGTGCTGAAAAATGGTGTTAAACCCTACAACAACAACAACATTTGTATAATTCAAAAGGACTACATGCCAGGATGGTTTCTGTCAAGTTTGGTCATATTCTATCCAATATTTCCAGAAGCTGTTTGACGGTTTTTCTCTTTCAAGTACTGGTTGCCATATCTGATGGCAAATTTCTATCATTTGTAGAAATCTGAAAATATGTATTATATTGAGTAGCTAGATTTGTAAATGTGAGTATCATCAGCGTATAATTTCTGAGACACCAGATGTCAATCTCTGACACTTGAGAGTGGTTGAGTGTATAAAATGAAGACAACGAAGCAGAGGAAAGAGCTCTGCTAAGGATAAGTTCATTCATGGTTCATATAAATAGTAGTAGTGAACATGTGTAAAACATTATAGGTCAGTACATGATATAACAATGTTTTAAGGAGTAGAAGCAGTATCATACAAATGATTTTTTCTGTACATACTGACAATGAAGCTCTGTAAAAATGGCAAGAGTCAGCTGACTTTATATGGGTGTGCCATTACATCTGCATTGTAGTATATTTTTCTCTGCTCTTGAGGAAGATTTTATTCTTTTCAAGAGATAAAGCAGTGATTCAAACTTTTAATGACCTTATCAACTTGTATTTTCCAGCACAAGATGTGGTCTATCATCATGCCAAATAGGTTTTCATTTTCCAACTGTCGTATATCCATTCTTTTTATCATTACTTTCAAGTCATCTTTCTCAGCTTTTACTCTTGTTCGACTAACTATGATGATGGCTTTTGATTTGGCTGCATTTCTCTTCGTACGATTGTGCTCACACAAGTTATTTATTATCTTGATTTAATTCACTGCTAATCTCATGGCCTGTTGATCCAATGTTATATAATTTCATGTAATTTGCAAGCATGTTGTTGGTGGTGGACAGCTCATTGTGATATGGTAAATCATTGATATAGAGCAGAAGATTAATCGTCCAAGAACTGATCCTTGTGGAACACCAGACTTTATCAGTTTCCTATCTAAGTTTATTTTTAACAGAAATTTGTTACCATATTTCACTTGAACAATTAAACTTAACCATGTTCTACAAAAACCGCTTTAAACTGGTTTAAGTCTAGTATACACCATTCCATTATACCTTTTTAGCTTGATGCTTGTTCCCAACTGTGTGTTATATATTTACCTGTATGAACTATTTAGATAATTTAGTGTAAAAAGGGAGATTCGTTTACATACCCATTGTGTCAACCTCATGAAATTAAAGACTTTATTATAATTATTATTATTATTATTATTATTATTATCATTATTATACCTGAATTCAAGATAAGTTTGAAATCAAGTTAACCTTTCACTCAATAAAACAAGTTATTTGTTGTGTGATAGCACTGTGGGGGTCATTCAATGTATTTACCAAGTGAAAGTGTATGGTATAACATTATCTCTCATTTTGTAGATTTGTAGATATACACAGTGATTAGAACTGCTTTTGCAACGTATACCCAACATCACATGTTCCTCAGTTTTCTTTATACTGTTAAAAGTATGGACATGCAATTTCACACACATTCACATGTTAATATCTATACCAAGCAAATTATGTTTGTAATGACTGAATTTTGTTGTTAAAATGTGAACACAAAAGTTTCTGGATTCATCTGGATCAATGTCCTCTTTAATATAGTTTTTAAGCTACTGGTTCACATATAAGATCATCTTTTATGACTTTCACTCTTAATCAACTGGAAAAATATATCTCTTACTTTATCTGAGTAAATTTAAATACAATATAGTATTATTCCAAACATTGTATTGTCCAACAGCAGGATCTCATTAACAATAATTATTTCATAGCTTTATCAGGTCACAATTATATTCTGTCAAGATTACTGCTGAGAGATATATTTTTTGCTTTTAAGAAAACTATATTCTGGCAGGTTCCATGCAATGATCATCACTGTAAACCTCACAACTCTTGACTCTGGGCATGACTGATGCATATTCATTAACAGAGAATTATGTCAATGCCAACACTTTCAGTAATAGTGACTTTCAGGCCTCTCATTACATCTATTACAGCTGCACTCAAAAGAATAACCTAACAACCAATTACACTTGCGTATATGCAAATGTGGCCTCCAGAATTGTAAGAAGCACACTTAATGTATTATTATTATTATTACCTCATTATGTTTGGATCTCATTAAATACCAAACTCTTCTCAGATCTTGATAACATATTTCAAGATCAGATTATAAATATAGCCTCAAGAGTGATAAAAAAGAGCAACCAATCAAATGTAAGGTTGGATTTATAAATGATCATGGTGATACAAACGCCATTTTAAAATTTAATCAAAATCAGCTTAAAAATGTGTCATCCAGAGTGATAAATGTTCCTCCAATCAGAATGCACGTGGACCTCATTCACTACTGAAATCTTGCAAACACAACCCATACTATAAGACTGATTAAACTTTAATCTGAAATCCATATTTAATCAAAGCCAGATCAGAAATATGACCTCAATCGTGGTAACAAGAAATTGTTGATGAACAGATAACCTCAATGAACAGAGAGTCATACTAAAAGTTAATTTCATTTTACAGCAAAGTGAGCTAGACATGAAGAAGAATACCTTGCATTTGATTCTGCCCAGGCATTCTTGGTGGATCTTGTATCCCTTGCTGGTAGGGTCCTGAGGAGAAATTAGTGAATGATTAAATTGATCATTGGACAACAAGAATGGTATCAATGAACATTGTATATATATTTTAAAAAATGAACAAGAGGCCCAAATGAGCCTGATATCACTTGCCTGGCTGACATCTACCTAACAACAAAAATCCCCAATTAGATGGCCAAGAAATTGGGGTCAGTAGGATGTTTTCTATGCAAATTTATTTCAATGCTGTTGATCACATATGTTATGAAAGAAACCTTTCACAAGGTTTTGCTAGTTTTTCTATCTTTACCCATATACAATGGCACATCAGAATCATCTGCCCAATATTGAATGCCCCTATGCTTAGAGTCACAGTTGTCAAAATTTTTGTTAAAGGTCTGTTTTATTGTATAGATAACTAAGTGTTAATGATTTTCAACTCTTAGTAATGGCAGTCATATCTGATACCACAATACCATCATATATATATATTTTGTTAGTCTATTAAGGAATTAAAGATTTTTTTATTTTGGTATCAGCAGGCATATTTGCATAATCTGTCAAATTTGAAAGCCCTTCAAGCCAGAATGCTTCCATAAAATTTTTTTTAAAATTATATGTTTGATTAAATAAAACTGTTACAGTATGTAATGGCTATTTTTAGTAACAGATTCAATACCTGATAGTGAATTGGCATCATTTCTAAACATTTGAATGCTAATTCTCTAATCTGGTCAATTTCTGCTATGCAGTTTAACAAAAACTTGTCTTTTCCATGTTTTTATACCTTTTGCAAATTGTGGTCATATTTGATGGCAAATCTATATCATTTGTATAAACATCTAAAGGACTCTATGTCAAGATGCCTTCTATTAAATCTGATTACATTCAGTTGAACAGCGGGGGCCTCGAGTGCCCGAGTGGTCTAAAGCATTCGCCATTACGGATCACTGCCATCTCACCTCTGTCTGCACCGGTTCGAGTCTCAGATTCAGCCAATGCAGATATGTGAGAAAGCATGCCAGTAGCTTCTCGTGGGTCGGTGGTTCTTTCCGGTGTTTTCCTGGGTTCTTCCTCCACCATTAATACTGGCCGCCATATATAGCCTATCGTGTGCTGAAAAATGGCGTTAAACCCCATAACAACAACAACAACAACAGTTGAACAGTTTTGCTAAAGAGGTCATTTAAAGGTTTTTATATTTTTAGCAATGGTAGCAAATGTTTCATTGCTTGATTGACATCTTATGTATGGTCTGAAAGGAATGTATTCCAAGATGCTTTCTGTCAAGATTGATCAAATTCTATCCAACTAGGGGACTCAGGAGTGTGAGTGGTCGAAGGCACTCATCTATACAAATCACTGACACCTCACCTGTGTCCACATTGGTTCAAGTGTCAGGCTTAATCAGCATGAGTATTTGGGAAAGCTTGCCAGTAGTTTCATGTGGGTCATTGGTTCTGTCTTGGATTTTTATGGTTTCCTTCTCCACCAGTTATACTGGTTGCCATGTATAGCAAATCATGTGCTGAAAAATGGAGTCAAACAAAAAACAACAACAATTCAACTGTTTTTGGAGAAGAAGCCATTTAAAAATTGTTCTTATTTTAGTAACAGCATCCACATTTTAAGACAAACTGGCATTATCTGTATCAATTGAAAACGAATTCATGCCAGGGTGCTTTCTGTAAAATATTATCATATCCTGATCAGCAGTAATTTAAACATGTTATTAAAGGTTGTTTTCTTTTACAATAAAAGTGACCACATTTAAAGGCATATCAAATTTGTTCAAATTTTGTTTTGGAGATTATGAGAAAATGTCATTTAAAAGTTTTTCCCTCCATTTTTAGCAAAAGCAGCAATATCTGATAGTGGATCAAATCATTTGTATAATGGGGCCCCGAGTGGCTGAGTGGCCTAAAGTGCCCTTCGTTATGGATCACTGCCATCTCACCTCTCATTGCGTAGGTTCGAATCTCGGATTTGGCAAATGTGGATATGTGAGAAAGCTTTCCAGTAGCATCTCGAGGGTCAGTGGTTCTTTCCAGGGATTTCCCGGGTTCTTCCTCCACCATTAATACTGGTCGCCATGTATAGCCTATTGTGTGCTGAAAAATGGTGTTAAACCCTACAACAACAACAACATTTGTATAATTCAAAAGGACTACATGCCAGGATGGTTTCTGTCAAGTTTGGTCATATTCTATCCAATATTTCCAGAAGCTGTTTGACGGTTTTTCTCTTTCAAGTACTGGTTGCCATATCTGATGGCAAATTTCTATCATTTGTAGAAATCTGAAAATATGTATTATATTGAGTAGCTAGATTTGTAAATGTGAGTATCATCAGCGTATAATTTCTGAGACACCAGATGTCAATCTCTGACACTTGAGAGTGGTTGAGTGTATAAAATGAAGACAACGAAGCAGAGGAAAGAGCTCTGCTAAGGATAAGTTCATTCATGGTTCATATAAATAGTAGTAGTGAACATGTGTAAAACATTATAGGTCAGTACATGATATAACAATGTTTTAAGGAGTAGAAGCAGTATCATACAAATGATTTTTTCTGTACATACTGACAATGAAGCTCTGTAAAAATGGCAAGAGTCAGCTGACTTTATATGGGTGTGCCATTACATCTGCATTGTAGTATATTTTTCTCTGCTCTTGAGGAAGATTTTATTCTTTTCAAGAGATAAAGCAGTGATTCAAACTTTTAATGACCTTATCAACTTGTATTTTCCAGCACAAGATGTGGTCTATCATCATGCCAAATAGGTTTTCATTTTCCAACTGTCGTATATCCATTCTTTTTATCATTACTTTCAAGTCATCTTTCTCAGCTTTTACTCTTGTTCGACTAACTATGATGATGGCTTTTGATTTGGCTGCATTTCTCTTCGTACGATTGTGCTCACACAAGTTATTTATTATCTTGATTTAATTCACTGCTAATCTCATGGCCTGTTGATCCAATGTTATATAATTTCATGTAATTTGCAAGCATGTTGTTGGTGGTGGACAGCTCATTGTGATATGGTAAATCATTGATATAGAGCAGAAGATTAATCGTCCAAGAACTGATCCTTGTGGAACACCAGACTTTATCAGTTTCCTATCTAAGTTTATTTTTAACAGAAATTTGTTACCATATTTCACTTGAACAATTAAACTTAACCATGTTCTACAAAAACCGCTTTAAACTGGTTTAAGTCTAGTATACACCATTCCATTATACCTTTTTAGCTTGATGCTTGTTCCCAACTGTGTGTTATATATTTACCTGTACGAACTATTTAGATAATTTAGTGTAAAAAGGGATATTCGTTTACATACCCATTGTGTCAACCTCATGAAATTAAAGACTTTATTATAATTATTATTATTATTATTATTATTATTATTATTATCATTATTATACCTGAATTCAAGATAAGTTTGAAATCAAGTTAACCTTTCACTCAATAAAACAAGTTATTTGTTGTGTGATAGCACTGTGGGGGTCATTCAATGTATTTACCAAGTGAAAGTGTATGGTATAACATTATCTCTCATTTTGTAGATTTGTAGATATACACAGTGATTAGAACTGCTTTTGCAACGTATACCCAACATCACATGTTCCTCAGTTTTCTTTATACTGTTAAAAGTATGGACATGCAATTTCACACACATTCACATGTTAATATCTATACCAAGCAAATTATGTTTGTAATGACTGAATTTTGTTGTTAAAATGTGAACACAAAAGTTTCTGGATTCATCTGGATCAATGTCCTCTTTAATATAGTTTTTAAGCTACTGGTTCACATATAAGATCATCTTTTATGACTTTCACTCTTAATCAACTGGAAAAATATATCTCTTACTTTATCTGAATAAATTTAAATACAATATAGTATTATTCCAAACATTGTATTGTCCAACAGCAGGATCTCATTAACAATAATTATTTCATAGCTTTATCAGGTCACAATTATATTCTATCAAGATTACTGCTGAGAGATATATTTTTTGCTTTTAAGAAAACTATATTCTGGCAGGTTCCATGCAATGATCATCACTGTAAACCTCACAACTCTTGACTCTGGGCATGACTGATGCATATTCATTAACAGAGAATTATGTCAATGCCAACACTTTCAGTAATAGTGACTTTCAGGCCTCTCATTACATCTATTACAGCTGCACTCAAAAGAATAACCTAACAACCAATTACACTTGCGTATATGCAAATGTGGCCTCCAGAATTGTAAGAAGCACACTTAATGTATTATTATTATTATTACCTCATTATGTTTGGATCTCATTAAATACCAAACTCTTCTCAGATCTTGATAACATATTTCAAGATCAGATTATAAATATAGCCTCAAGAGTGATAAAAAAGAGCAACCAATCAAATGTAAGGTTGGATTTATAAATGATCATGGTGATACAAACGCCATTTTAAAATTTAATCAAAATCAGCTTAAAAATGTGTCATCCAGAGTGATAAATGTTCCTCCAATCAGAATGCACGTGGACCTCATTCACTACTGAAATCTTGCAAACACAACCCATACTATAAGACTGATTAAACTTTAATCTGAAATCCATATTTAATCAAAGCTAGATCAGAAATATGACCTCAATCGTGGTAACAAGAAATTGTTGATGAACAGATAACCTCAATGAACAGAGAGTCATACTAAAAGTTAATTTCATTTTACAGCAAAGTGAGCTAGACATGAAGAAGAATACCTTGCATTTGATTCTGCCCAGGCATTCTTGGTGGATCTTGTATCCCTTGCTGGTAGGGTCCTGAGGAGAAATTAGTGAATGATTAAATTGATCATTGGACAACAAGAATGGTATCAATGAACATTGTATATATATTTTAAAAAATGAACAAGAGGCCCAAATGAGCCTGATATCACTTGCCTGGCTGACATCTACCTAACAACAAAAATCCCCAATTAGATGGCCAAGAAATTGGGGTCAGTAGGATGTTTTCTATGCAAATTTATTTCAATGCTGTTGATCACATATGTTATGAAAGAAACCTTTCACAAGGTTTTGCTAGTTTTTCTATCTTTACCCATATACAATGGCACATCAGAATCATCTGCCCAATATTGAATGCCCCTATGCTTAGAGTCACAGTTGTCAAAATTTTTGTTAAAGGTCTGTTTTATTGTATAGATAACTAAGTGTTAATGATTTTCAACTCTTAGTAATGGCAGTCATATCTGATACCACAATACCATCATATATATATATTTTGTTAGTCTATTAAGGAATTAAAGATTTTTTTATTTTGGTATCAGCAGGCATATTTGCATAATCTGTCAAATTTGAAAGCCCTTCAAGCCAGAATGCTTCCATAAAATTTTTTTTAAAATTATATGTTTGATTAAATAAAACTGTTACAGTATGTAATGGCTATTTTTAGTAACAGATTCAATACCTGATAGTGAATTGGCATCATTTCTAAACATTTGAATGCTAATTCTCTAATCTGGTCAATTTCTGCTATGCAGTTTAACAAAAACTTGTCTTTTCCATGTTTTTATACCTTTTGCAAATTGTGGTCATATTTGATGGCAAATCTATATCATTTGTATAAACATCTAAAGGACTCTATGTCAAGATGCCTTCTATTAAATCTGATTACATTCAGTTGAACAGCGGGGGCCTCGAGTGCCCGAGTGGTCTAAAGCATTCGCCGTTACGGATCACTGCCATCTCACCTCTGTCTGCACCGGTTCGAGTCTCAGATTCAGCCAATGCAGATATGTGAGAAAGCATGCCAGTAGCTTCTCGTGGGTCGGTGGTTCTTTCCGGTGTTTTCCTGGGTTCTTCCTCCACCATTAATACTGGCCGCCATATATAGCCTATCGTGTGCTGAAAAATGGCGTTAAACCCCATAACAACAACAACAACAACAGTTGAACAGTTTTGCTAAAGAGGTCATTTAAAGGTTTTTATATTTTTAGCAATGGTAGCAAATGTTTCATTGCTTGATTGACATCTTATGTATGGTCTGAAAGGAATGTATTCCAAGATGCTTTCTGTCAAGATTGATCAAATTCTATCCAACTAGGGGACTCAGGAGTGTGAGTGGTCGAAGGCACTCATCTATACAAATCACTGACACCTCACCTGTGTCCACATTGGTTCAAGTGTCAGGCTTAATCAGCATGAGTATTTGGGAAAGCTTGCCAGTAGTTTCATGTGGGTCATTGGTTCTGTCTTGGATTTTTATGGTTTCCTTCTCCACCAGTTATACTGGTTGCCATGTATAGCAAATCATGTGCTGAAAAATGGAGTCAAACAAAAAACAACAACAATTCAACTGTTTTTGGAGAAGAAGCCATTTAAAAATTGTTCTTATTTTAGTAACAGCATCCACATTTTAAGACAAACTGGCATTATCTGTATCAATTGAAAACGAATTCATGCCAGGGTGCTTTCTGTAAAATATTATCATATCCTGATCAGCAGTAATTTAAACATGTTATTAAAGGTTGTTTTCTTTTACAATAAAAGTGACCACATTTAAAGGCATATCAAATTTGTTCAAATTTTGTTTTGGAGATTATGAGAAAATGTCATTTAAAAGTTTTTCCCTCCATTTTTAGCAAAAGCAGCAATATCTGATAGTGGATCAAATCATTTGTATAATGGGGCCCCGAGTGGCTGAGTGGCCTAAAGTGCCCTTCGTTATGGATCACTGCCATCTCACCTCTCATTGCGTAGGTTCGAATCTCGGATTTGGCAAATGTGGATATGTGAGAAAGCTTTCCAGTAGCATCTCGAGGGTCAGTGGTTCTTTCCAGGGATTTCCCGGGTTCTTCCTCCACCATTAATACTGGTCGCCATGTATAGCCTATTGTGTGCTGAAAAATGGTGTTAAACCCTACAACAACAACAACATTTGTATAATTCAAAAGGACTACATGCCAGGATGGTTTCTGTCAAGTTTGGTCATATTCTATCCAATATTTCCAGAAGCTGTTTGACGGTTTTTCTCTTTCAAGTACTGGTTGCCATATCTGATGGCAAATTTCTATCATTTGTAGAAATCTGAAAATATGTATTATATTGAGTAGCTAGATTTGTAAATGTGAGTATCATCAGCGTATAATTTCTGAGACACCAGATGTCAATCTCTGACACTTGAGAGTGGTTGAGTGTATAAAATGAAGACAACGAAGCAGAGGAAAGAGCTCTGCTAAGGATAAGTTCATTCATGGTTCATATAAATAGTAGTAGTGAACATGTGTAAAACATTATAGGTCAGTACATGATATAACAATGTTTTAAGGAGTAGAAGCAGTATCATACAAATGATTTTTTCTGTACATACTGACAATGAAGCTCTGTAAAAATGGCAAGAGTCAGCTGACTTTATATGGGTGTGCCATTACATCTGCATTGTAGTATATTTTTCTCTGCTCTTGAGGAAGATTTTATTCTTTTCAAGAGATAAAGCAGTGATTCAAACTTTTAATGACCTTATCAACTTGTATTTTCCAGCACAAGATGTGGTCTATCATCATGCCAAATAGGTTTTCATTTTCCAACTGTCGTATATCCATTCTTTTTATCATTACTTTCAAGTCATCTTTCTCAGCTTTTACTCTTGTTCGACTAACTATGATGATGGCTTTTGATTTGGCTGCATTTCTCTTCGTACGATTGTGCTCACACAAGTTATTTATTATCTTGATTTAATTCACTGCTAATCTCATGGCCTGTTGATCCAATGTTATATAATTTCATGTAATTTGCAAGCATGTTGTTGGTGGTGGACAGCTCATTGTGATATGGTAAATCATTGATATAGAGCAGAAGATTAATCGTCCAAGAACTGATCCTTGTGGAACACCAGACTTTATCAGTTTCCTATCTAAGTTTATTTTTAACAGAAATTTGTTACCATATTTCACTTGAACAATTAAACTTAACCATGTTCTACAAAAACCGCTTTAAACTGGTTTAAGTCTAGTATACACCATTCCATTATACCTTTTTAGCTTGATGCTTGTTCCCAACTGTGTGTTATATATTTACCTGTATGAACTATTTAGATAATTTAGTGTAAAAAGGGAGATTCGTTTACATACCCATTGTGTCAACCTCATGAAATTAAAGACTTTATTATAATTATTATTATTATTATTATTATTATTATCATTATTATACCTGAATTCAAGATAAGTTTGAAATCAAGTTAACCTTTCACTCAATAAAACAAGTTATTTGTTGTGTGATAGCACTGTGGGGGTCATTCAATGTATTTACCAAGTGAAAGTGTATGGTATAACATTATCTCTCATTTTGTAGATTTGTAGATATACACAGTGATTAGAACTGCTTTTGCAACGTATACCCAACATCACATGTTCCTCAGTTTTCTTTATACTGTTAAAAGTATGGACATGCAATTTCACACACATTCACATGTTAATATCTATACCAAGCAAATTATGTTTGTAATGACTGAATTTTGTTGTTAAAATGTGAACACAAAAGTTTCTGGATTCATCTGGATCAATGTCCTCTTTAATATAGTTTTTAAGCTACTGGTTCACATATAAGATCATCTTTTATGACTTTCACTCTTAATCAACTGGAAAAATATATCTCTTACTTTATCTGAGTAAATTTAAATACAATATAGTATTATTCCAAACATTGTATTGTCCAACAGCAGGATCTCATTAACAATAATTATTTCATAGCTTTATCAGGTCACAATTATATTCTGTCAAGATTACTGCTGAGAGATATATTTTTTGCTTTTAAGAAAACTATATTCTGGCAGGTTCCATGCAATGATCATCACTGTAAACCTCACAACTCTTGACTCTGGGCATGACTGATGCATATTCATTAACAGAGAATTATGTCAATGCCAACACTTTCAGTAATAGTGACTTTCAGGCCTCTCATTACATCTATTACAGCTGCACTCAAAAGAATAACCTAACAACCAATTACACTTGCGTATATGCAAATGTGGCCTCCAGAATTGTAAGAAGCACACTTAATGTATTATTATTATTATTACCTCATTATGTTTGGATCTCATTAAATACCAAACTCTTCTCAGATCTTGATAACATATTTCAAGATCAGATTATAAATATAGCCTCAAGAGTGATAAAAAAGAGCAACCAATCAAATGTAAGGTTGGATTTATAAATGATCATGGTGATACAAACGCCATTTTAAAATTTAATCAAAATCAGCTTAAAAATGTGTCATCCAGAGTGATAAATGTTCCTCCAATCAGAATGCACGTGGACCTCATTCACTACTGAAATCTTGCAAACACAACCCATACTATAAGACTGATTAAACTTTAATCTGAAATCCATATTTAATCAAAGCTAGATCAGAAATATGACCTCAATCGTGGTAACAAGAAATTGTTGATGAACAGATAACCTCAATGAACAGAGAGTCATACTAAAAGTTAATTTCATTTTACAGCAAAGTGAGCTAGACATGAAGAAGAATACCTTGCATTTGATTCTGCCCAGGCATTCTTGGTGGATCTTGTATCCCTTGCTGGTAGGGTCCTGAGGAGAAATTAGTGAATGATTAAATTGATCATTGGACAACAAGAATGGTATCAATGAACATTGTATATATATTTTAAAAAATGAACAAGAGGCCCAAATGAGCCTGATATCACTTGCCTGGCTGACATCTACCTAACAACAAAAATCCCCAATTAGATGGCCAAGAAATTGGGGTCAGTAGGATGTTTTCTATGCAAATTTATTTCAATGCTGTTGATCACATATGTTATGAAAGAAACCTTTCACAAGGTTTTGCTAGTTTTTCTATCTTTACCCATATACAATGGCACATCAGAATCATCTGCCCAATATTGAATGCCCCTATGCTTAGAGTCACAGTTGTCAAAATTTTTGTTAAAGGTCTGTTTTATTGTATAGATAACTAAGTGTTAATGATTTTCAACTCTTAGTAATGGCAGTCATATCTGATACCACAATACCATCATATATATATATTTTGTTAGTCTATTAAGGAATTAAAGATTTTTTTATTTTGGTATCAGCAGGCATATTTGCATAATCTGTCAAATTTGAAAGCCCTTCAAGCCAGAATGCTTCCATAAAATTTTTTTTAAAATTATATGTTTGATTAAATAAAACTGTTACAGTATGTAATGGCTATTTTTAGTAACAGATTCAATACCTGATAGTGAATTGGCATCATTTCTAAACATTTGAATGCTAATTCTCTAATCTGGTCAATTTCTGCTATGCAGTTTAACAAAAACTTGTCTTTTCCATGTTTTTATACCTTTTGCAAATTGTGGTCATATTTGATGGCAAATCTATATCATTTGTATAAACATCTAAAGGACTCTATGTCAAGATGCCTTCTATTAAATCTGATTACATTCAGTTGAACAGCGGGGGCCTCGAGTGCCCGAGTGGTCTAAAGCATTCGCCATTACGGATCACTGCCATCTCACCTCTGTCTGCACCGGTTCGAGTCTCAGATTCAGCCAATGCAGATATGTGAGAAAGCATGCCAGTAGCTTCTCGTGGGTCGGTGGTTCTTTCCGGTGTTTTCCTGGGTTCTTCCTCCACCATTAATACTGGCCGCCATATATAGCCTATCGTGTGCTGAAAAATGGCGTTAAACCCCATAACAACAACAACAACAACAGTTGAACAGTTTTGCTAAAGAGGTCATTTAAAGGTTTTTATATTTTTAGCAATGGTAGCAAATGTTTCATTGCTTGATTGACATCTTATGTATGGTCTGAAAGGAATGTATTCCAAGATGCTTTCTGTCAAGATTGATCAAATTCTATCCAACTAGGGGACTCAGGAGTGTGAGTGGTCGAAGGCACTCATCTATACAAATCACTGACACCTCACCTGTGTCCACATTGGTTCAAGTGTCAGGCTTAATCAGCATGAGTATTTGGGAAAGCTTGCCAGTAGTTTCATGTGGGTCATTGGTTCTGTCTTGGATTTTTATGGTTTCCTTCTCCACCAGTTATACTGGTTGCCATGTATAGCAAATCATGTGCTGAAAAATGGAGTCAAACAAAAAACAACAACAATTCAACTGTTTTTGGAGAAGAAGCCATTTAAAAATTGTTCTTATTTTAGTAACAGCATCCACATTTTAAGACAAACTGGCATTATCTGTATCAATTGAAAACGAATTCATGCCAGGGTGCTTTCTGTAAAATATTATCATATCCTGATCAGCAGTAATTTAAACATGTTATTAAAGGTTGTTTTCTTTTACAATAAAAGTGACCACATTTAAAGGCATATCAAATTTGTTCAAATTTTGTTTTGGAGATTATGAGAAAATGTCATTTAAAAGTTTTTCCCTCCATTTTTAGCAAAAGCAGCAATATCTGATAGTGGATCAAATCATTTGTATAATGGGGCCCCGAGTGGCTGAGTGGCCTAAAGTGCCCTTCGTTATGGATCACTGCCATCTCACCTCTCATTGCGTAGGTTCGAATCTCGGATTTGGCAAATGTGGATATGTGAGAAAGCTTTCCAGTAGCATCTCGAGGGTCAGTGGTTCTTTCCAGGGATTTCCCGGGTTCTTCCTCCACCATTAATACTGGTCGCCATGTATAGCCTATTGTGTGCTGAAAAATGGTGTTAAACCCTACAACAACAACAACATTTGTATAATTCAAAAGGACTACATGCCAGGATGGTTTCTGTCAAGTTTGGTCATATTCTATCCAATATTTCCAGAAGCTGTTTGACGGTTTTTCTCTTTCAAGTACTGGTTGCCATATCTGATGGCAAATTTCTATCATTTGTAGAAATCTGAAAATATGTATTATATTGAGTAGCTAGATTTGTAAATGTGAGTATCATCAGCGTATAATTTCTGAGACACCAGATGTCAATCTCTGACACTTGAGAGTGGTTGAGTGTATAAAATGAAGACAACGAAGCAGAGGAAAGAGCTCTGCTAAGGATAAGTTCATTCATGGTTCATATAAATAGTAGTAGTGAACATGTGTAAAACATTATAGGTCAGTACATGATATAACAATGTTTTAAGGAGTAGAAGCAGTATCATACAAATGATTTTTTCTGTACATACTGACAATGAAGCTCTGTAAAAATGGCAAGAGTCAGCTGACTTTATATGGGTGTGCCATTACATCTGCATTGTAGTATATTTTTCTCTGCTCTTGAGGAAGATTTTATTCTTTTCAAGAGATAAAGCAGTGATTCAAACTTTTAATGACCTTATCAACTTGTATTTTCCAGCACAAGATGTGGTCTATCATCATGCCAAATAGGTTTTCATTTTCCAACTGTCGTATATCCATTCTTTTTATCATTACTTTCAAGTCATCTTTCTCAGCTTTTACTCTTGTTCGACTAACTATGATGATGGCTTTTGATTTGGCTGCATTTCTCTTCGTACGATTGTGCTCACACAAGTTATTTATTATCTTGATTTAATTCACTGCTAATCTCATGGCCTGTTGATCCAATGTTATATAATTTCATGTAATTTGCAAGCATGTTGTTGGTGGTGGACAGCTCATTGTGATATGGTAAATCATTGATATAGAGCAGAAGATTAATCGTCCAAGAACTGATCCTTGTGGAACACCAGACTTTATCAGTTTCCTATCTAAGTTTATTTTTAACAGAAATTTGTTACCATATTTCACTTGAACAATTAAACTTAACCATGTTCTACAAAAACCGCTTTAAACTGGTTTAAGTCTAGTATACACCATTCCATTATACCTTTTTAGCTTGATGCTTGTTCCCAACTGTGTGTTATATATTTACCTGTACGAACTATTTAGATAATTTAGTGTAAAAAGGGATATTCGTTTACATACCCATTGTGTCAACCTCATGAAATTAAAGACTTTATTATAATTATTATTATTATTATTATTATTATTATTATTATCATTATTATACCTGAATTCAAGATAAGTTTGAAATCAAGTTAACCTTTCACTCAATAAAACAAGTTATTTGTTGTGTGATAGCACTGTGGGGGTCATTCAATGTATTTACCAAGTGAAAGTGTATGGTATAACATTATCTCTCATTTTGTAGATTTGTAGATATACACAGTGATTAGAACTGCTTTTGCAACGTATACCCAACATCACATGTTCCTCAGTTTTCTTTATACTGTTAAAAGTATGGACATGCAATTTCACACACATTCACATGTTAATATCTATACCAAGCAAATTATGTTTGTAATGACTGAATTTTGTTGTTAAAATGTGAACACAAAAGTTTCTGGATTCATCTGGATCAATGTCCTCTTTAATATAGTTTTTAAGCTACTGGTTCACATATAAGATCATCTTTTATGACTTTCACTCTTAATCAACTGGAAAAATATATCTCTTACTTTATCTGAATAAATTTAAATACAATATAGTATTATTCCAAACATTGTATTGTCCAACAGCAGGATCTCATTAACAATAATTATTTCATAGCTTTATCAGGTCACAATTATATTCTATCAAGATTACTGCTGAGAGATATATTTTTTGCTTTTAAGAAAACTATATTCTGGCAGGTTCCATGCAATGATCATCACTGTAAACCTCACAACTCTTGACTCTGGGCATGACTGATGCATATTCATTAACAGAGAATTATGTCAATGCCAACACTTTCAGTAATAGTGACTTTCAGGCCTCTCATTACATCTATTACAGCTGCACTCAAAAGAATAACCTAACAACCAATTACACTTGCGTATATGCAAATGTGGCCTCCAGAATTGTAAGAAGCACACTTAATGTATTATTATTATTATTACCTCATTATGTTTGGATCTCATTAAATACCAAACTCTTCTCAGATCTTGATAACATATTTCAAGATCAGATTATAAATATAGCCTCAAGAGTGATAAAAAAGAGCAACCAATCAAATGTAAGGTTGGATTTATAAATGATCATGGTGATACAAACGCCATTTTAAAATTTAATCAAAATCAGCTTAAAAATGTGTCATCCAGAGTGATAAATGTTCCTCCAATCAGAATGCACGTGGACCTCATTCACTACTGAAATCTTGCAAACACAACCCATACTATAAGACTGATTAAACTTTAATCTGAAATCCATATTTAATCAAAGCTAGATCAGAAATATGACCTCAATCGTGGTAACAAGAAATTGTTGATGAACAGATAACCTCAATGAACAGAGAGTCATACTAAAAGTTAATTTCATTTTACAGCAAAGTGAGCTAGACATGAAGAAGAATACCTTGCATTTGATTCTGCCCAGGCATTCTTGGTGGATCTTGTATCCCTTGCTGGTAGGGTCCTGAGAAGAAATTAGTGAATGATTAAATTGATCATTGGACAACAAGAATGGTATCAATGAACATTGTATATATATTTTAAAAAATGAACAAGAGGCCCAAATGAGCCTGATATCACTTGCCTGGCTGACATCTACCTAACAACAAAAATCCCCAATTAGATGGCCAAGAAATTGGGGTCAGTAGGATGTTTTCTATGCAAATTTATTTCAATGCTGTTGATCACATATGTTATGAAAGAAACCTTTCACAAGGTTTTGCTAGTTTTTCTATCTTTACCCATATACAATGGCACATCAGAATCATCTGCCCAATATTGAATGCCCCTATGCTTAGAGTCACAGTTGTCAAAATTTTTGTTAAAGGTCTGTTTTATTGTATAGATAACTAAGTGTTAATGATTTTCAACTCTTAGTAATGGCAGTCATATCTGATACCACAATACCATCATATATATATATTTTGTTAGTCTATTAAGGAATTAAAGATTTTTTTATTTTGGTATCAGCAGGCATATTTGCATAATCTGTCAAATTTGAAAGCCCTTCAAGCCAGAATGCTTCCATAAAATTTTTTTTAAAATTATATGTTTGATTAAATAAAACTGTTACAGTATGTAATGGCTATTTTTAGTAACAGATTCAATACCTGATAGTGAATTGGCATCATTTCTAAACATTTGAATGCTAATTCTCTAATCTGGTCAATTTCTGCTATGCAGTTTAACAAAAACTTGTCTTTTCCATGTTTTTATACCTTTTGCAAATTGTGGTCATATTTGATGGCAAATCTATATCATTTGTATAAACATCTAAAGGACTCTATGTCAAGATGCCTTCTATTAAATCTGATTACATTCAGTTGAACAGCGGGGGCCTCGAGTGCCCGAGTGGTCTAAAGCATTCGCCGTTACGGATCACTGCCATCTCACCTCTGTCTGCACCGGTTCGAGTCTCAGATTCAGCCAATGCAGATATGTGAGAAAGCATGCCAGTAGCTTCTCGTGGGTCGGTGGTTCTTTCCGGTGTTTTCCTGGGTTCTTCCTCCACCATTAATACTGGCCGCCATATATAGCCTATCGTGTGCTGAAAAATGGCGTTAAACCCCATAACAACAACAACAACAACAGTTGAACAGTTTTGCTAAAGAGGTCATTTAAAGGTTTTTATATTTTTAGCAATGGTAGCAAATGTTTCATTGCTTGATTGACATCTTATGTATGGTCTGAAAGGAATGTATTCCAAGATGCTTTCTGTCAAGATTGATCAAATTCTATCCAACTAGGGGACTCAGGAGTGTGAGTGGTCGAAGGCACTCATCTATACAAATCACTGACACCTCACCTGTGTCCACATTGGTTCAAGTGTCAGGCTTAATCAGCATGAGTATTTGGGAAAGCTTGCCAGTAGTTTCATGTGGGTCATTGGTTCTGTCTTGGATTTTTATGGTTTCCTTCTCCACCAGTTATACTGGTTGCCATGTATAGCAAATCATGTGCTGAAAAATGGAGTCAAACAAAAAACAACAACAATTCAACTGTTTTTGGAGAAGAAGCCATTTAAAAATTGTTCTTATTTTAGTAACAGCATCCACATTTTAAGACAAACTGGCATTATCTGTATCAATTGAAAACGAATTCATGCCAGGGTGCTTTCTGTAAAATATTATCATATCCTGATCAGCAGTAATTTAAACATGTTATTAAAGGTTGTTTTCTTTTACAATAAAAGTGACCACATTTAAAGGCATATCAAATTTGTTCAAATTTTGTTTTGGAGATTATGAGAAAATGTCATTTAAAAGTTTTTCCCTCCATTTTTAGCAAAAGCAGCAATATCTGATAGTGGATCAAATCATTTGTATAATGGGGCCCCGAGTGGCTGAGTGGCCTAAAGTGCCCTTCGTTATGGATCACTGCCATCTCACCTCTCATTGCGTAGGTTCGAATCTCGGATTTGGCAAATGTGGATATGTGAGAAAGCTTTCCAGTAGCATCTCGAGGGTCAGTGGTTCTTTCCAGGGATTTCCCGGGTTCTTCCTCCACCATTAATACTGGTCGCCATGTATAGCCTATTGTGTGCTGAAAAATGGTGTTAAACCCTACAACAACAACAACATTTGTATAATTCAAAAGGACTACATGCCAGGATGGTTTCTGTCAAGTTTGGTCATATTCTATCCAATATTTCCAGAAGCTGTTTGACGGTTTTTCTCTTTCAAGTACTGGTTGCCATATCTGATGGCAAATTTCTATCATTTGTAGAAATCTGAAAATATGTATTATATTGAGTAGCTAGATTTGTAAATGTGAGTATCATCAGCGTATAATTTCTGAGACACCAGATGTCAATCTCTGACACTTGAGAGTGGTTGAGTGTATAAAATGAAGACAACGAAGCAGAGGAAAGAGCTCTGCTAAGGATAAGTTCATTCATGGTTCATATAAATAGTAGTAGTGAACATGTGTAAAACATTATAGGTCAGTACATGATATAACAATGTTTTAAGGAGTAGAAGCAGTATCATACAAATGATTTTTTCTGTACATACTGACAATGAAGCTCTGTAAAAATGGCAAGAGTCAGCTGACTTTATATGGGTGTGCCATTACATCTGCATTGTAGTATATTTTTCTCTGCTCTTGAGGAAGATTTTATTCTTTTCAAGAGATAAAGCAGTGATTCAAACTTTTAATGACCTTATCAACTTGTATTTTCCAGCACAAGATGTGGTCTATCATCATGCCAAATAGGTTTTCATTTTCCAACTGTCGTATATCCATTCTTTTTATCATTACTTTCAAGTCATCTTTCTCAGCTTTTACTCTTGTTCGACTAACTATGATGATGGCTTTTGATTTGGCTGCATTTCTCTTCGTACGATTGTGCTCACACAAGTTATTTATTATCTTGATTTAATTCACTGCTAATCTCATGGCCTGTTGATCCAATGTTATATAATTTCATGTAATTTGCAAGCATGTTGTTGGTGGTGGACAGCTCATTGTGATATGGTAAATCATTGATATAGAGCAGAAGATTAATCGTCCAAGAACTGATCCTTGTGGAACACCAGACTTTATCAGTTTCCTATCTAAGTTTATTTTTAACAGAAATTTGTTACCATATTTCACTTGAACAATTAAACTTAACCATGTTCTACAAAAACCGCTTTAAACTGGTTTAAGTCTAGTATACACCATTCCATTATACCTTTTTAGCTTGATGCTTGTTCCCAACTGTGTGTTATATATTTACCTGTACGAACTATTTAGATAATTTAGTGTAAAAAGGGATATTCGTTTACATACCCATTGTGTCAACATCATGAAATTAAAGACTTTATTATAATTATTATTATTATTATTATTATTATTATTATCATTATTATACCTGAATTCAAGATAAGTTTGAAATCAAGTTAACCTTTCACTCAATAAAACAAGTTATTTGTTGTGTGATAGCACTGTGGGGGTCATTCAATGTATTTACCAAGTGAAAGTGTATGGTATAACATTATCTCTCATTTTGTAGATTTGTAGATATACACAGTGATTAGAACTGCTTTTGCAACGTATACCCAACATCACATGTTCCTCAGTTTTCTTTATACTGTTAAAAGTATGGACATGCAATTTCACACACATTCACATGTTAATATCTATACCAAGCAAATTATGTTTGTAATGACTGAATTTTGTTGTTAAAATGTGAACACAAAAGTTTCTGGATTCATCTGGATCAATGTCCTCTTTAATATAGTTTTTAAGCTACTGGTTCACATATAAGATCATCTTTTATGACTTTCACTCTTAATCAACTGGAAAAATATATCTCTTACTTTATCTGAATAAATTTAAATACAATATAGTATTATTCCAAACATTGTATTGTCCAACAGCAGGATCTCATTAACAATAATTATTTCATAGCTTTATCAGGTCACAATTATATTCTATCAAGATTACTGCTGAGAGATATATTTTTTGCTTTTAAGAAAACTATATTCTGGCAGGTTCCATGCAATGATCATCACTGTAAACCTCACAACTCTTGACTCTGGGCATGACTGATGCATATTCATTAACAGAGAATTATGTCAATGCCAACACTTTCAGTAATAGTGACTTTCAGGCCTCTCATTACATCTATTACAGCTGCACTCAAAAGAATAACCTAACAACCAATTACACTTGCGTATATGCAAATGTGGCCTCCAGAATTGTAAGAAGCACACTTAATGTATTATTATTATTATTACCTCATTATGTTTGGATCTCATTAAATACCAAACTCTTCTCAGATCTTGATAACATATTTCAAGATCAGATTATAAATATAGCCTCAAGAGTGATAAAAAAGAGCAACCAATCAAATGTAAGGTTGGATTTATAAATGATCATGGTGATACAAACGCCATTTTAAAATTTAATCAAAATCAGCTTAAAAATGTGTCATCCAGAGTGATAAATGTTCCTCCAATCAGAATGCACGTGGACCTCATTCACTACTGAAATCTTGCAAACACAACCCATACTATAAGACTGATTAAACTTTAATCTGAAATCCATATTTAATCAAAGCTAGATCAGAAATATGACCTCAATCGTGGTAACAAGAAATTGTTGATGAACAGATAACCTCAATGAACAGAGAGTCATACTAAAAGTTAATTTCATTTTACAGCAAAGTGAGCTAGACATGAAGAAGAATACCTTGCATTTGATTCTGCCCAGGCATTCTTGGTGGATCTTGTATCCCTTGCTGGTAGGGTCCTGAGGAGAAATTAGTGAATGATTAAATTGATCATTGGACAACAAGAATGGTATCAATGAACATTGTATATATATTTTAAAAAATGAACAAGAGGCCCAAATGAGCCTGATATCACTTGCCTGGCTGACATCTACCTAACAACAAAAATCCCCAATTAGATGGCCAAGAAATTGGGGTCAGTAGGATGTTTTCTATGCAAATTTATTTCAATGCTGTTGATCACATATGTTATGAAAGAAACCTTTCACAAGGTTTTGCTAGTTTTTCTATCTTTACCCATATACAATGGCACATCAGAATCATCTGCCCAATATTGAATGCCCCTATGCTTAGAGTCACAGTTGTCAAAATTTTTGTTAAAGGTCTGTTTTATTGTATAGATAACTAAGTGTTAATGATTTTCAACTCTTAGTAATGGCAGTCATATCTGATACCACAATACCATCATATATATATATTTTGTTAGTCTATTAAGGAATTAAAGATTTTTTTATTTTGGTATCAGCAGGCATATTTGCATAATCTGTCAAATTTGAAAGCCCTTCAAGCCAGAATGCTTCCATAAAATTTTTTTTAAAATTATATGTTTGATTAAATAAAACTGTTACAGTATGTAATGGCTATTTTTAGTAACAGATTCAATACCTGATAGTGAATTGGCATCATTTCTAAACATTTGAATGCTAATTCTCTAATCTGGTCAATTTCTGCTATGCAGTTTAACAAAAACTTGTCTTTTCCATGTTTTTATACCTTTTGCAAATTGTGGTCATATTTGATGGCAAATCTATATCATTTGTATAAACATCTAAAGGACTCTATGTCAAGATGCCTTCTATTAAATCTGATTACATTCAGTTGAACAGCGGGGGCCTCGAGTGCCCGAGTGGTCTAAAGCATTCGCCGTTACGGATCACTGCCATCTCACCTCTGTCTGCACCGGTTCGAGTCTCAGATTCAGCCAATGCAGATATGTGAGAAAGCATGCCAGTAGCTTCTCGTGGGTCGGTGGTTCTTTCCGGTGTTTTCCTGGGTTCTTCCTCCACCATTAATACTGGCCGCCATATATAGCCTATCGTGTGCTGAAAAATGGCGTTAAACCCCATAACAACAACAACAACAACAGTTGAACAGTTTTGCTAAAGAGGTCATTTAAAGGTTTTTATATTTTTAGCAATGGTAGCAAATGTTTCATTGCTTGATTGACATCTTATGTATGGTCTGAAAGGAATGTATTCCAAGATGCTTTCTGTCAAGATTGATCAAATTCTATCCAACTAGGGGACTCAGGAGTGTGAGTGGTCGAAGGCACTCATCTATACAAATCACTGACACCTCACCTGTGTCCACATTGGTTCAAGTGTCAGGCTTAATCAGCATGAGTATTTGGGAAAGCTTGCCAGTAGTTTCATGTGGGTCATTGGTTCTGTCTTGGATTTTTATGGTTTCCTTCTCCACCAGTTATACTGGTTGCCATGTATAGCAAATCATGTGCTGAAAAATGGAGTCAAACAAAAAACAACAACAATTCAACTGTTTTTGGAGAAGAAGCCATTTAAAAATTGTTCTTATTTTAGTAACAGCATCCACATTTTAAGACAAACTGGCATTATCTGTATCAATTGAAAACGAATTCATGCCAGGGTGCTTTCTGTAAAATATTATCATATCCTGATCAGCAGTAATTTAAACATGTTATTAAAGGTTGTTTTCTTTTACAATAAAAGTGACCACATTTAAAGGCATATCAAATTTGTTCAAATTTTGTTTTGGAGATTATGAGAAAATGTCATTTAAAAGTTTTTCCCTCCATTTTTAGCAAAAGCAGCAATATCTGATAGTGGATCAAATCATTTGTATAATGGGGCCCCGAGTGGCTGAGTGGCCTAAAGTGCCCTTCGTTATGGATCACTGCCATCTCACCTCTCATTGCGTAGGTTCGAATCTCGGATTTGGCAAATGTGGATATGTGAGAAAGCTTTCCAGTAGCATCTCGAGGGTCAGTGGTTCTTTCCAGGGATTTCCCGGGTTCTTCCTCCACCATTAATACTGGTCGCCATGTATAGCCTATTGTGTGCTGAAAAATGGTGTTAAACCCTACAACAACAACAACATTTGTATAATTCAAAAGGACTACATGCCAGGATGGTTTCTGTCAAGTTTGGTCATATTCTATCCAATATTTCCAGAAGCTGTTTGACGGTTTTTCTCTTTCAAGTACTGGTTGCCATATCTGATGGCAAATTTCTATCATTTGTAGAAATCTGAAAATATGTATTATATTGAGTAGCTAGATTTGTAAATGTGAGTATCATCAGCGTATAATTTCTGAGACACCAGATGTCAATCTCTGACACTTGAGAGTGGTTGAGTGTATAAAATGAAGACAACGAAGCAGAGGAAAGAGCTCTGCTAAGGATAAGTTCATTCATGGTTCATATAAATAGTAGTAGTGAACATGTGTAAAACATTATAGGTCAGTACATGATATAACAATGTTTTAAGGAGTAGAAGCAGTATCATACAAATGATTTTTTCTGTACATACTGACAATGAAGCTCTGTAAAAATGGCAAGAGTCAGCTGACTTTATATGGGTGTGCCATTACATCTGCATTGTAGTATATTTTTCTCTGCTCTTGAGGAAGATTTTATTCTTTTCAAGAGATAAAGCAGTGATTCAAACTTTTAATGACCTTATCAACTTGTATTTTCCAGCACAAGATGTGGTCTATCATCATGCCAAATAGGTTTTCATTTTCCAACTGTCGTATATCCATTCTTTTTATCATTACTTTCAAGTCATCTTTCTCAGCTTTTACTCTTGTTCGACTAACTATGATGATGGCTTTTGATTTGGCTGCATTTCTCTTCGTACGATTGTGCTCACACAAGTTATTTATTATCTTGATTTAATTCACTGCTAATCTCATGGCCTGTTGATCCAATGTTATATAATTTCATGTAATTTGCAAGCATGTTGTTGGTGGTGGACAGCTCATTGTGATATGGTAAATCATTGATATAGAGCAGAAGATTAATCGTCCAAGAACTGATCCTTGTGGAACACCAGACTTTATCAGTTTCCTATCTAAGTTTATTTTTAACAGAAATTTGTTACCATATTTCACTTGAACAATTAAACTTAACCATGTTCTACAAAAACCGCTTTAAACTGGTTTAAGTCTAGTATACACCATTCCATTATACCTTTTTAGCTTGATGCTTGTTCCCAACTGTGTGTTATATATTTACCTGTACGAACTATTTAGATAATTTAGTGTAAAAAGGGATATTCGTTTACATACCCATTGTGTCAACCTCATGAAATTAAAGACTTTATTATAATTATTATTATTATTATTATTATTATTATTATTATCATTATTATACCTGAATTCAAGATAAGTTTGAAATCAAGTTAACCTTTCACTCAATAAAACAAGTTATTTGTTGTGTGATAGCACTGTGGGGGTCATTCAATGTATTTACCAAGTGAAAGTGTATGGTATAACATTATCTCTCATTTTGTAGATTTGTAGATATACACAGTGATTAGAACTGCTTTTGCAACGTATACCCAACATCACATGTTCCTCAGTTTTCTTTATACTGTTAAAAGTATGGACATGCAATTTCACACACATTCACATGTTAATATCTATACCAAGCAAATTATGTTTGTAATGACTGAATTTTGTTGTTAAAATGTGAACACAAAAGTTTCTGGATTCATCTGGATCAATGTCCTCTTTAATATAGTTTTTAAGCTACTGGTTCACATATAAGATCATCTTTTATGACTTTCACTCTTAATCAACTGGAAAAATATATCTCTTACTTTATCTGAATAAATTTAAATACAATATAGTATTATTCCAAACATTGTATTGTCCAACAGCAGGATCTCATTAACAATAATTATTTCATAGCTTTATCAGGTCACAATTATATTCTATCAAGATTACTGCTGAGAGATATATTTTTTGCTTTTAAGAAAACTATATTCTGGCAGGTTCCATGCAATGATCATCACTGTAAACCTCACAACTCTTGACTCTGGGCATGACTGATGCATATTCATTAACAGAGAATTATGTCAATGCCAACACTTTCAGTAATAGTGACTTTCAGGCCTCTCATTACATCTATTACAGCTGCACTCAAAAGAATAACCTAACAACCAATTACACTTGCGTATATGCAAATGTGGCCTCCAGAATTGTAAGAAGCACACTTAATGTATTATTATTATTATTACCTCATTATGTTTGGATCTCATTAAATACCAAACTCTTCTCAGATCTTGATAACATATTTCAAGATCAGATTATAAATATAGCCTCAAGAGTGATAAAAAAGAGCAACCAATCAAATGTAAGGTTGGATTTATAAATGATCATGGTGATACAAACGCCATTTTAAAATTTAATCAAAATCAGCTTAAAAATGTGTCATCCAGAGTGATAAATGTTCCTCCAATCAGAATGCACGTGGACCTCATTCACTACTGAAATCTTGCAAACACAACCCATACTATAAGACTGATTAAACTTTAATCTGAAATCCATATTTAATCAAAGCTAGATCAGAAATATGACCTCAATCGTGGTAACAAGAAATTGTTGATGAACAGATAACCTCAATGAACAGAGAGTCATACTAAAAGTTAATTTCATTTTACAGCAAAGTGAGCTAGACATGAAGAAGAATACCTTGCATTTGATTCTGCCCAGGCATTCTTGGTGGATCTTGTATCCCTTGCTGGTAGGGTCCTGAGGAGAAATTAGTGAATGATTAAATTGATCATTGGACAACAAGAATGGTATCAATGAACATTGTATATATATTTTAAAAAATGAACAAGAGGCCCAAATGAGCCTGATATCACTTGCCTGGCTGACATCTACCTAACAACAAAAATCCCCAATTAGATGGCCAAGAAATTGGGGTCAGTAGGATGTTTTCTATGCAAATTTATTTCAATGCTGTTGATCACATATGTTATGAAAGAAACCTTTCACAAGGTTTTGCTAGTTTTTATATCTTTACCCATATATAATGGCACATCAGAATCATCTGCCCAATATTGAATGCCCCTATGCTTAGAGTAACAGTTGTCAAAATTTTTGTTAAAGGTCTGCTTTATTGTATAGATAACTAAGTGTTAATGATTTTCAACTCTTAGTAATGGCAGTCATATCTGATACCACAATACCATCATATATATATATTTTGTTAGTCTATTAAGGAATTAAAGATTTTTTTATTTTGGTATCAGCAGGCATATTTGCATAATCTGTCAAATTTGAAAGCCCTTCAAGCCAGAATGCTTCCATAAAATTTTTTTTAAAATTATATGTTTGATTAAATAAAACTGTTACAGTATGTAATGGCTATTTTTAGTAACAGATTCAATACCTGATAGTGAATTGGCATCATTTCTAAACATTTGAATGCTAATTCTCTAATCTGGTCAATTTCTGCTATGCAGTTTAACAAAAACTTGTCTTTTCCATGTTTTTATACCTTTTGCAAATTGTGGTCATATTTGATGGCAAATCTATATCATTTGTATAAACATCTAAAGGACTCTATGTCAAGATGCCTTCTATTAAATCTGATTACATTCAGTTGAACAGCGGGGGCCTCGAGTGCCCGAGTGGTCTAAAGCATTCGCCGTTACGGATCACTGCCATCTCACCTCTTGTCTGCACCGGTTCGAGTCTCAGATTCAGCCAATGCAGATATGTGAGAAAGCATGCCAGTAGCTTCTCGTGGGTCGGTGGTTCTTTCCGGTGTTTTCCTGGGTTCTTCCTCCACCATTAATACTGGCCGCCATATATAGCCTATCGTGTGCTGAAAAATGGCGTTAAACCCCATAACAACAACAACAACAACAGTTGAACAGTTTTGCTAAAGAGGTCATTTAAAGGTTTTTATATTTTTAGCAATGGTAGCAATGTTTCATTGCTTGATTGACATCTTATGTATGGTCTGAAAGGAATGTATTCCAAGATGCTTTCTGTCAAGATTGATCAAATTCTATCCAACTAGGAGACTCAGGAGTGTGAGTGGTCGAAGGCACTCATCTATACAAATCACTGACACCTCACCTGTGTCCACATTGGTTCAAGTGTCAGGCTTAATCAGCATGAGTATTTGGGAAAGCTTGCCAGTAGTTTCATGTGGGTCATTGGTTCTGTCTTGGATTTTTATGGTTTCCTTCTCCACCAGTTATACTGGTTGCCATGTATAGCAAATCATGTGCTGAAAAATGGAGTCAAACAAAAAACAACAACAATTCAACTGTTTTTGGAGAAGAAGCCATTTAAAAATTGTTCTTATTTTAGTAACAGCATCCACATTTTAAGACAAACTGGCATTATCTGTATCAATTGAAAACGAATTCATGCCAGGGTGCTTTCTGTAAAATATTATCATATCCTGATCAGCAGTAATTTAAACATGTTATTAAAGGTTGTTTTCTTTTACAATAAAAGTGACCACATTTAAAGGCATATCAAATTTGTTCAAATTTTGTTTTGGAGATTATGAGAAAATGTCATTTAAAAGTTTTTCCCTCCATTTTTAGCAAAAGCAGCAATATCTGATAGTGGATCAAATCATTTGTATAATGGGGCCCCGAGTGGCTGAGTGGCCTAAAGTGCCCTTCGTTATGGATCACTGCCATCTCACCTCTCATTGCGTAGGTTCGAATCTCGGATTTGGCAAATGTGGATATGTGAGAAAGCTTTCCAGTAGCATCTCGAGGGTCAGTGGTTCTTTCCAGGGATTTCCCGGGTTCTTCCTCCACCATTAATACTGGTCGCCATGTATAGCCTATTGTGTGCTGAAAAATGGTGTTAAACCCTACAACAACAACAACATTTGTATAATTCAAAAGGACTACATGCCAGGATGGTTTCTGTCAAGTTTGGTCATATTCTATCCAATATTTCCAGAAGCTGTTTGACGGTTTTTCTCTTTCAAGTACTGGTTGCCATATCTGATGGCAAATTTCTATCATTTGTAGAAATCTGAAAATATGTATTATATTGAGTAGCTAGATTTGTAAATGTGAGTATCATCAGCGTATAATTTCTGAGACACCAGATGTCAATCTCTGACACTTGAGAGTGGTTGAGTGTATAAAATGAAGACAACGAAGCAGAGGAAAGAGCTCTGCTAAGGATAAGTTCATTCATGGTTCATATAAATAGTAGTAGTGAACATGTGTAAAACATTATAGGTCAGTACATGATATAACAATGTTTTAAGGAGTAGAAGCAGTATCATACAAATGATTTTTTCTGTACATACTGACAATGAAGCTCTGTAAAAATGGCAAGAGTCAGCTGACTTTATATGGGTGTGCCATTACATCTGCATTGTAGTATATTTTTCTCTGCTCTTGAGGAAGATTTTATTCTTTTCAAGAGATAAAGCAGTGATTCAAACTTTTAATGACCTTATCAACTTGTATTTTCCAGCACAAGATGTGGTCTATCATCATGCCAAATAGGTTTTCATTTTCCAACTGTCGTATATCCATTCTTTTTATCATTACTTTCAAGTCATCTTTCTCAGCTTTTACTCTTGTTCGACTAACTATGATGATGGCTTTTGATTTGGCTGCATTTCTCTTCGTACGATTGTGCTCACACAAGTTATTTATTATCTTGATTTAATTCACTGCTAATCTCATGGCCTGTTGATCCAATGTTATATAATTTCATGTAATTTGCAAGCATGTTGTTGGTGGTGGACAGCTCATTGTGATATGGTAAATCATTGATATAGAGCAGAAGATTAATCGTCCAAGAACTGATCCTTGTGGAACACCAGACTTTATCAGTTTCCTATCTAAGTTTATTTTTAACAGAAATTTGTTACCATATTTCACTTGAACAATTAAACTTAACCATGTTCTACAAAAACCGCTTTAAACTGGTTTAAGTCTAGTATACACCATTCCATTATACCTTTTTAGCTTGATGCTTGTTCCCAACTGTGTGTTATATATTTACCTGTACGAACTATTTAGATAATTTAGTGTAAAAAGGGATATTCGTTTACATACCCATTGTGTCAACCTCATGAAATTAAAGACTTTATTATAATTATTATTATTATTATTATTATTATTATTATCATTATTATACCTGAATTCAAGATAAGTTTGAAATCAAGTTAACCTTTCACTCAATAAAACAAGTTATTTGTTGTGTGATAGCACTGTGGGGGTCATTCAATGTATTTACCAAGTGAAAGTGTATGGTATAACATTATCTCTCATTTTGTAGATTTGTAGATATACACAGTGATTAGAACTGCTTTTGCAACGTATACCCAACATCACATGTTCCTCAGTTTTCTTTATACTGTTAAAAGTATGGACATGCAATTTCACACACATTCACATGTTAATATCTATACCAAGCAAATTATGTTTGTAATGACTGAATTTTGTTGTTAAAATGTGAACACAAAAGTTTCTGGATTCATCTGGATCAATGTCCTCTTTAATATAGTTTTTAAGCTACTGGTTCACATATAAGATCATCTTTTATGACTTTCACTCTTAATCAACTGGAAAAATATATCTCTTACTTTATCTGAATAAATTTAAATACAATATAGTATTATTCCAAACATTGTATTGTCCAACAGCAGGATCTCATTAACAATAATTATTTCATAGCTTTATCAGGTCACAATTATATTCTATCAAGATTACTGCTGAGAGATATATTTTTTGCTTTTAAGAAAACTATATTCTGGCAGGTTCCATGCAATGATCATCACTGTAAACCTCACAACTCTTGACTCTGGGCATGACTGATGCATATTCATTAACAGAGAATTATGTCAATGCCAACACTTTCAGTAATAGTGACTTTCAGGCCTCTCATTACATCTATTACAGCTGCACTCAAAAGAATAACCTAACAACCAATTACACTTGCGTATATGCAAATGTGGCCTCCAGAATTGTAAGAAGCACACTTAATGTATTATTATTATTATTACCTCATTATGTTTGGATCTCATTAAATACCAAACTCTTCTCAGATCTTGATAACATATTTCAAGATCAGATTATAAATATAGCCTCAAGAGTGATAAAAAAGAGCAACCAATCAAATGTAAGGTTGGATTTATAAATGATCATGGTGATACAAACGCCATTTTAAAATTTAATCAAAATCAGCTTAAAAATGTGTCATCCAGAGTGATAAATGTTCCTCCAATCAGAATGCACGTGGACCTCATTCACTACTGAAATCTTGCAAACACAACCCATACTATAAGACTGATTAAACTTTAATCTGAAATCCATATTTAATCAAAGCTAGATCAGAAATATGACCTCAATCGTGGTAACAAGAAATTGTTGATGAACAGATAACCTCAATGAACAGAGAGTCATACTAAAAGTTAATTTCATTTTACAGCAAAGTGAGCTAGACATGAAGAAGAATACCTTGCATTTGATTCTGCCCAGGCATTCTTGGTGGATCTTGTATCCCTTGCTGGTAGGGTCCTGAGGAGAAATTAGTGAATGATTAAATTGATCATTGGACAACAAGAATGGTATCAATGAACATTGTATATATATTTTAAAAAATGAACAAGAGGCCCAAATGAGCCTGATATCACTTGCCTGGCTGACATCTACCTAACAACAAAAATCCCCAATTAGATGGCCAAGAAATTGGGGTCAGTAGGATGTTTTCTATGCAAATTTATTTCAATGCTGTTGATCACATATGTTATGAAAGAAACCTTTCACAAGGTTTTGCTAGTTTTTATATCTTTACCCATATATAATGGCACATCAGAATCATCTGCCCAATATTGAATGCCCCTATGCTTAGAGTAACAGTTGTCAAAATTTTTGTTAAAGGTCTGTTTTATTGTATAGATAACTAAGTGTTAATGATTTTCAACTCTTAGTAATGGCAGTCATATCTGATTCCACAATACCATCATATATATATATTTTGTTAGTCTATTAAGGAATTAAAGATTTTTTTATTTTGGTATCAGCAGGCATATTTGCATAATCTGTCAAATTTGAAAGCCCTTCAAGCCAGAATGCTTCCATAAAATTTTTTTTAAAATTATATGTTTGATTAAATAAAACTGTTACAGTATGTAATGGCTATTTTTAGTAACAGATTCAATACCTGATAGTGAATTGGCATCATTTCTAAACATTTGAATGCTAATTCTCTAATCTGGTCAATTTCTGCTATGCAGTTTAACAAAAACTTGTCTTTTCCATGTTTTTATACCTTTTGCAAATTGTGGTCATATTTGATGGCAAATCTATATCATTTGTATAAACATCTAAAGGACTCTATGTCAAGATGCCTTCTATTAAATCTGATTACATTCAGTTGAACAGCGGGGGCCTCGAGTGCCCGAGTGGTCTAAAGCATTCGCCGTTACGGATCACTGCCATCTCACCTCTGTCTGCACCGGTTCGAGTCTCAGATTCAGCCAATGCAGATATGTGAGAAAGCATGCCAGTAGCTTCTCGTGGGTCGGTGGTTCTTTCCGGTGTTTTCCTGGGTTCTTCCTCCACCATTAATACTGGCCGCCATATATAGCCTATCGTGTGCTGAAAAATGGCGTTAAACCCCATAACAACAACAACAACAACAGTTGAACAGTTTTGCTAAAGAGGTCATTTAAAGGTTTTTATATTTTTAGCAATGGTAGCAATGTTTCATTGCTTGATTGACATCTTATGTATGGTCTGAAAGGAATGTATTCCAAGATGCTTTCTGTCAAGATTGATCAAATTCTATCCAACTAGGAGACTCAGGAGTGTGAGTGGTCGAAGGCACTCATCTATACAAATCACTGACACCTCACCTGTGTCCACATTGGTTCAAGTGTCAGGCTTAATCAGCATGAGTATTTGGGAAAGCTTGCCAGTAGTTTCATGTGGGTCATTGGTTCTGTCTTGGATTTTTATGGTTTCCTTCTCCACCAGTTATACTGGTTGCCATGTATAGCAAATCATGTGCTGAAAAATGGAGTCAAACAAAAAACAACAACAATTCAACTGTTTTTGGAGAAGAAGCCATTTAAAAATTGTTCTTATTTTAGTAACAGCATCCACATTTTAAGACAAACTGGCATTATCTGTATCAATTGAAAACGAATTCATGCCAGGGTGCTTTCTGTAAAATATTATCATATCCTGATCAGCAGTAATTTAAACATGTTATTAAAGGTTGTTTTCTTTTACAATAAAAGTGACCACATTTAAAGGCATATCAAATTTGTTCAAATTTTGTTTTGGAGATTATGAGAAAATGTCATTTAAAAGTTTTTCCCTCCATTTTTAGCAAAAGCAGCAATATCTGATAGTGGATCAAATCATTTGTATAATGGGGCCCCGAGTGGCTGAGTGGCCTAAAGTGCCCTTCGTTATGGATCACTGCCATCTCACCTCTCATTGCGTAGGTTCGAATCTCGGATTTGGCAAATGTGGATATGTGAGAAAGCTTTCCAGTAGCATCTCGAGGGTCAGTGGTTCTTTCCAGGGATTTCCCGGGTTCTTCCTCCACCATTAATACTGGTCGCCATGTATAGCCTATTGTGTGCTGAAAAATGGTGTTAAACCCTACAACAACAACAACATTTGTATAATTCAAAAGGACTACATGCCAGGATGGTTTCTGTCAAGTTTGGTCATATTCTATCCAATATTTCCAGAAGCTGTTTGACGGTTTTTCTCTTTCAAGTACTGGTTGCCATATCTGATGGCAAATTTCTATCATTTGTAGAAATCTGAAAATATGTATTATATTGAGTAGCTAGATTTGTAAATGTGAGTATCATCAGCGTATAATTTCTGAGACACCAGATGTCAATCTCTGACACTTGAGAGTGGTTGAGTGTATAAAATGAAGACAACGAAGCAGAGGAAAGAGCTCTGCTAAGGATAAGTTCATTCATGGTTCATATAAATAGTAGTAGTGAACATGTGTAAAACATTATAGGTCAGTACATGATATAACAATGTTTTAAGGAGTAGAAGCAGTATCATACAAATGATTTTTTCTGTACATACTGACAATGAAGCTCTGTAAAAATGGCAAGAGTCAGCTGACTTTATATGGGTGTGCCATTACATCTGCATTGTAGTATATTTTTCTCTGCTCTTGAGGAAGATTTTATTCTTTTCAAGAGATAAAGCAGTGATTCAAACTTTTAATGACCTTATCAACTTGTATTTTCCAGCACAAGATGTGGTCTATCATCATGCCAAATAGGTTTTCATTTTCCAACTGTCGTATATCCATTCTTTTTATCATTACTTTCAAGTCATCTTTCTCAGCTTTTACTCTTGTTCGACTAACTATGATGATGGCTTTTGATTTGGCTGCATTTCTCTTCGTACGATTGTGCTCACACAAGTTATTTATTATCTTGATTTAATTCACTGCTAATCTCATGGCCTGTTGATCCAATGTTATATAATTTCATGTAATTTGCAAGCATGTTGTTGGTGGTGGACAGCTCATTGTGATATGGTAAATCATTGATATAGAGCAGAAGATTAATCGTCCAAGAACTGATCCTTGTGGAACACCAGACTTTATCAGTTTCCTATCTAAGTTTATTTTTAACAGAAATTTGTTACCATATTTCACTTGAACAATTAAACTTAACCATGTTCTACAAAAACCGCTTTAAACTGGTTTAAGTCTAGTATACACCATTCCATTATACCTTTTTAGCTTGATGCTTGTTCCCAACTGTGTGTTATATATTTACCTGTACGAACTATTTAGATAATTTAGTGTAAAAAGGGATATTCGTTTACATACCCATTGTGTCAACCTCATGAAATTAAAGACTTTATTATAATTATTATTATTATTATTATTATTATTATTATCATTATTATACCTGAATTCAAGATAAGTTTGAAATCAAGTTAACCTTTCACTCAATAAAACAAGTTATTTGTTGTGTGATAGCACTGTGGGGGTCATTCAATGTATTTACCAAGTGAAAGTGTATGGTATAACATTATCTCTCATTTTGTAGATTTGTAGATATACACAGTGATTAGAACTGCTTTTGCAACGTATACCCAACATCACATGTTCCTCAGTTTTCTTTATACTGTTAAAAGTATGGACATGCAATTTCACACACATTCACATGTTAATATCTATACCAAGCAAATTATGTTTGTAATGACTGAATTTTGTTGTTAAAATGTGAACACAAAAGTTTCTGGATTCATCTGGATCAATGTCCTCTTTAATATAGTTTTTAAGCTACTGGTTCACATATAAGATCATCTTTTATGACTTTCACTCTTAATCAACTGGAAAAATATATCTCTTACTTTATCTGAATAAATTTAAATACAATATAGTATTATTCCAAACATTGTATTGTCCAACAGCAGGATCTCATTAACAATAATTATTTCATAGCTTTATCAGGTCACAATTATATTCTATCAAGATTACTGCTGAGAGATATATTTTTTGCTTTTAAGAAAACTATATTCTGGCAGGTTCCATGCAATGATCATCACTGTAAACCTCACAACTCTTGACTCTGGGCATGACTGATGCATATTCATTAACAGAGAATTATGTCAATGCCAACACTTTCAGTAATAGTGACTTTCAGGCCTCTCATTACATCTATTACAGCTGCACTCAAAAGAATAACCTAACAACCAATTACACTTGCGTATATGCAAATGTGGCCTCCAGAATTGTAAGAAGCACACTTAATGTATTATTATTATTATTACCTCATTATGTTTGGATCTCATTAAATACCAAACTCTTCTCAGATCTTGATAACATATTTCAAGATCAGATTATAAATATAGCCTCAAGAGTGATAAAAAAGAGCAACCAATCAAATGTAAGGTTGGATTTATAAATGATCATGGTGATACAAACGCCATTTTAAAATTTAATCAAAATCAGCTTAAAAATGTGTCATCCAGAGTGATAAATGTTCCTCCAATCAGAATGCACGTGGACCTCATTCACTACTGAAATCTTGCAAACACAACCCATACTATAAGACTGATTAAACTTTAATCTGAAATCCATATTTAATCAAAGCTAGATCAGAAATATGACCTCAATCGTGGTAACAAGAAATTGTTGATGAACAGATAACCTCAATGAACAGAGAGTCATACTAAAAGTTAATTTCATTTTACAGCAAAGTGAGCTAGACATGAAGAAGAATACCTTGCATTTGATTCTGCCCAGGCATTCTTGGTGGATCTTGTATCCCTTGCTGGTAGGGTCCTGAGGAGAAATTAGTGAATGATTAAATTGATCATTGGACAACAAGAATGGTATCAATGAACATTGTATATATATTTTAAAAAATGAACAAGAGGCCCAAATGAGCCTGATATCACTTGCCTGGCTGACATCTACCTAACAACAAAAATCCCCAATTAGATGGCCAAGAAATTGGGGTCAGTAGGATGTTTTCTATGCAAATTTATTTCAATGCTGTTGATCACATATGTTATGAAAGAAACCTTTCACAAGGTTTTGCTAGTTTTTATATCTTTACCCATATATAATGGCACATCAGAATCATCTGCCCAATATTGAATGCCCCTATGCTTAGAGTAACAGTTGTCAAAATTTTTGTTAAAGGTCTGTTTTATTGTATAGATAACTAAGTGTTAATGATTTTCAACTCTTAGTAATGGCAGTCATATCTGATACCACAATACCATCATATATATATATTTTGTTAGTCTATTAAGGAATTAAAGATTTTTTTATTTTGGTATCAGCAGGCATATTTGCATAATCTGTCAAATTTGAAAGCCCTTCAAGCCAGAATGCTTCCATAAAATTTTTTTTAAAATTATATGTTTGATTAAATAAAACTGTTACAGTATGTAATGGCTATTTTTAGTAACAGATTCAATACCTGATAGTGAATTGGCATCATTTCTAAACATTTGAATGCTAATTCTCTAATCTGGTCAATTTCTGCTATGCAGTTTAACAAAAACTTGTCTTTTCCATGTTTTTATACCTTTTGCAAATTGTGGTCATATTTGATGGCAAATCTATATCATTTGTATAAACATCTAAAGGACTCTATGTCAAGATGCCTTCTATTAAATCTGATTACATTCAGTTGAACAGCGGGGGCCTCGAGTGCCCGAGTGGTCTAAAGCATTCGCCGTTACGGATCACTGCCATCTCACCTCTGTCTGCACCGGTTCGAGTCTCAGATTCAGCCAATGCAGATATGTGAGAAAGCATGCCAGTAGCTTCTCGTGGGTCGGTGGTTCTTTCCGGTGTTTTCCTGGGTTCTTCCTCCACCATTAATACTGGCCGCCATATATAGCCTATCGTGTGCTGAAAAATGGCGTTAAACCCCATAACAACAACAACAACAACAGTTGAACAGTTTTGCTAAAGAGGTCATTTAAAGGTTTTTATATTTTTAGCAATGGTAGCAAATGTTTCATTGCTTGATTGACATCTTATGTATGGTCTGAAAGGAATGTATTCCAAGATGCTTTCTGTCAAGATTGATCAAATTCTATCCAACTAGGGGACTCAGGAGTGTGAGTGGTCGAAGGCACTCATCTATACAAATCACTGACACCTCACCTGTGTCCACATTGGTTCAAGTGTCAGGCTTAATCAGCATGAGTATTTGGGAAAGCTTGCCAGTAGTTTCATGTGGGTCATTGGTTCTGTCTTGGATTTTTATGGTTTCCTTCTCCACCAGTTATACTGGTTGCCATGTATAGCAAATCATGTGCTGAAAAATGGAGTCAAACAAAAAACAACAACAATTCAACTGTTTTTGGAGAAGAAGCCATTTAAAAATTGTTCTTATTTTAGTAACAGCATCCACATTTTAAGACAAACTGGCATTATCTGTATCAATTGAAAACGAATTCATGCCAGGGTGCTTTCTGTAAAATATTATCATATCCTGATCAGCAGTAATTTAAACATGTTATTAAAGGTTGTTTTCTTTTACAATAAAAGTGACCACATTTAAAGGCATATCAAATTTGTTCAAATTTTGTTTTGGAGATTATGAGAAAATGTCATTTAAAAGTTTTTCCCTCCATTTTTAGCAAAAGCAGCAATATCTGATAGTGGATCAAATCATTTGTATAATGGGGCCCCGAGTGGCTGAGTGGCCTAAAGTGCCCTTCGTTATGGATCACTGCCATCTCACCTCTCATTGCGTAGGTTCGAATCTCGGATTTGGCAAATGTGGATATGTGAGAAAGCTTTCCAGTAGCATCTCGAGGGTCAGTGGTTCTTTCCAGGGATTTCCCGGGTTCTTCCTCCACCATTAATACTGGTCGCCATGTATAGCCTATTGTGTGCTGAAAAATGGTGTTAAACCCTACAACAACAACAACATTTGTATAATTCAAAAGGACTACATGCCAGGATGGTTTCTGTCAAGTTTGGTCATATTCTATCCAATATTTCCAGAAGCTGTTTGACGGTTTTTCTCTTTCAAGTACTGGTTGCCATATCTGATGGCAAATTTCTATCATTTGTAGAAATCTGAAAATATGTATTATATTGAGTAGCTAGATTTGTAAATGTGAGTATCATCAGCGTATAATTTCTGAGACACCAGATGTCAATCTCTGACACTTGAGAGTGGTTGAGTGTATAAAATGAAGACAACGAAGCAGAGGAAAGAGCTCTGCTAAGGATAAGTTCATTCATGGTTCATATAAATAGTAGTAGTGAACATGTGTAAAACATTATAGGTCAGTACATGATATAACAATGTTTTAAGGAGTAGAAGCAGTATCATACAAATGATTTTTTCTGTACATACTGACAATGAAGCTCTGTAAAAATGGCAAGAGTCAGCTGACTTTATATGGGTGTGCCATTACATCTGCATTGTAGTATATTTTTCTCTGCTCTTGAGGAAGATTTTATTCTTTTCAAGAGATAAAGCAGTGATTCAAACTTTTAATGACCTTATCAACTTGTATTTTCCAGCACAAGATGTGGTCTATCATCATGCCAAATAGGTTTTCATTTTCCAACTGTCGTATATCCATTCTTTTTATCATTACTTTCAAGTCATCTTTCTCAGCTTTTACTCTTGTTCGACTAACTATGATGATGGCTTTTGATTTGGCTGCATTTCTCTTCGTACGATTGTGCTCACACAAGTTATTTATTATCTTGATTTAATTCACTGCTAATCTCATGGCCTGTTGATCCAATGTTATATAATTTCATGTAATTTGCAAGCATGTTGTTGGTGGTGGACAGCTCATTGTGATATGGTAAATCATTGATATAGAGCAGAAGATTAATCGTCCAAGAACTGATCCTTGTGGAACACCAGACTTTATCAGTTTCCTATCTAAGTTTATTTTTAACAGAAATTTGTTACCATATTTCACTTGAACAATTAAACTTAACCATGTTCTACAAAAACCGCTTTAAACTGGTTTAAGTCTAGTATACACCATTCCATTATACCTTTTTAGCTTGATGCTTGTTCCCAACTGTGTGTTATATATTTACCTGTACGAACTATTTAGATAATTTAGTGTAAAAAGGGATATTCGTTTACATACCCATTGTGTCAACCTCATGAAATTAAAGACTTTATTATAATTATTATTATTATTATTATTATTATTATTATCATTATTATACCTGAATTCAAGATAAGTTTGAAATCAAGTTAACCTTTCACTCAATAAAACAAGTTATTTGTTGTGTGATAGCACTGTGGGGGTCATTCAATGTATTTACCAAGTGAAAGTGTATGGTATAACATTATCTCTCATTTTGTAGATTTGTAGATATACACAGTGATTAGAACTGCTTTTGCAACGTATACCCAACATCACATGTTCCTCAGTTTTCTTTATACTGTTAAAAGTATGGACATGCAATTTCACACACATTCACATGTTAATATCTATACCAAGCAAATTATGTTTGTAATGACTGAATTTTGTTGTTAAAATGTGAACACAAAAGTTTCTGGATTCATCTGGATCAATGTCCTCTTTAATATAGTTTTTAAGCTACTGGTTCACATATAAGATCATCTTTTATGACTTTCACTCTTAATCAACTGGAAAAATATATCTCTTACTTTATCTGAATAAATTTAAATACAATATAGTATTATTCCAAACATTGTATTGTCCAACAGCAGGATCTCATTAACAATAATTATTTCATAGCTTTATCAGGTCACAATTATATTCTATCAAGATTACTGCTGAGAGATATATTTTTTGCTTTTAAGAAAACTATATTCTGGCAGGTTCCATGCAATGATCATCACTGTAAACCTCACAACTCTTGACTCTGGGCATGACTGATGCATATTCATTAACAGAGAATTATGTCAATGCCAACACTTTCAGTAATAGTGACTTTCAGGCCTCTCATTACATCTATTACAGCTGCACTCAAAAGAATAACCTAACAACCAATTACACTTGCGTATATGCAAATGTGGCCTCCAGAATTGTAAGAAGCACACTTAATGTATTATTATTATTATTACCTCATTATGTTTGGATCTCATTAAATACCAAACTCTTCTCAGATCTTGATAACATATTTCAAGATCAGATTATAAATATAGCCTCAAGAGTGATAAAAAAGAGCAACCAATCAAATGTAAGGTTGGATTTATAAATGATCATGGTGATACAAACGCCATTTTAAAATTTAATCAAAATCAGCTTAAAAATGTGTCATCCAGAGTGATAAATGTTCCTCCAATCAGAATGCACGTGGACCTCATTCACTACTGAAATCTTGCAAACACAACCCATACTATAAGACTGATTAAACTTTAATCTGAAATCCATATTTAATCAAAGCTAGATCAGAAATATGACCTCAATCGTGGTAACAAGAAATTGTTGATGAACAGATAACCTCAATGAACAGAGAGTCATACTAAAAGTTAATTTCATTTTACAGCAAAGTGAGCTAGACATGAAGAAGAATACCTTGCATTTGATTCTGCCCAGGCATTCTTGGTGGATCTTGTATCCCTTGCTGGTAGGGTCCTGAGGAGAAATTAGTGAATGATTAAATTGATCATTGGACAACAAGAATGGTATCAATGAACATTGTATATATATTTTAAAAAATGAACAAGAGGCCCAAATGAGCCTGATATCACTTGCCTGGCTGACATCTACCTAACAACAAAAATCCCCAATTAGATGGCCAAGAAATTGGGGTCAGTAGGATGTTTTCTATGCAAATTTATTTCAATGCTGTTGATCACATATGTTATGAAAGAAACCTTTCACAAGGTTTTGCTAGTTTTTATATCTTTACCCATATATAATGGCACATCAGAATCATCTGCCCAATATTGAATGCCCCTATGCTTAGAGTAACAGTTGTCAAAATTTTTGTTAAAGGTCTGTTTTATTGTATAGATAACTAAGTGTTAATGATTTTCAACTCTTAGTAATGGCAGTCATATCTGATACCACAATACCATCATATATATATATTTTGTTAGTCTATTAAGGAATTAAAGATTTTTTTATTTTGGTATCAGCAGGCATATTTGCATAATCTGTCAAATTTGAAAGCCCTTCAAGCCAGAATGCTTCCATAAAATTTTTTTTAAAATTATATGTTTGATTAAATAAAACTGTTACAGTATGTAATGGCTATTTTTAGTAACAGATTCAATACCTGATAGTGAATTGGCATCATTTCTAAACATTTGAATGCTAATTCTCTAATCTGGTCAATTTCTGCTATGCAGTTTAACAAAAACTTGTCTTTTCCATGTTTTTATACCTTTTGCAAATTGTGGTCATATTTGATGGCAAATCTATATCATTTGTATAAACATCTAAAGGACTCTATGTCAAGATGCCTTCTATTAAATCTGATTACATTCAGTTGAACAGCGGGGGCCTCGAGTGCCCGAGTGGTCTAAAGCATTCGCCGTTACGGATCACTGCCATCTCACCTCTGTCTGCACCGGTTCGAGTCTCAGATTCAGCCAATGCAGATATGTGAGAAAGCATGCCAGTAGCTTCTCGTGGGTCGGTGGTTCTTTCCGGTGTTTTCCTGGGTTCTTCCTCCACCATTAATACTGGCCGCCATATATAGCCTATCGTGTGCTGAAAAATGGCGTTAAACCCCATAACAACAACAACAACAACAGTTGAACAGTTTTGCTAAAGAGGTCATTTAAAGGTTTTTATATTTTTAGCAATGGTAGCAAATGTTTCATTGCTTGATTGACATCTTATGTATGGTCTGAAAGGAATGTATTCCAAGATGCTTTCTGTCAAGATTGATCAAATTCTATCCAACTAGGGGACTCAGGAGTGTGAGTGGTCGAAGGCACTCATCTATACAAATCACTGACACCTCACCTGTGTCCACATTGGTTCAAGTGTCAGGCTTAATCAGCATGAGTATTTGGGAAAGCTTGCCAGTAGTTTCATGTGGGTCATTGGTTCTGTCTTGGATTTTTATGGTTTCCTTCTCCACCAGTTATACTGGTTGCCATGTATAGCAAATCATGTGCTGAAAAATGGAGTCAAACAAAAAACAACAACAATTCAACTGTTTTTGGAGAAGAAGCCATTTAAAAATTGTTCTTATTTTAGTAACAGCATCCACATTTTAAGACAAACTGGCATTATCTGTATCAATTGAAAACGAATTCATGCCAGGGTGCTTTCTGTAAAATATTATCATATCCTGATCAGCAGTAATTTAAACATGTTATTAAAGGTTGTTTTCTTTTACAATAAAAGTGACCACATTTAAAGGCATATCAAATTTGTTCAAATTTTGTTTTGGAGATTATGAGAAAATGTCATTTAAAAGTTTTTCCCTCCATTTTTAGCAAAAGCAGCAATATCTGATAGTGGATCAAATCATTTGTATAATGGGGCCCCGAGTGGCTGAGTGGCCTAAAGTGCCCTTCGTTATGGATCACTGCCATCTCACCTCTCATTGCGTAGGTTCGAATCTCGGATTTGGCAAATGTGGATATGTGAGAAAGCTTTCCAGTAGCATCTCGAGGGTCAGTGGTTCTTTCCAGGGATTTCCCGGGTTCTTCCTCCACCATTAATACTGGTCGCCATGTATAGCCTATTGTGTGCTGAAAAATGGTGTTAAACCCTACAACAACAACAACATTTGTATAATTCAAAAGGACTACATGCCAGGATGGTTTCTGTCAAGTTTGGTCATATTCTATCCAATATTTCCAGAAGCTGTTTGACGGTTTTTCTCTTTCAAGTACTGGTTGCCATATCTGATGGCAAATTTCTATCATTTGTAGAAATCTGAAAATATGTATTATATTGAGTAGCTAGATTTGTAAATGTGAGTATCATCAGCGTATAATTTCTGAGACACCAGATGTCAATCTCTGACACTTGAGAGTGGTTGAGTGTATAAAATGAAGACAACGAAGCAGAGGAAAGAGCTCTGCTAAGGATAAGTTCATTCATGGTTCATATAAATAGTAGTAGTGAACATGTGTAAAACATTATAGGTCAGTACATGATATAACAATGTTTTAAGGAGTAGAAGCAGTATCATACAAATGATTTTTTCTGTACATACTGACAATGAAGCTCTGTAAAAATGGCAAGAGTCAGCTGACTTTATATGGGTGTGCCATTACATCTGCATTGTAGTATATTTTTCTCTGCTCTTGAGGAAGATTTTATTCTTTTCAAGAGATAAAGCAGTGATTCAAACTTTTAATGACCTTATCAACTTGTATTTTCCAGCACAAGATGTGGTCTATCATCATGCCAAATAGGTTTTCATTTTCCAACTGTCGTATATCCATTCTTTTTATCATTACTTTCAAGTCATCTTTCTCAGCTTTTACTCTTGTTCGACTAACTATGATGATGGCTTTTGATTTGGCTGCATTTCTCTTCGTACGATTGTGCTCACACAAGTTATTTATTATCTTGATTTAATTCACTGCTAATCTCATGGCCTGTTGATCCAATGTTATATAATTTCATGTAATTTGCAAGCATGTTGTTGGTGGTGGACAGCTCATTGTGATATGGTAAATCATTGATATAGAGCAGAAGATTAATCGTCCAAGAACTGATCCTTGTGGAACACCAGACTTTATCAGTTTCCTATCTAAGTTTATTTTTAACAGAAATTTGTTACCATATTTCACTTGAACAATTAAACTTAACCATGTTCTACAAAAACCGCTTTAAACTGGTTTAAGTCTAGTATACACCATTCCATTATACCTTTTTAGCTTGATGCTTGTTCCCAACTGTGTGTTATATATTTACCTGTACGAACTATTTAGATAATTTAGTGTAAAAAGGGATATTCGTTTACATACCCATTGTGTCAACCTCATGAAATTAAAGACTTTATTATAATTATTATTATTATTATTATTATTATTATTATTATCATTATTATACCTGAATTCAAGATAAGTTTGAAATCAAGTTAACCTTTCACTCAATAAAACAAGTTATTTGTTGTGTGATAGCACTGTGGGGGTCATTCAATGTATTTACCAAGTGAAAGTGTATGGTATAACATTATCTCTCATTTTGTAGATTTGTAGATATACACAGTGATTAGAACTGCTTTTGCAACGTATACCCAACATCACATGTTCCTCAGTTTTCTTTATACTGTTAAAAGTATGGACATGCAATTTCACACACATTCACATGTTAATATCTATACCAAGCAAATTATGTTTGTAATGACTGAATTTTGTTGTTAAAATGTGAACACAAAAGTTTCTGGATTCATCTGGATCAATGTCCTCTTTAATATAGTTTTTAAGCTACTGGTTCACATATAAGATCATCTTTTATGACTTTCACTCTTAATCAACTGGAAAAATATATCTCTTACTTTATCTGAATAAATTTAAATACAATATAGTATTATTCCAAACATTGTATTGTCCAACAGCAGGATCTCATTAACAATAATTATTTCATAGCTTTATCAGGTCACAATTATATTCTATCAAGATTACTGCTGAGAGATATATTTTTTGCTTTTAAGAAAACTATATTCTGGCAGGTTCCATGCAATGATCATCACTGTAAACCTCACAACTCTTGACTCTGGGCATGACTGATGCATATTCATTAACAGAGAATTATGTCAATGCCAACACTTTCAGTAATAGTGACTTTCAGGCCTCTCATTACATCTATTACAGCTGCACTCAAAAGAATAACCTAACAACCAATTACACTTGCGTATATGCAAATGTGGCCTCCAGAATTGTAAGAAGCACACTTAATGTATTATTATTATTATTACCTCATTATGTTTGGATCTCATTAAATACCAAACTCTTCTCAGATCTTGATAACATATTTCAAGATCAGATTATAAATATAGCCTCAAGAGTGATAAAAAAGAGCAACCAATCAAATGTAAGGTTGGATTTATAAATGATCATGGTGATACAAACGCCATTTTAAAATTTAATCAAAATCAGCTTAAAAATGTGTCATCCAGAGTGATAAATGTTCCTCCAATCAGAATGCACGTGGACCTCATTCACTACTGAAATCTTGCAAACACAACCCATACTATAAGACTGATTAAACTTTAATCTGAAATCCATATTTAATCAAAGCTAGATCAGAAATATGACCTCAATCGTGGTAACAAGAAATTGTTGATGAACAGATAACCTCAATGAACAGAGAGTCATACTAAAAGTTAATTTCATTTTACAGCAAAGTGAGCTAGACATGAAGAAGAATACCTTGCATTTGATTCTGCCCAGGCATTCTTGGTGGATCTTGTATCCCTTGCTGGTAAGGTCCTGAGGAGAAATTAGTGAATGATTAAATTGATCATTGGACAACAAGAATGGTATCAATGAACATTGTATATATATTTTAAAAAATGAACAAGAGGCCCAAATGAGCCTGATATCACTTGCCTGGCTGACATCTACCTAACAACAAAAATCCCCAATTAGATGGCCAAGAAATTGGGGTCAGTAGGATGTTTTCTATGCAAATTTATTTCAATGCTGTTGATCACATATGTTATGAAAGAAACCTTTCACAAGGTTTTGCTAGTTTTTATATCTTTACCCATATATAATGGCACATCAGAATCATCTGCCCAATATTGAATGCCCCTATGCTTAGAGTAACAGTTGTCAAAATTTTTGTTAAAGGTCTGCTTTATTGTATAGATAACTAAGTGTTAATGATTTTCAACTCTTAGTAATGGCAGTCATATCTGATACCACAATACCATCATATATATATATTTTGTTAGTCTATTAAGGAATTAAAGATTTTTTTATTTTGGTATCAGCAGGCATATTTGCATAATCTGTCAAATTTGAAAGCCCTTCAAGCCAGAATGCTTCCATAAAATTTTTTTTAAAATTATATGTTTGATTAAATAAAACTGTTACAGTATGTAATGGCTATTTTTAGTAACAGATTCAATACCTGATAGTGAATTGGCATCATTTCTAAACATTTGAATGCTAATTCTCTAATCTGGTCAATTTCTGCTATGCAGTTTAACAAAAACTTGTCTTTTCCATGTTTTTATACCTTTTGCAAATTGTGGTCATATTTGATGGCAAATCTATATCATTTGTATAAACATCTAAAGGACTCTATGTCAAGATGCCTTCTATTAAATCTGATTACATTCAGTTGAACAGCGGGGGCCTCGAGTGCCCGAGTGGTCTAAAGCATTCGCCGTTACGGATCACTGCCATCTCACCTCTTGTCTGCACCGGTTCGAGTCTCAGATTCAGCCAATGCAGATATGTGAGAAAGCATGCCAGTAGCTTCTCGTGGGTCGGTGGTTCTTTCCGGTGTTTTCCTGGGTTCTTCCTCCACCATTAATACTGGCCGCCATATATAGCCTATCGTGTGCTGAAAAATGGCGTTAAACCCCATAACAACAACAACAACAACAGTTGAACAGTTTTGCTAAAGAGGTCATTTAAAGGTTTTTATATTTTTAGCAATGGTAGCAATGTTTCATTGCTTGACTGACATCTTATGTATGGTCTGAAAGGAATGTATTCCAAGATGCTTTCTGTCAAGATTGATCAAATTCTATCCAACTAGGAGACTCAGGAGTGTGAGTGGTCGAAGGCACTCATCTATACAAATCACTGACACCTCACCTGTGTCCACATTGGTTCAAGTGTCAGGCTTAATCAGCATGAGTATTTGGGAAAGCTTGCCAGTAGTTTCATGTGGGTCATTGGTTCTGTCTTGGATTTTTATGGTTTCCTTCTCCACCAGTTATACTGGTTGCCATGTATAGCAAATCATGTGCTGAAAAATGGAGTCAAACAAAAAACAACAACAATTCAACTGTTTTTGGAGAAGAAGCCATTTAAAAATTGTTCTTATTTTAGTAACAGCATCCACATTTTAAGACAAACTGGCATTATCTGTATCAATTGAAAACGAATTCATGCCAGGGTGCTTTCTGTAAAATATTATCATATCCTGATCAGCAGTAATTTAAACATGTTATTAAAGGTTGTTTTCTTTTACAATAAAAGTGACCACATTTAAAGGCATATCAAATTTGTTCAAATTTTGTTTTGGAGATTATGAGAAAATGTCATTTAAAAGTTTTTCCCTCCATTTTTAGCAAAAGCAGCAATATCTGATAGTGGATCAAATCATTTGTATAATGGGGCCCCGAGTGGCTGAGTGGCCTAAAGTGCCCTTCGTTATGGATCACTGCCATCTCACCTCTCATTGCGTAGGTTCGAATCTCGGATTTGGCAAATGTGGATATGTGAGAAAGCTTTCCAGTAGCATCTCGAGGGTCAGTGGTTCTTTCCAGGGATTTCCCGGGTTCTTCCTCCACCATTAATACTGGTCGCCATGTATAGCCTATTGTGTGCTGAAAAATGGTGTTAAACCCTACAACAACAACAACATTTGTATAATTCAAAAGGACTACATGCCAGGATGGTTTCTGTCAAGTTTGGTCATATTCTATCCAATATTTCCAGAAGCTGTTTGACGGTTTTTCTCTTTCAAGTACTGGTTGCCATATCTGATGGCAAATTTCTATCATTTGTAGAAATCTGAAAATATGTATTATATTGAGTAGCTAGATTTGTAAATGTGAGTATCATCAGCGTATAATTTCTGAGACACCAGATGTCAATCTCTGACACTTGAGAGTGGTTGAGTGTATAAAATGAAGACAACGAAGCAGAGGAAAGAGCTCTGCTAAGGATAAGTTCATTCATGGTTCATATAAATAGTAGTAGTGAACATGTGTAAAACATTATAGGTCAGTACATGATATAACAATGTTTTAAGGAGTAGAAGCAGTATCATACAAATGATTTTTTCTGTACATACTGACAATGAAGCTCTGTAAAAATGGCAAGAGTCAGCTGACTTTATATGGGTGTGCCATTACATCTGCATTGTAGTATATTTTTCTCTGCTCTTGAGGAAGATTTTATTCTTTTCAAGAGATAAAGCAGTGATTCAAACTTTTAATGACCTTATCAACTTGTATTTTCCAGCACAAGATGTGGTCTATCATCATGCCAAATAGGTTTTCATTTTCCAACTGTCGTATATCCATTCTTTTTATCATTACTTTCAAGTCATCTTTCTCAGCTTTTACTCTTGTTCGACTAACTATGATGATGGCTTTTGATTTGGCTGCATTTCTCTTCGTACGATTGTGCTCACACAAGTTATTTATTATCTTGATTTAATTCACTGCTAATCTCATGGCCTGTTGATCCAATGTTATATAATTTCATGTAATTTGCAAGCATGTTGTTGGTGGTGGACAGCTCATTGTGATATGGTAAATCATTGATATAGAGCAGAAGATTAATCGTCCAAGAACTGATCCTTGTGGAACACCAGACTTTATCAGTTTCCTATCTAAGTTTATTTTTAACAGAAATTTGTTACCATATTTCACTTGAACAATTAAACTTAACCATGTTCTACAAAAACCGCTTTAAACTGGTTTAAGTCTAGTATACACCATTCCATTATACCTTTTTAGCTTGATGCTTGTTCCCAACTGTGTGTTATATATTTACCTGTACGAACTATTTAGATAATTTAGTGTAAAAAGGGATATTCGTTTACATACCCATTGTGTCAACCTCATGAAATTAAAGACTTTATTATAATTATTATTATTATTATTATTATTATTATTATCATTATTATACCTGAATTCAAGATAAGTTTGAAATCAAGTTAACCTTTCACTCAATAAAACAAGTTATTTGTTGTGTGATAGCACTGTGGGGGTCATTCAATGTATTTACCAAGTGAAAGTGTATGGTATAACATTATCTCTCATTTTGTAGATTTGTAGATATACACAGTGATTAGAACTGCTTTTGCAACGTATACCCAACATCACATGTTCCTCAGTTTTCTTTATACTGTTAAAAGTATGGACATGCAATTTCACACACATTCACATGTTAATATCTATACCAAGCAAATTATGTTTGTAATGACTGAATTTTGTTGTTAAAATGTGAACACAAAAGTTTCTGGATTCATCTGGATCAATGTCCTCTTTAATATAGTTTTTAAGCTACTGGTTCACATATAAGATCATCTTTTATGACTTTCACTCTTAATCAACTGGAAAAATATATCTCTTACTTTATCTGAATAAATTTAAATACAATATAGTATTATTCCAAACATTGTATTGTCCAACAGCAGGATCTCATTAACAATAATTATTTCATAGCTTTATCAGGTCACAATTATATTCTATCAAGATTACTGCTGAGAGATATATTTTTTGCTTTTAAGAAAACTATATTCTGGCAGGTTCCATGCAATGATCATCACTGTAAACCTCACAACTCTTGACTCTGGGCATGACTGATGCATATTCATTAACAGAGAATTATGTCAATGCCAACACTTTCAGTAATAGTGACTTTCAGGCCTCTCATTACATCTATTACAGCTGCACTCAAAAGAATAACCTAACAACCAATTACACTTGCGTATATGCAAATGTGGCCTCCAGAATTGTAAGAAGCACACTTAATGTATTATTATTATTATTACCTCATTATGTTTGGATCTCATTAAATACCAAACTCTTCTCAGATCTTGATAACATATTTCAAGATCAGATTATAAATATAGCCTCAAGAGTGATAAAAAAGAGCAACCAATCAAATGTAAGGTTGGATTTATAAATGATCATGGTGATACAAACGCCATTTTAAAATTTAATCAAAATCAGCTTAAAAATGTGTCATCCAGAGTGATAAATGTTCCTCCAATCAGAATGCACGTGGACCTCATTCACTACTGAAATCTTGCAAACACAACCCATACTATAAGACTGATTAAACTTTAATCTGAAATCCATATTTAATCAAAGCTAGATCAGAAATATGACCTCAATCGTGGTAACAAGAAATTGTTGATGAACAGATAACCTCAATGAACAGAGAGTCATACTAAAAGTTAATTTCATTTTACAGCAAAGTGAGCTAGACATGAAGAAGAATACCTTGCATTTGATTCTGCCCAGGCATTCTTGGTGGATCTTGTATCCCTTGCTGGTAGGGTCCTGAGGAGAAATTAGTGAATGATTAAATTGATCATTGGACAACAAGAATGGTATCAATGAACATTGTATATATATTTTAAAAAATGAACAAGAGGCCCAAATGAGCCTGATATCACTTGCCTGGCTGACATCTACCTAACAACAAAAATCCCCAATTAGATGGCCAAGAAATTGGGGTCAGTAGGATGTTTTCTATGCAAATTTATTTCAATGCTGTTGATCACATATGTTATGAAAGAAACCTTTCACAAGGTTTTGCTAGTTTTTATATCTTTACCCATATATAATGGCACATCAGAATCATCTGCCCAATATTGAATGCCCCTATGCTTAGAGTAACAGTTGTCAAAATTTTTGTTAAAGGTCTGTTTTATTGTATAGATAACTAAGTGTTAATGATTTTCAACTCTTAGCAATGGCAGTCATATCTGATACCACAATACCATCATATATATATATTTTGTTAGTCTATTAAGGAATTAAAGATTTTTTTATTTTGGTATCAGCAGGCATATTTGCATAATCTGTCAAATTTGAAAGCCCTTCAAGCCAGAATGCTTCCATAAAATTTTTTTTAAAATTATATGTTTGATTAAATAAAACTGTTACAGTATGTAATGGCTATTTTTAGTAACAGATTCAATACCTGATAGTGAATTGGCATCATTTCTAAACATTTGAATGCTAATTCTCTAATCTGGTCAATTTCTGCTATGCAGTTTAACAAAAACTTGTCTTTTCCATGTTTTTATACCTTTTGCAAATTGTGGTCATATTTGATGGCAAATCTATATCATTTGTATAAACATCTAAAGGACTCTATGTCAAGATGCCTTCTATTAAATCTGATTACATTCAGTTGAACAGCGGGGGCCTCGAGTGCCCGAGTGGTCTAAAGCATTCGCCGTTACGGATCACTGCCATCTCACCTCTGTCTGCACCGGTTCGAGTCTCAGATTCAGCCAATGCAGATATGTGAGAAAGCATGCCAGTAGCTTCTCGTGGGTCGGTGGTTCTTTCCGGTGTTTTCCTGGGTTCTTCCTCCACCATTAATACTGGCCGCCATATATAGCCTATCGTGTGCTGAAAAATGGCGTTAAACCCCATAACAACAACAACAACAACAGTTGAACAGTTTTGCTAAAGAGGTCATTTAAAGGTTTTTATATTTTTAGCAATGGTAGCAATGTTTCATTGCTTGATTGACATCTTATGTATGGTCTGAAAGGAATGTATTCCAAGATGCTTTCTGTCAAGATTGATCAAATTCTATCCAACTAGGGGACTCAGGAGTGTGAGTGGTCTAAGGCACTCATCTATACAAATCACTGACACCTCACCTGTGTCCACATTGGTTCAAGTGTCAGGCTTAATCAGCATGAGTATTTGGGAAAGCTTGCCAGTAGTTTCATGTGGGTCATTGGTTCTGTCTTGGATTTTTATGGTTTCCTTCTCCACCAGTTATACTGGTTGCCATGTATAGCAAATCATGTGCTGAAAAATGGAGTCAAACAAAAAACAACAACAATTCAACTGTTTTTGGAGAAGAAGCCATTTAAAAATTGTTCTTATTTTAGTAACAGCATCCACATTTTAAGACAAACTGGCATTATCTGTATCAATTGAAAACGAATTCATGCCAGGGTGCTTTCTGTAAAATATTATCATATCCTGATCAGCAGTAATTTAAACATGTTATTAAAGGTTGTTTTCTTTTACAATAAAAGTGACCACATTTAAAGGCATATCAAATTTGTTCAAATTTTGTTTTGGAGATTATGAGAAAATGTCATTTAAAAGTTTTTCCCTCCATTTTTAGCAAAAGCAGCAATATCTGATAGTGGATCAAATCATTTGTATAATGGGGCCCCGAGTGGCTGAGTGGCCTAAAGTGCCCTTCGTTATGGATCACTGCCATCTCACCTCTCATTGCGTAGGTTCGAATCTCGGATTTGGCAAATGTGGATATGTGAGAAAGCTTTCCAGTAGCATCTCGAGGGTCAGTGGTTCTTTCCAGGGATTTCCCGGGTTCTTCCTCCACCATTAATACTGGTCGCCATGTATAGCCTATTGTGTGCTGAAAAATGGTGTTAAACCCTACAACAACAACAACATTTGTATAATTCAAAAGGACTACATGCCAGGATGGTTTCTGTCAAGTTTGGTCATATTCTATCCAATATTTCCAGAAGCTGTTTGACGGTTTTTCTCTTTCAAGTACTGGTTGCCATATCTGATGGCAAATTTCTATCATTTGTAGAAATCTGAAAATATGTATTATATTGAGTAGCTAGATTTGTAAATGTGAGTATCATCAGCGTATAATTTCTGAGACACCAGATGTCAATCTCTGACACTTGAGAGTGGTTGAGTGTATAAAATGAAGACAACGAAGCAGAGGAAAGAGCTCTGCTAAGGATAAGTTCATTCATGGTTCATATAAATAGTAGTAGTGAACATGTGTAAAACATTATAGGTCAGTACATGATATAACAATGTTTTAAGGAGTAGAAGCAGTATCATACAAATGATTTTTTCTGTACATACTGACAATGAAGCTCTGTAAAAATGGCAAGAGTCAGCTGACTTTATATGGGTGTGCCATTACATCTGCATTGTAGTATATTTTTCTCTGCTCTTGAGGAAGATTTTATTCTTTTCAAGAGATAAAGCAGTGATTCAAACTTTTAATGACCTTATCAACTTGTATTTTCCAGCACAAGATGTGGTCTATCATCATGCCAAATAGGTTTTCATTTTCCAACTGTCGTATATCCATTCTTTTTATCATTACTTTCAAGTCATCTTTCTCAGCTTTTACTCTTGTTCGACTAACTATGATGATGGCTTTTGATTTGGCTGCATTTCTCTTCGTACGATTGTGCTCACACAAGTTATTTATTATCTTGATTTAATTCACTGCTAATCTCATGGCCTGTTGATCCAATGTTATATAATTTCATGTAATTTGCAAGCATGTTGTTGGTGGTGGACAGCTCATTGTGATATGGTAAATCATTGATATAGAGCAGAAGATTAATCGTCCAAGAACTGATCCTTGTGGAACACCAGACTTTATCAGTTTCCTATCTAAGTTTATTTTTAACAGAAATTTGTTACCATATTTCACTTGAACAATTAAACTTAACCATGTTCTACAAAAACCGCTTTAAACTGGTTTAAGTCTAGTATACACCATTCCATTATACCTTTTTAGCTTGATGCTTGTTCCCAACTGTGTGTTATATATTTACCTGTACGAACTATTTAGATAATTTAGTGTAAAAAGGGATATTCGTTTACATACCCATTGTGTCAACCTCATGAAATTAAAGACTTTATTATAATTATTATTATTATTATTATTATTATTATTATCATTATTATACCTGAATTCAAGATAAGTTTGAAATCAAGTTAACCTTTCACTCAATAAAACAAGTTATTTGTTGTGTGATAGCACTGTGGGGGTCATTCAATGTATTTACCAAGTGAAAGTGTATGGTATAACATTATCTCTCATTTTGTAGATTTGTAGATATACACAGTGATTAGAACTGCTTTTGCAACGTATACCCAACATCACATGTTCCTCAGTTTTCTTTATACTGTTAAAAGTATGGACATGCAATTTCACACACATTCACATGTTAATATCTATACCAAGCAAATTATGTTTGTAATGACTGAATTTTGTTGTTAAAATGTGAACACAAAAGTTTCTGGATTCATCTGGATCAATGTCCTCTTTAATATAGTTTTTAAGCTACTGGTTCACATATAAGATCATCTTTTATGACTTTCACTCTTAATCAACTGGAAAAATATATCTCTTACTTTATCTGAATAAATTTAAATACAATATAGTATTATTCCAAACATTGTATTGTCCAACAGCAGGATCTCATTAACAATAATTATTTCATAGCTTTATCAGGTCACAATTATATTCTATCAAGATTACTGCTGAGAGATATATTTTTTGCTTTTAAGAAAACTATATTCTGGCAGGTTCCATGCAATGATCATCACTGTAAACCTCACAACTCTTGACTCTGGGCATGACTGATGCATATTCATTAACAGAGAATTATGTCAATGCCAACACTTTCAGTAATAGTGACTTTCAGGCCTCTCATTACATCTATTACAGCTGCACTCAAAAGAATAACCTAACAACCAATTACACTTGCGTATATGCAAATGTGGCCTCCAGAATTGTAAGAAGCACACTTAATGTATTATTATTATTATTACCTCATTATGTTTGGATCTCATTAAATACCAAACTCTTCTCAGATCTTGATAACATATTTCAAGATCAGATTATAAATATAGCCTCAAGAGTGATAAAAAAGAGCAACCAATCAAATGTAAGGTTGGATTTATAAATGATCATGGTGATACAAACGCCATTTTAAAATTTAATCAAAATCAGCTTAAAAATGTGTCATCCAGAGTGATAAATGTTCCTCCAATCAGAATGCACGTGGACCTCATTCACTACTGAAATCTTGCAAACACAACCCATACTATAAGACTGATTAAACTTTAATCTGAAATCCATATTTAATCAAAGCTAGATCAGAAATATGACCTCAATCGTGGTAACAAGAAATTGTTGATGAACAGATAACCTCAATGAACAGAGAGTCATACTAAAAGTTAATTTCATTTTACAGCAAAGTGAGCTAGACATGAAGAAGAATACCTTGCATTTGATTCTGCCCAGGCATTCTTGGTGGATCTTGTATCCCTTGCTGGTAGGGTCCTGAGGAGAAATTAGTGAATGATTAAATTGATCATTGGACAACAAGAATGGTATCAATGAACATTGTATATATATTTTAAAAAATGAACAAGAGGCCCAAATGAGCCTGATATCACTTGCCTGGCTGACATCTACCTAACAACAAAAATCCCCAATTAGATGGCCAAGAAATTGGGGTCAGTAGGATGTTTTCTATGCAAATTTATTTCAATGCTGTTGATCACATATGTTATGAAAGAAACCTTTCACAAGGTTTTGCTAGTTTTTATATCTTTACCCATATATAATGGCACATCAGAATCATCTGCCCAATATTGAATGCCCCTATGCTTAGAGTAACAGTTGTCAAAATTTTTGTTAAAGGTCTGTTTTATTGTATAGATAACTAAGTGTTAATGATTTTCAACTCTTAGTAATGGCAGTCATATCTGATACCACAATACCATCATATATATATATTTTGTTAGTCTATTAAGGAATTAAAGATTTTTTTATTTTGGTATCAGCAGGCATATTTGCATAATCTGTCAAATTTGAAAGCCCTTCAAGCCAGAATGCTTCCATAAAATTTTTTTTAAAATTATATGTTTGATTAAATAAAACTGTTACAGTATGTAATGGCTATTTTTAGTAACAGATTCAATACCTGATAGTGAATTGGCATCATTTCTAAACATTTGAATGCTAATTCTCTAATCTGGTCAATTTCTGCTATGCAGTTTAACAAAAACTTGTCTTTTCCATGTTTTTATACCTTTTGCAAATTGTGGTCATATTTGATGGCAAATCTATATCATTTGTATAAACATCTAAAGGACTCTATGTCAAGATGCCTTCTATTAAATCTGATTACATTCAGTTGAACAGCGGGGGCCTCGAGTGCCCGAGTGGTCTAAAGCATTCGCCGTTACGGATCACTGCCATCTCACCTCTGTCTGCACCGGTTCGAGTCTCAGATTCAGCCAATGCAGATATGTGAGAAAGCATGCCAGTAGCTTCTCGTGGGTCGGTGGTTCTTTCCGGTGTTTTCCTGGGTTCTTCCTCCACCATTAATACTGGCCGCCATATATAGCCTATCGTGTGCTGAAAAATGGCGTTAAACCCCATAACAACAACAACAACAACAGTTGAACAGTTTTGCTAAAGAGGTCATTTAAAGGTTTTTATATTTTTAGCAATGGTAGCAATGTTTCATTGCTTGATTGACATCTTATGTATGGTCTGAAAGGAATGTATTCCAAGATGCTTTCTGTCAAGATTGATCAAATTCTATCCAACTAGGGGACTCAGGAGTGCTAGTGGTCTAAGGCACTCACTTTTACAAATCACTGACAACTCACCTGTGTCCACATTGGTTCAAGTGTCAGGCTTAATCAGCATGAGTATTTGGGAAAGCTTGCCAGTAGTTTCATGTGGGTCATTGGTTCTGTCTTGGATTTTTATGGTTTCCTTCTCCACCAGTTATACTGGTTGCCATGTATAGCAAATCATGTGCTGAAAAATGGAGTCAAACAAAAAACAACAACAATTCAACTGTTTTTGGAGAAGAAGCCATTTAAAAATTGTTCTTATTTTAGTAACAGCATCCACATTTTAAGACAAACTGGCATTATCTGTATCAATTGAAAACGAATTCATGCCAGGGTGCTTTCTGTAAAATATTATCATATCCTGATCAGCAGTAATTTAAACATGTTATTAAAGGTTGTTTTCTTTTACAATAAAAGTGACCACATTTAAAGGCATATCAAATTTGTTCAAATTTTGTTTTGGAGATTATGAGAAAATGTCATTTAAAAGTTTTTCCCTCCATTTTTAGCAAAAGCAGCAATATCTGATAGTGGATCAAATCATTTGTATAATGGGGCCCCGAGTGGCTGAGTGGCCTAAAGTGCCCTTCGTTATGGATCACTGCCATCTCACCTCTCATTGCGTAGGTTCGAATCTCGGATTTGGCAAATGTGGATATGTGAGAAAGCTTTCCAGTAGCATCTCGAGGGTCAGTGGTTCTTTCCAGGGATTTCCCGGGTTCTTCCTCCACCATTAATACTGGTCGCCATGTATAGCCTATTGTGTGCTGAAAAATGGTGTTAAACCCTACAACAACAACAACATTTGTATAATTCAAAAGGACTACATGCCAGGATGGTTTCTGTCAAGTTTGGTCATATTCTATCCAATATTTCCAGAAGCTGTTTGACGGTTTTTCTCTTTCAAGTACTGGTTGCCATATCTGATGGCAAATTTCTATCATTTGTAGAAATCTGAAAATATGTATTATATTGAGTAGCTAGATTTGTAAATGTGAGTATCATCAGCGTATAATTTCTGAGACACCAGATGTCAATCTCTGACACTTGAGAGTGGTTGAGTGTATAAAATGAAGACAACGAAGCAGAGGAAAGAGCTCTGCTAAGGATAAGTTCATTCATGGTTCATATAAATAGTAGTAGTGAACATGTGTAAAACATTATAGGTCAGTACATGATATAACAATGTTTTAAGGAGTAGAAGCAGTATCATACAAATGATTTTTTCTGTACATACTGACAATGAAGCTCTGTAAAAATGGCAAGAGTCAGCTGACTTTATATGGGTGTGCCATTACATCGGCATTGTAGTATATTTTTCTCTGCTCTTGAGGAAGATTTTATTCTTTTCAAGAGATAAAGCAGTGATTCAAACTTTTAATGACCTTATCAACTTGTATTTTCCAGCACAAGATGTGGTCTATCATCATGCCAAATAGGTTTTCATTTTCCAACTGTCGTATATCCATTCTTTTTATCATTACTTTCAAGTCATCTTTCTCAGCTTTTACTCTTGTTCGACTAACTATGATGATGGCTTTTGATTTGGCTGCATTTCTCTTCGTACGATTGTGCTCACACAAGTTATTTATTATCTTGATTTAATTCACTGCTAATCTCATGGCCTGTTGATCCAATGTTATATAATTTCATGTAATTTGCAAGCATGTTGTTGGTGGTGGACAGCTCATTGTGATATGGTAAATCATTGATATAGAGCAGAAGATTAATCGTCCAAGAACTGATCCTTGTGGAACACCAGACTTTATCAGTTTCCTATCTAAGTTTATTTTTAACAGAAATTTGTTACCATATTTCACTTGAACAATTAAACTTAACCATGTTCTACAAAAACCGCTTTAAACTGGTTTAAGTCTAGTATACACCATTCCATTATACCTTTTTAGCTTGATGCTTGTTCCCAACTGTGTGTTATATATTTACCTGTACGAACTATTTAGATAATTTAGTGTAAAAAGGGATATTCGTTTACATACCCATTGTGTCAACATCATGAAATTAAAGACTTTATTATAATTATTATTATTATTATTATTATTATTATTATCATTATTATACCTGAATTCAAGATAAGTTTGAAATCAAGTTAACCTTTCACTCAATAAAACAAGTTATTTGTTGTGTGATAGCACTGTGGGGGTCATTCAATGTATTTACCAAGTGAAAGTGTATGGTATAACATTATCTCTCATTTTGTAGATTTGTAGATATACACAGTGATTAGAACTGCTTTTGCAACGTATACCCAACATCACATGTTCCTCAGTTTTCTTTATACTGTTAAAAGTATGGACATGCAATTTCACACACATTCACATGTTAATATCTATACCAAGCAAATTATGTTTGTAATGACTGAATTTTGTTGTTAAAATGTGAACACAAAAGTTTCTGGATTCATCTGGATCAATGTCCTCTTTAATATAGTTTTTAAGCTACTGGTTCACATATAAGATCATCTTTTATGACTTTCACTCTTAATCAACTGGAAAAATATATCTCTTACTTTATCTGAATAAATTTAAATACAATATAGTATTATTCCAAACATTGTATTGTCCAACAGCAGGATCTCATTAACAATAATTATTTCATAGCTTTATCAGGTCACAATTATATTCTATCAAGATTACTGCTGAGAGATATATTTTTTGCTTTTAAGAAAACTATATTCTGGCAGGTTCCATGCAATGATCATCACTGTAAACCTCACAACTCTTGACTCTGGGCATGACTGATGCATATTCATTAACAGAGAATTATGTCAATGCCAACACTTTCAGTAATAGTGACTTTCAGGCCTCTCATTACATCTATTACAGCTGCACTCAAAAGAATAACCTAACAACCAATTACACTTGCGTATATGCAAATGTGGCCTCCAGAATTGTAAGAAGCACACTTAATGTATTATTATTATTATTACCTCATTATGTTTGGATCTCATTAAATACCAAACTCTTCTCAGATCTTGATAACATATTTCAAGATCAGATTATAAATATAGCCTCAAGAGTGATAAAAAAGAGCAACCAATCAAATGTAAGGTTGGATTTATAAATGATCATGGTGATACAAACGCCATTTTAAAATTTAATCAAAATCAGCTTAAAAATGTGTCATCCAGAGTGATAAATGTTCCTCCAATCAGAATGCACGTGGACCTCATTCACTACTGAAATCTTGCAAACACAACCCATACTATAAGACTGATTAAACTTTAATCTGAAATCCATATTTAATCAAAGCTAGATCAGAAATATGACCTCAATCGTGGTAACAAGAAATTGTTGATGAACAGATAACCTCAATGAACAGAGAGTCATACTAAAAGTTAATTTCATTTTACAGCAAAGTGAGCTAGACATGAAGAAGAATACCTTGCATTTGATTCTGCCCAGGCATTCTTGGTGGATCTTGTATCCCTTGCTGGTAGGGTCCTGAGGAGAAATTAGTGAATGATTAAATTGATCATTGGACAACAAGAATGGTATCAATGAACATTGTATATATATTTTAAAAAATGAACAAGAGGCCCAAATGAGCCTGATATCACTTGCCTGGCTGACATCTACCTAACAACAAAAATCCCCAATTAGATGGCCAAGAAATTGGGGTCAGTAGGATGTTTTCTATGCAAATTTATTTCAATGCTGTTGATCACATATGTTATGAAAGAAACCTTTCACAAGGTTTTGCTAGTTTTTATATCTTTACCCATATATAATGGCACATCAGAATCATCTGCCCAATATTGAATGCCCCTATGCTTAGAGTAACAGTTGTCAAAATTTTTGTTAAAGGTCTGTTTTATTGTATAGATAACTAAGTGTTAATGATTTTCAACTCTTAGTAATGGCAGTCATATCTGATACCACAATACCATCATATATATATATTTTGTTAGTCTATTAAGGAATTAAAGATTTTTTTATTTTGGTATCAGCAGGCATATTTGCATAATCTGTCAAATTTGAAAGCCCTTCAAGCCAGAATGCTTCCATAAAATTTTTTTTAAAATTATATGTTTGATTAAATAAAACTGTTACAGTATGTAATGGCTATTTTTAGTAACAGATTCAATACCTGATAGTGAATTGGCATCATTTCTAAACATTTGAATGCTAATTCTCTAATCTGGTCAATTTCTGCTATGCAGTTTAACAAAAACTTGTCTTTTCCATGTTTTTATACCTTTTGCAAATTGTGGTCATATTTGATGGCAAATCTATATCATTTGTATAAACATCTAAAGGACTCTATGTCAAGATGCCTTCTATTAAATCTGATTACATTCAGTTGAACAGCGGGGGCCTCGAGTGCCCGAGTGGTCTAAAGCATTCGCCGTTACGGATCACTGCCATCTCACCTCTGTCTGCACCGGTTCGAGTCTCAGATTCAGCCAATGCAGATATGTGAGAAAGCATGCCAGTAGCTTCTCGTGGGTCGGTGGTTCTTTCCGGTGTTTTCCTGGGTTCTTCCTCCACCATTAATACTGGCCGCCATATATAGCCTATCGTGTGCTGAAAAATGGCGTTAAACCCCATAACAACAACAACAACAACAGTTGAACAGTTTTGCTAAAGAGGTCATTTAAAGGTTTTTATATTTTTAGCAATGGTAGCAATGTTTCATTGCTTGATTGACATCTTATGTATGGTCTGAAAGGAATGTATTCCAAGATGCTTTCTGTCAAGATTGATCAAATTCTATCCAACTAGGAGACTCAGGAGTGTGAGTGGTCTAAGGCACTCATCTATACAAATCACTGACACCTCACCTGTGTCCACATTGGTTCAAGTGTCAGGCTTAATCAGCATGAGTATTTGGGAAAGCTTGCCAGTAGTTTCATGTGGGTCATTGATTCTGTCTTGGATTTTTATGGTTTCCTTCTCCACCAGTTATACTGGTTGCCATGTATAGCAAATCATGTGCTGAAAAATGGAGTCAAACAAAAAACAACAACAATTCAACTGTTTTTGGAGAAGAAGCCATTTAAAAATTGTTCTTATTTTAGTAACAGCATCCACATTTTAAGACAAACTGGCATTATCTGTATCAATTGAAAACGAATTCATGCCAGGGTGCTTTCTGTAAAATATTATCATATCCTGATCAGCAGTAATTTAAACATGTTATTAAAGGTTGTTTTCTTTTACAATAAAAGTGACCACATTTAAAGGCATATCAAATTTGTTCAAATTTTGTTTTGGAGATTATGAGAAAATGTCATTTAAAAGTTTTTCCCTCCATTTTTAGCAAAAGCAGCAATATCTGATAGTGGATCAAATCATTTGTATAATGGGGCCCCGAGTGGCTGAGTGGCCTAAAGTGCCCTTCGTTATGGATCACTGCCATCTCACCTCTCATTGCGTAGGTTCGAATCTCGGATTTGGCAAATGTGGATATGTGAGAAAGCTTTCCAGTAGCATCTCGAGGGTCAGTGGTTCTTTCCAGGGATTTCCCGGGTTCTTCCTCCACCATTAATACTGGTCGCCATGTATAGCCTATTGTGTGCTGAAAAATGGTGTTAAACCCTACAACAACAACAACATTTGTATAATTCAAAAGGACTACATGCCAGGATGGTTTCTGTCAAGTTTGGTCATATTCTATCCAATATTTCCAGAAGCTGTTTGACGGTTTTTCTCTTTCAAGTACTGGTTGCCATATCTGATGGCAAATTTCTATCATTTGTAGAAATCTGAAAATATGTATTATATTGAGTAGCTAGATTTGTAAATGTGAGTATCATCAGCGTATAATTTCTGAGACACCAGATGTCAATCTCTGACACTTGAGAGTGGTTGAGTGTATAAAATGAAGACAACGAAGCAGAGGAAAGAGCTCTGCTAAGGATAAGTTCATTCATGGTTCATATAAATAGTAGTAGTGAACATGTGTAAAACATTATAGGTCAGTACATGATATAACAATGTTTTAAGGAGTAGAAGCAGTATCATACAAATGATTTTTTCTGTACATACTGACAATGAAGCTCTGTAAAAATGGCAAGAGTCAGCTGACTTTATATGGGTGTGCCATTACATCGGCATTGTAGTATATTTTTCTCTGCTCTTGAGGAAGATTTTATTCTTTTCAAGAGATAAAGCAGTGATTCAAACTTTTAATGACCTTATCAACTTGTATTTTCCAGCACAAGATGTGGTCTATCATCATGCCAAATAGGTTTTCATTTTCCAACTGTCGTATATCCATTCTTTTTATCATTACTTTCAAGTCATCTTTCTCAGCTTTTACTCTTGTTCGACTAACTATGATGATGGCTTTTGATTTGGCTGCATTTCTCTTCGTACGATTGTGCTCACACAAGTTATTTATTATCTTGATTTAATTCACTGCTAATCTCATGGCCTGTTGATCCAATGTTATATAATTTCATGTAATTTGCAAGCATGTTGTTGGTGGTGGACAGCTCATTGTGATATGGTAAATCATTGATATAGAGCAGAAGATTAATCGTCCAAGAACTGATCCTTGTGGAACACCAGACTTTATCAGTTTCCTATCTAAGTTTATTTTTAACAGAAATTTGTTACCATATTTCACTTGAACAATTAAACTTAACCATGTTCTACAAAAACCGCTTTAAACTGGTTTAAGTCTAGTATACACCATTCCATTATACCTTTTTAGCTTGATGCTTGTTCCCAACTGTGTGTTATATATTTACCTGTACGAACTATTTAGATAATTTAGTGTAAAAAGGGATATTCGTTTACATACCCATTGTGTCAACATCATGAAATTAAAGACTTTATTATAATTATTATTATTATTATTATTATTATTATTATCATTATTATACCTGAATTCAAGATAAGTTTGAAATCAAGTTAACCTTTCACTCAATAAAACAAGTTATTTGTTGTGTGATAGCACTGTGGGGGTCATTCAATGTATTTACCAAGTGAAAGTGTATGGTATAACATTATCTCTCATTTTGTAGATTTGTAGATATACACAGTGATTAGAACTGCTTTTGCAACGTATACCCAACATCACATGTTCCTCAGTTTTCTTTATACTGTTAAAAGTATGGACATGCAATTTCACACACATTCACATGTTAATATCTATACCAAGCAAATTATGTTTGTAATGACTGAATTTTGTTGTTAAAATGTGAACACAAAAGTTTCTGGATTCATCTGCATCAATGTCCTCTTTAATATAGTTTTTAAGCTACTGGTTCACATATAAGATCATCTTTTATGACTTTCACTCTTAATCAACTGGAAAAATATATCTCTTACTTTATCTGAATAAATTTAAATACAATATAGTATTATTCCAAACATTGTATTGTCCAACAGCAGGATCTCATTAACAATAATTATTTCATAGCTTTATCAGGTCACAATTATATTCTATCAAGATTACTGCTGAGAGATATATTTTTTGCTTTTAAGAAAACTATATTCTGGCAGGTTCCATGCAATGATCATCACTGTAAACCTCACAACTCTTGACTCTGGGCATGACTGATGCATATTCATTAACAGAGAATTATGTCAATGCCAACACTTTCAGTAATAGTGACTTTCAGGCCTCTCATTACATCTATTACAGCTGCACTCAAAAGAATAACCTAACAACCAATTACACTTGCGTATATGCAAATGTGGCCTCCAGAATTGTAAGAAGCACACTTAATGTATTATTATTATTATTACCTCATTATGTTTGGATCTCATTAAATACCAAACTCTTCTCAGATCTTGATAACATATTTCAAGATCAGATTATAAATATAGCCTCAAGAGTGATAAAAAAGAGCAACCAATCAAATGTAAGGTTGGATTTATAAATGATCATGGTGATACAAACGCCATTTTAAAATTTAATCAAAATCAGCTTAAAAATGTGTCATCCAGAGTGATAAATGTTCCTCCAATCAGAATGCACGTGGACCTCATTCACTACTGAAATCTTGCAAACACAACCCATACTATAAGACTGATTAAACTTTAATCTGAAATCCATATTTAATCAAAGCTAGATCAGAAATATGACCTCAATCGTGGTAACAAGAAATTGTTGATGAACAGATAACCTCAATGAACAGAGAGTCATACTAAAAGTTAATTTCATTTTACAGCAAAGTGAGCTAGACATGAAGAAGAATACCTTGCATTTGATTCTGCCCAGGCATTCTTGGTGGATCTTGTATCCCTTGCTGGTAGGGTCCTGAGGAGAAATTAGTGAATGATTAAATTGATCATTGGACAACAAGAATGGTATCAATGAACATTGTATATATATTTTAAAAAATGAACAAGAGGCCCAAATGAGCCTGATATCACTTGCCTGGCTGACATCTACCTAACAACAAAAATCCCCAATTAGATGGCCAAGAAATTGGGGTCAGTAGGATGTTTTCTATGCAAATTTATTTCAATGCTGTTGATCACATATGTTATGAAAGAAACCTTTCACAAGGTTTTGCTAGTTTTTATATCTTTACCCATATATAATGGCACATCAGAATCATCTGCCCAATATTGAATGCCCCTATGCTTAGAGTAACAGTTGTCAAAATTTTTGTTAAAGGTCTGTTTTATTGTATAGATAACTAAGTGTTAATGATTTTCAACTCTTAGTAATGGCAGTCATATCTGATACCACAATACCATCATATATATATATTTTGTTAGTCTATTAAGGAATTAAAGATTTTTTTATTTTGGTATCAGCAGGCATATTTGCATAATCTGTCAAATTTGAAAGCCCTTCAAGCCAGAATGCTTCCATAAAATTTTTTTTAAAATTATATGTTTGATTAAATAAAACTGTTACAGTATGTAATGGCTATTTTTAGTAACAGATTCAATACCTGATAGTGAATTGGCATCATTTCTAAACATTTGAATGCTAATTCTCTAATCTGGTCAATTTCTGCTATGCAGTTTAACAAAAACTTGTCTTTTCCATGTTTTTATACCTTTTGCAAATTGTGGTCATATTTGATGGCAAATCTATATCATTTGTATAAACATCTAAAGGACTCTATGTCAAGATGCCTTCTATTAAATCTGATTACATTCAGTTGAACAGCGGGGGCCTCGAGTGCCCGAGTGGTCTAAAGCATTCGCCGTTACGGATCACTGCCATCTCACCTCTGTCTGCACCGGTTCGAGTCTCAGATTCAGCCAATGCAGATATGTGAGAAAGCATGCCAGTAGCTTCTCGTGGGTCGGTGGTTCTTTCCGGTGTTTTCCTGGGTTCTTCCTCCACCATTAATACTGGCCGCCATATATAGCCTATCGTGTGCTGAAAAATGGCGTTAAACCCCATAACAACAACAACAACAACAGTTGAACAGTTTTGCTAAAGAGGTCATTTAAAGGTTTTTATATTTTTAGCAATGGTAGCAATGTTTCATTGCTTGATTGACATCTTATGTATGGTCTGAAAGGAATGTATTCCAAGATGCTTTCTGTCAAGATTGATCAAATTCTATCCAACTAGGAGACTCAGGAGTGTGAGTGGTCTAAGGCACTCATCTATACAAATCACTGACACCTCACCTGTGTCCACATTGGTTCAAGTGTCAGGCTTAATCAGCATGAGTATTTGGGAAAGCTTGCCAGTAGTTTCATGTGGGTCATTGATTCTGTCTTGGATTTTTATGGTTTCCTTCTCCACCAGTTATACTGGTTGCCATGTATAGCAAATCATGTGCTGAAAAATGGAGTCAAACAAAAAACAACAACAATTCAACTGTTTTTGGAGAAGAAGCCATTTAAAAATTGTTCTTATTTTAGTAACAGCATCCACATTTTAAGACAAACTGGCATTATCTGTATCAATTGAAAACGAATTCATGCCAGGGTGCTTTCTGTAAAATATTATCATATCCTGATCAGCAGTAATTTAAACATGTTATTAAAGGTTGTTTTCTTTTACAATAAAAGTGACCACATTTAAAGGCATATCAAATTTGTTCAAATTTTGTTTTGGAGATTATGAGAAAATGTCATTTAAAAGTTTTTCCCTCCATTTTTAGCAAAAGCAGCAATATCTGATAGTGGATCAAATCATTTGTATAATGGGGCCCCGAGTGGCTGAGTGGCCTAAAGTGCCCTTCGTTATGGATCACTGCCATCTCACCTCTCATTGCGTAGGTTCGAATCTCGGATTTGGCAAATGTGGATATGTGAGAAAGCTTTCCAGTAGCATCTCGAGGGTCAGTGGTTCTTTCCAGGGATTTCCCGGGTTCTTCCTCCACCATTAATACTGGTCGCCATGTATAGCCTATTGTGTGCTGAAAAATGGTGTTAAACCCTACAACAACAACAACATTTGTATAATTCAAAAGGACTACATGCCAGGATGGTTTCTGTCAAGTTTGGTCATATTCTATCCAATATTTCCAGAAGCTGTTTGACGGTTTTTCTCTTTCAAGTACTGGTTGCCATATCTGATGGCAAATTTCTATCATTTGTAGAAATCTGAAAATATGTATTATATTGAGTAGCTAGATTTGTAAATGTGAGTATCATCAGCGTATAATTTCTGAGACACCAGATGTCAATCTCTGACACTTGAGAGTGGTTGAGTGTATAAAATGAAGACAACGAAGCAGAGGAAAGAGCTCTGCTAAGGATAAGTTCATTCATGGTTCATATAAATAGTAGTAGTGAACATGTGTAAAACATTATAGGTCAGTACATGATATAACAATGTTTTAAGGAGTAGAAGCAGTATCATACAAATGATTTTTTCTGTACATACTGACAATGAAGCTCTGTAAAAATGGCAAGAGTCAGCTGACTTTATATGGGTGTGCCATTACATCGGCATTGTAGTATATTTTTCTCTGCTCTTGAGGAAGATTTTATTCTTTTCAAGAGATAAAGCAGTGATTCAAACTTTTAATGACCTTATCAACTTGTATTTTCCAGCACAAGATGTGGTCTATCATCATGCCAAATAGGTTTTCATTTTCCAACTGTCGTATATCCATTCTTTTTATCATTACTTTCAAGTCATCTTTCTCAGCTTTTACTCTTGTTCGACTAACTATGATGATGGCTTTTGATTTGGCTGCATTTCTCTTCGTACGATTGTGCTCACACAAGTTATTTATTATCTTGATTTAATTCACTGCTAATCTCATGGCCTGTTGATCCAATGTTATATAATTTCATGTAATTTGCAAGCATGTTGTTGGTGGTGGACAGCTCATTGTGATATGGTAAATCATTGATATAGAGCAGAAGATTAATCGTCCAAGAACTGATCCTTGTGGAACACCAGACTTTATCAGTTTCCTATCTAAGTTTATTTTTAACAGAAATTTGTTACCATATTTCACTTGAACAATTAAACTTAACCATGTTCTACAAAAACCGCTTTAAACTGGTTTAAGTCTAGTATACACCATTCCATTATACCTTTTTAGCTTGATGCTTGTTCCCAACTGTGTGTTATATATTTACCTGTACGAACTATTTAGATAATTTAGTGTAAAAAGGGATATTCGTTTACATACCCATTGTGTCAACATCATGAAATTAAAGACTTTATTATAATTATTATTATTATTATTATTATTATTATTATCATTATTATACCTGAATTCAAGATAAGTTTGAAATCAAGTTAACCTTTCACTCAATAAAACAAGTTATTTGTTGTGTGATAGCACTGTGGGGGTCATTCAATGTATTTACCAAGTGAAAGTGTATGGTATAACATTATCTCTCATTTTGTAGATTTGTAGATATACACAGTGATTAGAACTGCTTTTGCAACGTATACCCAACATCACATGTTCCTCAGTTTTCTTTATACTGTTAAAAGTATGGACATGCAATTTCACACACATTCACATGTTAATATCTATACCAAGCAAATTATGTTTGTAATGACTGAATTTTGTTGTTAAAATGTGAACACAAAAGTTTCTGGATTCATCTGGATCAATGTCCTCTTTAATATAGTTTTTAAGCTACTGGTTCACATATAAGATCATCTTTTATGACTTTCACTCTTAATCAACTGGAAAAATATATCTCTTACTTTATCTGAATAAATTTAAATACAATATAGTATTATTCCAAACATTGTATTGTCCAACAGCAGGATCTCATTAACAATAATTATTTCATAGCTTTATCAGGTCACAATTATATTCTATCAAGATTACTGCTGAGAGATATATTTTTTGCTTTTAAGAAAACTATATTCTGGCAGGTTCCATGCAATGATCATCACTGTAAACCTCACAACTCTTGACTCTGGGCATGACTGATGCATATTCATTAACAGAGAATTATGTCAATGCCAACACTTTCAGTAATAGTGACTTTCAGGCCTCTCATTACATCTATTACAGCTGCACTCAAAAGAATAACCTAACAACCAATTACACTTGCGTATATGCAAATGTGGCCTCCAGAATTGTAAGAAGCACACTTAATGTATTATTATTATTATTACCTCATTATGTTTGGATCTCATTAAATACCAAACTCTTCTCAGATCTTGATAACATATTTCAAGATCAGATTATAAATATAGCCTCAAGAGTGATAAAAAAGAGCAACCAATCAAATGTAAGGTTGGATTTATAAATGATCATGGTGATACAAACGCCATTTTAAAATTTAATCAAAATCAGCTTAAAAATGTGTCATCCAGAGTGATAAATGTTCCTCCAATCAGAATGCACGTGGACCTCATTCACTACTGAAATCTTGCAAACACAACCCATACTATAAGACTGATTAAACTTTAATCTGAAATCCATATTTAATCAAAGCTAGATCAGAAATATGACCTCAATCGTGGTAACAAGAAATTGTTGATGAACAGATAACCTCAATGAACAGAGAGTCATACTAAAAGTTAATTTCATTTTACAGCAAAGTGAGCTAGACATGAAGAAGAATACCTTGCATTTGATTCTGCCCAGGCATTCTTGGTGGATCTTGTATCCCTTGCTGGTAAGGTCCTGAGGAGAAATTAGTGAATGATTAAATTGATCATTGGACAACAAGAATGGTATCAATGAACATTGTATATATATTTTAAAAAATGAACAAGAGGCCCAAATGAGCCTGATATCACTTGCCTGGCTGACATCTACCTAACAACAAAAATCCCCAATTAGATGGCCAAGAAATTGGGGTCAGTAGGATGTTTTCTATGCAAATTTATTTCAATGCTGTTGATCACATATGTTATGAAAGAAACCTTTCACAAGGTTTTGCTAGTTTTTATATCTTTACCCATATATAATGGCACATCAGAATCATCTGCCCAATATTGAATGCCCCTATGCTTAGAGTAACAGTTGTCAAAATTTTTGTTAAAGGTCTGTTTTATTGTATAGATAACTAAGTGTTAATGATTTTCAACTCTTAGTAATGGCAGTCATATCTGATACCACAATACCATCATATATATATATTTTGTTAGTCTATTAAGGAATTAAAGATTTTTTTATTTTGGTATCAGCAGGCATATTTGCATAATCTGTCAAATTTGAAAGCCCTTCAAGCCAGAATGCTTCCATAAAATTTTTTTTAAAATTATATGTTTGATTAAATAAAACTGTTACAGTATGTAATGGCTATTTTTAGTAACAGATTCAATACCTGATAGTGAATTGGCATCATTTCTAAACATTTGAATGCTAATTCTCTAATCTGGTCAATTTCTGCTATGCAGTTTAACAAAAACTTGTCTTTTCCATGTTTTTATACCTTTTGCAAATTGTGGTCATATTTGATGGCAAATCTATATCATTTGTATAAACATCTAAAGGACTCTATGTCAAGATGCCTTCTATTAAATCTGATTACATTCAGTTGAACAGCGGGGGCCTCGAGTGCCCGAGTGGTCTAAAGCATTCGCCGTTACGGATCACTGCCATCTCACCTCTGTCTGCACCGGTTCGAGTCTCAGATTCAGCCAATGCAGATATGTGAGAAAGCATGCCAGTAGCTTCTCGTGGGTCGGTGGTTCTTTCCGGTGTTTTCCTGGGTTCTTCCTCCACCATTAATACTGGCCGCCATATATAGCCTATCGTGTGCTGAAAAATGGCGTTAAACCCCATAACAACAACAACAACAACAGTTGAACAGTTTTGCTAAAGAGGTCATTTAAAGGTTTTTATATTTTTAGCAATGGTAGCAATGTTTCATTGCTTGATTGACATCTTATGTATGGTCTGAAAGGAATGTATTCCAAGATGCTTTCTGTCAAGATTGATCAAATTCTATCCAACTAGGGGACTCAGGAGTGCTAGTGGTCTAAGGCACTCACTTTTACAAATCACTGACAACTCACCTGTGTCCACATTGGTTCAAGTGTCAGGCTTAATCAGCATGAGTATTTGGGAAAGCTTGCCAGTAGTTTCATGTGGGTCATTGGTTCTGTCTTGGATTTTTATGGTTTCCTTCTCCACCAGTTATACTGGTTGCCATGTATAGCAAATCATGTGCTGAAAAATGGAGTCAAACAAAAAACAACAACAATTCAACTGTTTTTGGAGAAGAAGCCATTTAAAAATTGTTCTTATTTTAGTAACATCATCCACATTTTAAGACAAACTGGCATTATCTGTATCAATTGAAAACGAATTCATGCCAGGGTGCTTTCTGTAAAATATTATCATATCCTGATCAGCAGTAATTTAAACATGTTATTAAAGGTTGTTTTCTTTTACAATAAAAGTGACCACATTTAAAGGCATATCAAATTTGTTCAAATTTTGTTTTGGAGATTATGAGAAAATGTCATTTAAAAGTTTTTCCCTCCATTTTTAGCAAAAGCAGCAATATCTGATAGTGGATCAAATCATTTGTATAATGGGGCCCCGAGTGGCTGAGTGGCCTAAAGTGCCCTTCGTTATGGATCACTGCCATCTCACCTCTCATTGCGTAGGTTCGAATCTCGGATTTGGCAAATGTGGATATGTGAGAAAGCTTTCCAGTAGCATCTCGAGGGTCAGTGGTTCTTTCCAGGGATTTCCCGGGTTCTTCCTCCACCATTAATACTGGTCGCCATGTATAGCCTATTGTGTGCTGAAAAATGGTGTTAAACCCTACAACAACAACAACATTTGTATAATTCAAAAGGACTACATGCCAGGATGGTTTCTGTCAAGTTTGGTCATATTCTATCCAATATTTCCAGAAGCTGTTTGACGGTTTTTCTCTTTCAAGTACTGGTTGCCATATCTGATGGCAAATTTCTATCATTTGTAGAAATCTGAAAATATGTATTATATTGAGTAGCTAGATTTGTAAATGTGAGTATCATCAGCGTATAATTTCTGAGACACCAGATGTCAATCTCTGACACTTGAGAGTGGTTGAGTGTATAAAATGAAGACAACGAAGCAGAGGAAAGAGCTCTGCTAAGGATAAGTTCATTCATGGTTCATATAAATAGTAGTAGTGAACATGTGTAAAACATTATAGGTCAGTACATGATATAACAATGTTTTAAGGAGTAGAAGCAGTATCATACAAATGATTTTTTCTGTACATACTGACAATGAAGCTCTGTAAAAATGGCAAGAGTCAGCTGACTTTATATGGGTGTGCCATTACATCGGCATTGTAGTATATTTTTCTCTGCTCTTGAGGAAGATTTTATTCTTTTCAAGAGATAAAGCAGTGATTCAAACTTTTAATGACCTTATCAACTTGTATTTTCCAGCACAAGATGTGGTCTATCATCATGCCAAATAGGTTTTCATTTTCCAACTGTCGTATATCCATTCTTTTTATCATTACTTTCAAGTCATCTTTCTCAGCTTTTACTCTTGTTCGACTAACTATGATGATGGCTTTTGATTTGGCTGCATTTCTCTTCGTACGATTGTGCTCACACAAGTTATTTATTATCTTGATTTAATTCACTGCTAATCTCATGGCCTGTTGATCCAATGTTATATAATTTCATGTAATTTGCAAGCATGTTGTTGGTGGTGGACAGCTCATTGTGATATGGTAAATCATTGATATAGAGCAGAAGATTAATCGTCCAAGAACTGATCCTTGTGGAACACCAGACTTTATCAGTTTCCTATCTAAGTTTATTTTTAACAGAAATTTGTTACCATATTTCACTTGAACAATTAAACTTAACCATGTTCTACAAAAACCGCTTTAAACTGGTTTAAGTCTAGTATACACCATTCCATTATACCTTTTTAGCTTGATGCTTGTTCCCAACTGTGTGTTATATATTTACCTGTACGAACTATTTAGATAATTTAGTGTAAAAAGGGATATTCGTTTACATACCCATTGTGTCAACCTCATGAAATTAAAGACTTTATTATAATTATTATTATTATTATTATTATTATTATTATTATCATTATTATACCTGAATTCAAGATAAGTTTGAAATCAAGTTAACCTTTCACTCAATAAAACAAGTTATTTGTTGTGTGATAGCACTGTGGGGGTCATTCAATGTATTTACCAAGTGAAAGTGTATGGTATAACATTATCTCTCATTTTGTAGATTTGTAGATATACACAGTGATTAGAACTGCTTTTGCAACGTATACCCAACATCACATGTTCCTCAGTTTTCTTTATACTGTTAAAAGTATGGACATGCAATTTCACACACATTCACATGTTAATATCTATACCAAGCAAATTATGTTTGTAATGACTGAATTTTGTTGTTAAAATGTGAACACAAAAGTTTCTGGATTCATCTGGATCAATGTCCTCTTTAATATAGTTTTTAAGCTACTGGTTCACATATAAGATCATCTTTTATGACTTTCACTCTTAATCAACTGGAAAAATATATCTCTTACTTTATCTGAATAAATTTAAATACAATATAGTATTATTCCAAACATTGTATTGTCCAACAGCAGGATCTCATTAACAATAATTATTTCATAGCTTTATCAGGTCACAATTATATTCTATCAAGATTACTGCTGAGAGATATATTTTTTGCTTTTAAGAAAACTATATTCTGGCAGGTTCCATGCAATGATCATCACTGTAAACCTCACAACTCTTGACTCTGGGCATGACTGATGCATATTCATTAACAGAGAATTATGTCAATGCCAACACTTTCAGTAATAGTGACTTTCAGGCCTCTCATTACATCTATTACAGCTGCACTCAAAAGAATAACCTAACAACCAATTACACTTGCGTATATGCAAATGTGGCCTCCAGAATTGTAAGAAGCACACTTAATGTATTATTATTATTATTACCTCATTATGTTTGGATCTCATTAAATACCAAACTCTTCTCAGATCTTGATAACATATTTCAAGATCAGATTATAAATATAGCCTCAAGAGTGATAAAAAAGAGCAACCAATCAAATGTAAGGTTGGATTTATAAATGATCATGGTGATACAAACGCCATTTTAAAATTTAATCAAAATCAGCTTAAAAATGTGTCATCCAGAGTGATAAATGTTCCTCCAATCAGAATGCACGTGGACCTCATTCACTACTGAAATCTTGCAAACACAACCCATACTATAAGACTGATTAAACTTTAATCTGAAATCCATATTTAATCAAAGCTAGATCAGAAATATGACCTCAATCGTGGTAACAAGAAATTGTTGATGAACAGATAACCTCAATGAACAGAGAGTCATACTAAAAGTTAATTTCATTTTACAGCAAAGTGAGCTAGACATGAAGAAGAATACCTTGCATTTGATTCTGCCCAGGCATTCTTGGTGGATCTTGTATCCCTTGCTGGTAGGGTCCTGAGGAGAAATTAGTGAATGATTAAATTGATCATTGGACAACAAGAATGGTATCAATGAACATTGTATATATATTTTAAAAAATGAACAAGAGGCCCAAATGAGCCTGATATCACTTGCCTGGCTGACATCTACCTAACAACAAAAATCCCCAATTAGATGGCCAAGAAATTGGGGTCAGTAGGATGTTTTCTATGCAAATTTATTTCAATGCTGTTGATCACATATGTTATGAAAGAAACCTTTCACAAGGTTTTGCTAGTTTTTATATCTTTACCCATATATAATGGCACATCAGAATCATCTGCCCAATATTGAATGCCCCTATGCTTAGAGTAACAGTTGTCAAAATTTTTGTTAAAGGTCTGTTTTATTGTATAGATAACTAAGTGTTAATGATTTTCAACTCTTAGTAATGGCAGTCATATCTGATACCACAATACCATCATATATATATATTTTGTTAGTCTATTAAGGAATTAAAGATTTTTTTATTTTGGTATCAGCAGGCATATTTGCATAATCTGTCAAATTTGAAAGCCCTTCAAGCCAGAATGCTTCCATAAAATTTTTTTTAAAATTATATGTTTGATTAAATAAAACTGTTACAGTATGTAATGGCTATTTTTAGTAACAGATTCAATACCTGATAGTGAATTGGCATCATTTCTAAACATTTGAATGCTAATTCTCTAATCTGGTCAATTTCTGCTATGCAGTTTAACAAAAACTTGTCTTTTCCATGTTTTTATACCTTTTGCAAATTGTGGTCATATTTGATGGCAAATCTATATCATTTGTATAAACATCTAAAGGACTCTATGTCAAGATGCCTTCTATTAAATCTGATTACATTCAGTTGAACAGCGGGGGCCTCGAGTGCCCGAGTGGTCTAAAGCATTCGCCGTTACGGATCACTGCCATCTCACCTCTGTCTGCACCGGTTCGAGTCTCAGATTCAGCCAATGCAGATATGTGAGAAAGCATGCCAGTAGCTTCTCGTGGGTCGGTGGTTCTTTCCGGTGTTTTCCTGGGTTCTTCCTCCACCATTAATACTGGCCGCCATATATAGCCTATCGTGTGCTGAAAAATGGCGTTAAACCCCATAACAACAACAACAACAACAGTTGAACAGTTTTGCTAAAGAGGCCATTTAAAGGTTTTTATATTTTTAGCAATGGTAGCAATGTTTCATTGCTTGATTGACATCTTATGTATGGTCTGAAAGGAATGTATTCCAAGATGCTTTCTGTCAAGATTGATCAAATTCTATCCAACTAGGGGACTCAGGAGTGTGAGTGGTCTAAGGCACTCATCTATACAAATCACTGACACCTCACCTGTGTCCACATTGGTTCAAGTGTCAGGCTTAATCAGCATGAGTATTTGGGAAAGCTTGCCAGTAGTTTCATGTGGGTCATTGGTTCTGTCTTGGATTTTTATGGTTTCCTTCTCCACCAGTTATACTGGTTGCCATGTATAGCAAATCATGTGCTGAAAAATGGAGTCAAACAAAAAACAACAACAATTCAACTGTTTTTGGAGAAGAAGCCATTTAAAAATTGTTCTTATTTTAGTAACAGCATCCACATTTTAAGACAAACTGGCATTATCTGTATCAATTGAAAACGAATTCATGCCAGGGTGCTTTCTGTAAAATATTATCATATCCTGATCAGCAGTAATTTAAACATGTTATTAAAGGTTGTTTTCTTTTACAATAAAAGTGACATTTAAAGGCATATCAAATTTGTTCAAATTTTGTTTTGGAGATTATGAGAAAATGTCATTTAAAAGTTTTTCCCTCCATTTTTAGCAAAAGCAGCAATATCTGATAGTGGATCAAATCATTTGTATAATGGGGCCCCGAGTGGCTGAGTGGCCTAAAGTGCCCTTCGTTATGGATCACTGCCATCTCACCTCTCATTGCGTAGGTTCGAATCTCGGATTTGGCAAATGTGGATATGTGAGAAAGCTTTCCAGTAGCATCTCGAGGGTCAGTGGTTCTTTCCAGGGATTTCCCGGGTTCTTCCTCCACCATTAATACTGGTCGCCATGTATAGCCTATTGTGTGCTGAAAAATGGTGTTAAACCCTACAACAACAACAACATTTGTATAATTCAAAAGGACTACATGCCAGGATGGTTTCTGTCAAGTTTGGTCATATTCTATCCAATATTTCCAGAAGCTGTTTGACGGTTTTTCTCTTTCAAGTACTGGTTGCCATATCTGATGGCAAATTTCTATCATTTGTAGAAATCTGAAAATATGTATTATATTGAGTAGCTAGATTTGTAAATGTGAGTATCATCAGCGTATAATTTCTGAGACACCAGATGTCAATCTCTGACACTTGAGAGTGGTTGAGTGTATAAAATGAAGACAACGAAGCAGAGGAAAGAGCTCTGCTAAGGATAAGTTCATTCATGGTTCATATAAATAGTAGTAGTGAACATGTGTAAAACATTATAGGTCAGTACATGATATAACAATGTTTTAAGGAGTAGAAGCAGTATCATACAAATGATTTTTTCTGTACATACTGACAATGAAGCTCTGTAAAAATGGCAAGAGTCAGCTGACTTTATATGGGTGTGCCATTACATCGGCATTGTAGTATATTTTTCTCTGCTCTTGAGGAAGATTTTATTCTTTTCAAGAGATAAAGCAGTGATTCAAACTTTTAATGACCTTATCAACTTGTATTTTCCAGCACAAGATGTGGTCTATCATCATGCCAAATAGGTTTTCATTTTCCAACTGTCGTATATCCATTCTTTTTATCATTACTTTCAAGTCATCTTTCTCAGCTTTTACTCTTGTTCGACTAACTATGATGATGGCTTTTGATTTGGCTGCATTTCTCTTCGTACGATTGTGCTCACACAAGTTATTTATTATCTTGATTTAATTCACTGCTAATCTCATGGCCTGTTGATCCAATGTTATATAATTTCATGTAATTTGCAAGCATGTTGTTGGTGGTGGACAGCTCATTGTGATATGGTAAATCATTGATATAGAGCAGAAGATTAATCGTCCAAGAACTGATCCTTGTGGAACACCAGACTTTATCAGTTTCCTATCTAAGTTTATTTTTAACAGAAATTTGTTACCATATTTCACTTGAACAATTAAACTTAACCATGTTCTACAAAAACCGCTTTAAACTGGTTTAAGTCTAGTATACACCATTCCATTATACCTTTTTAGCTTGATGCTTGTTCCCAACTGTGTGTTATATATTTACCTGTACGAACTATTTAGATAATTTAGTGTAAAAAGGGATATTCGTTTACATACCCATTGTGTCAACCTCATGAAATTAAAGACTTTATTATAATTATTATTATTATTATTATTATTATTATTATCATTATTATACCTGAATTCAAGATAAGTTTGAAATCAAGTTAACCTTTCACTCAATAAAACAAGTTATTTGTTGTGTGATAGCACTGTGGGGGTCATTCAATGTATTTACCAAGTGAAAGTGTATGGTATAACATTATCTCTCATTTTGTAGATTTGTAGATATACACAGTGATTAGAACTGCTTTTGCAACGTATACCCAACATCACATGTTCCTCAGTTTTCTTTATACTGTTAAAAGTATGGACATGCAATTTCACACACATTCACATGTTAATATCTATACCAAGCAAATTATGTTTGTAATGACTGAATTTTGTTGTTAAAATGTGAACACAAAAGTTTCTGGATTCATCTGGATCAATGTCCTCTTTAATATAGTTTTTAAGCTACTGGTTCACATATAAGATCATCTTTTATGACTTTCACTCTTAATCAACTGGAAAAATATATCTCTTACTTTATCTGAATAAATTTAAATACAATATAGTATTATTCCAAACATTGTATTGTCCAACAGCAGGATCTCATTAACAATAATTATTTCATAGCTTTATCAGGTCACAATTATATTCTATCAAGATTACTGCTGAGAGATATATTTTTTGCTTTTAAGAAAACTATATTCTGGCAGGTTCCATGCAATGATCATCACTGTAAACCTCACAACTCTTGACTCTGGGCATGACTGATGCATATTCATTAACAGAGAATTATGTCAATGCCAACACTTTCAGTAATAGTGACTTTCAGGCCTCTCATTACATCTATTACAGCTGCACTCAAAAGAATAACCTAACAACCAATTACACTTGCGTATATGCAAATGTGGCCTCCAGAATTGTAAGAAGCACACTTAATGTATTATTATTATTATTACCTCATTATGTTTGGATCTCATTAAATACCAAACTCTTCTCAGATCTTGATAACATATTTCAAGATCAGATTATAAATATAGCCTCAAGAGTGATAAAAAAGAGCAACCAATCAAATGTAAGGTTGGATTTATAAATGATCATGGTGATACAAACGCCATTTTAAAATTTAATCAAAATCAGCTTAAAAATGTGTCATCCAGAGTGATAAATGTTCCTCCAATCAGAATGCACGTGGACCTCATTCACTACTGAAATCTTGCAAACACAACCCATACTATAAGACTGATTAAACTTTAATCTGAAATCCATATTTAATCAAAGCTAGATCAGAAATATGACCTCAATCGTGGTAACAAGAAATTGTTGATGAACAGATAACCTCAATGAACAGAGAGTCATACTAAAAGTTAATTTCATTTTACAGCAAAGTGAGCTAGACATGAAGAAGAATACCTTGCATTTGATTCTGCCCAGGCATTCTTGGTGGATCTTGTATCCCTTGCTGGTAGGGTCCTGAGGAGAAATTAGTGAATGATTAAATTGATCATTGGACAACAAGAATGGTATCAATGAACATTGTATATATATTTTAAAAAATGAACAAGAGGCCCAAATGAGCCTGATATCACTTGCCTGGCTGACATCTACCTAACAACAAAAATCCCCAATTAGATGGCCAAGAAATTGGGGTCAGTAGGATGTTTTCTATGCAAATTTATTTCAATGCTGTTGATCACATATGTTATGAAAGAAACCTTTCACAAGGTTTTGCTAGTTTTTATATCTTTACCCATATATAATGGCACATCAGAATCATCTGCCCAATATTGAATGCCCCTATGCTTAGAGTAACAGTTGTCAAAATTTTTGTTAAAGGTCTGTTTTATTGTATAGATAACTAAGTGTTAATGATTTTCAACTCTTAGTAATGGCAGTCATATCTGATACCACAATACCATCATATATATATATTTTGTTAGTCTATTAAGGAATTAAAGATTTTTTTATTTTGGTATCAGCAGGCATATTTGCATAATCTGTCAAATTTGAAAGCCCTTCAAGCCAGAATGCTTCCATAAAATTTTTTTTAAAATTATATGTTTGATTAAATAAAACTGTTACAGTATGTAATGGCTATTTTTAGAAACAGATTCAATACCTGATAGTGAATTGGCATCATTTCTAAACATTTGAATGCTAATTCTCTAATCTGGTCAATTTCTGCTATGCAGTTTAACAAAAACTTGTCTTTTCCATGTTTTTATACCTTTTGCAAATTGTGGTCATATTTGATGGCAAATCTATATCATTTGTATAAACATCTAAAGGACTCTATGTCAAGATGCCTTCTATTAAATCTGATTACATTCAGTTGAACAGCGGGGGCCTCGAGTGCCCGAGTGGTCTAAAGCATTCGCCGTTACGGATCACTGCCATCTCACCTCTGTCTGCACCGGTTCGAGTCTCAGATTCAGCCAATGCAGATATGTGAGAAAGCATGCCAGTAGCTTCTCGTGGGTCGGTGGTTCTTTCCGGTGTTTTCCTGGGTTCTTCCTCCACCATTAATACTGGCCGCCATATATAGCCTATCGTGTGCTGAAAAATGGCGTTAAACCCCATAACAACAACAACAACAACAGTTGAACAGTTTTGCTAAAGAGGTCATTTAAAGGTTTTTATATTTTTAGCAATGGTAGCAATGTTTCATTGCTTGATTGACATCTTATGTATGGTCTGAAAGGAATGTATTCCAAGATGCTTTCTGTCAAGATTGATCAAATTCTATCCAACTAGGGGACTCAGGAGTGCTAGTGGTCTAAGGCACTCATCTATACAAATCACTGACAACTCACCTGTGTCCACATTGGTTCAAGTGTCAGGCTTAATCAGCATGAGTATTTGGGAAAGCTTGCCAGTAGTTTCATGTGGGTCATTGGTTCTGTCTTGGATTTTTATGGTTTCCTTCTCCACCAGTTATACTGGTTGCCATGTATAGCAAATCATGTGCTGAAAAATGGAGTCAAACAAAAAACAACAACAATTCAACTGTTTTTGGAGAAGAAGCCATTTAAAAATTGTTCTTATTTTAGTAACAGCATCCACATTTTAAGACAAACTGGCATTATCTGTATCAATTGAAAACGAATTCATGCCAGGGTGCTTTCTGTAAAATATTATCATATCCTGATCAGCAGTAATTTAAACATGTTATTAAAGGTTGTTTTCTTTTACAATAAAAGTGACCACATTTAAAGGCATATCAAATTTGTTCAAATTTTGTTTTGGAGATTATGAGAAAATGTCATTTAAAAGTTTTTCCCTCCATTTTTAGCAAAAGCAGCAATATCTGATAGTGGATCAAATCATTTGTATAATGGGGCCCCGAGTGGCTGAGTGGCCTAAAGTGCCCTTCGTTATGGATCACTGCCATCTCACCTCTCATTGCGTAGGTTCGAATCTCGGATTTGGCAAATGTGGATATGTGAGAAAGCTTTCCAGTAGCATCTCGAGGGTCAGTGGTTCTTTCCAGGGATTTCCCGGGTTCTTCCTCCACCATTAATACTGGTTGCCATGTATAGCCTATTGTGTGCTGAAAAATGGTGTTAAACCCTACAACAACAACAACATTTGTATAATTCAAAAGGACTACATGCCAGGATGGTTTCTGTCAAGTTTGGTCATATTCTATCCAATATTTCCAGAAGCTGTTTGACGGTTTTTCTCTTTCAAGTACTGGTTGCCATATCTGATGGCAAATTTCTATCATTTGTAGAAATCTGAAAATATGTATTATATTGAGTAGCTAGATTTGTAAATGTGAGTATCATCAGCGTATAATTTCTGAGACACCAGATGTCAATCTCTGACACTTGAGAGTGGTTGAGTGTATAAAATGAAGACAACGAAGCAGAGGAAAGAGCTCTGCTAAGGATAAGTTCATTCATGGTTCATATAAATAGTAGTAGTGAACATGTGTAAAACATTATAGGTCAGTACATGATATAACAATGTTTTAAGGAGTAGAAGCAGTATCATACAAATGATTTTTTCTGTACATACTGACAATGAAGCTCTGTAAAAATGGCAAGAGTCAGCTGACTTTATATGGGTGTGCCATTACATCTGCATTGTAGTATATTTTTCTCTGCTCTTGAGGAAGATTTTATTCTTTTCAAGAGATAAAGCAGTGATTCAAACTTTTAATGACCTTATCAACTTGTATTTTCCAGCACAAGATGTGGTCTATCATCATGCCAAATAGGTTTTCATTTTCCAACTGTCGTATATCCATTCTTTTTATCATTACTTTCAAGTCATCTTTCTCAGCTTTTACTCTTGTTCGACTAACTATGATGATGGCTTTTGATTTGGCTGCATTTCTCTTCGTACGATTGTGCTCACACAAGTTATTTATTATCTTGATTTAATTCACTGCTAATCTCATGGCCTGTTGATCCAATGTTATATAATTTCATGTAATTTGCAAGCATGTTGTTGGTGGTGGACAGCTCATTGTGATATGGTAAATCATTGATATAGAGCAGAAGATTAATCGTCCAAGAACTGATCCTTGTGGAACACCAGACTTTATCAGTTTCCTATCTAAGTTTATTTTTAACAGAAATTTGTTACCATATTTCACTTGAACAATTAAACTTAACCATGTTCTACAAAAACCGCTTTAAACTGGTTTAAGTCTAGTATACACCATTCCATTATACCTTTTTAGCTTGATGCTTGTTCCCAACTGTGTGTTATATATTTACCTGTACGAACTATTTAGATAATTTAGTGTAAAAAGGGATATTCGTTTACATACCCATTGTGTCAACCTCATGAAATTAAAGACTTTATTATAATTATTATTATTATTATTATTATTATTATTATCATTATTATACCTGAATTCAAGATAAGTTTGAAATCAAGTTAACCTTTCACTCAATAAAACAAGTTATTTGTTGTGTGATAGCACTGTGGGGGTCATTCAATGTATTTACCAAGTGAAAGTGTATGGTATAACATTATCTCTCATTTTGTAGATTTGTAGATATACACAGTGATTAGAACTGCTTTTGCAACGTATACCCAACATCACATGTTCCTCAGTTTTCTTTATACTGTTAAAAGTATGGACATGCAATTTCACACACATTCACATGTTAATATCTATACCAAGCAAATTATGTTTGTAATGACTGAATTTTGTTGTTAAAATGTGAACACAAAAGTTTCTGGATTCATCTGGATCAATGTCCTCTTTAATATAGTTTTTAAGCTACTGGTTCACATATAAGATCATCTTTTATGACTTTCACTCTTAATCAACTGGAAAAATATATCTCTTACTTTATCTGAATAAATTTAAATACAATATAGTATTATTCCAAACATTGTATTGTCCAACAGCAGGATCTCATTAACAATAATTATTTCATAGCTTTATCAGGTCACAATTATATTCTATCAAGATTACTGCTGAGAGATATATTTTTTGCTTTTAAGAAAACTATATTCTGGCAGGTTCCATGCAATGATCATCACTGTAAACCTCACAACTCTTGACTCTGGGCATGACTGATGCATATTCATTAACAGAGAATTATGTCAATGCCAACACTTTCAGTAATAGTGACTTTCAGGCCTCTCATTACATCTATTACAGCTGCACTCAAAAGAATAACCTAACAACCAATTACACTTGCGTATATGCAAATGTGGCCTCCAGAATTGTAAGAAGCACACTTAATGTATTATTATTATTATTACCTCATTATGTTTGGATCTCATTAAATACCAAACTCTTCTCAGATCTTGATAACATATTTCAAGATCAGATTATAAATATAGCCTCAAGAGTGATAAAAAAGAGCAACCAATCAAATGTAAGGTTGGATTTATAAATGATCATGGTGATACAAACGCCATTTTAAAATTTAATCAAAATCAGCTTAAAAATGTGTCATCCAGAGTGATAAATGTTCCTCCAATCAGAATGCACGTGGACCTCATTCACTACTGAAATCTTGCAAACACAACCCATACTATAAGACTGATTAAACTTTAATCTGAAATCCATATTTAATCAAAGCTAGATCAGAAATATGACCTCAATCGTGGTAACAAGAAATTGTTGATGAACAGATAACCTCAATGAACAGAGAGTCATACTAAAAGTTAATTTCATTTTACAGCAAAGTGAGCTAGACATGAAGAAGAATACCTTGCATTTGATTCTGCCCAGGCATTCTTGGTGGATCTTGTATCCCTTGCTGGTAGGGTCCTGAGGAGAAATTAGTGAATGATTAAATTGATCATTGGACAACAAGAATGGTATCAATGAACATTGTATATATATTTTAAAAAATGAACAAGAGGCCCAAATGAGCCTGATATCACTTGCCTGGCTGACATCTACCTAACAACAAAAATCCCCAATTAGATGGCCAAGAAATTGGGGTCAGTAGGATGTTTTCTATGCAAATTTATTTCAATGCTGTTGATCACATATGTTATGAAAGAAACCTTTCACAAGGTTTTGCTAGTTTTTATATCTTTACCCATATATAATGGCACATCAGAATCATCTGCCCAATATTGAATGCCCCTATGCTTAGAGTAACAGTTGTCAAAATTTTTGTTAAAGGTCTGTTTTATTGTATAGTTAACTAAGTGTTAATGATTTTCAACTCTTAGTAATGGCAGTCATATCTGATACCACAATACCATCATATATATATATTTTGTTAGTCTATTAAGGAATTAAAGATTTTTTTATTTTGGTATCAGCAGGCATATTTGCATAATCTGTCAAATTTGAAAGCCCTTCAAGCCAGAATGCTTCCATAAAATTTTTTTTAAAATTATATGTTTGATTAAATAAAACTGTTACAGTATGTAATGGCTATTTTTAGTAACAGATTCAATACCTGATAGTGAATTGGCATCATTTCTAAACATTTGAATGCTAATTCTCTAATCTGGTCAATTTCTGCTATGCAGTTTAACAAAAACTTGTCTTTTCCATGTTTTTATACCTTTTGCAAATTGTGGTCATATTTGATGGCAAATCTATATCATTTGTATAAACATCTAAAGGACTCTATGTCAAGATGCCTTCTATTAAATCTGATTACATTCAGTTGAACAGCGGGGGCCTCGAGTGCCCGAGTGGTCTAAAGCATTCGCCGTTACGGATCACTGCCATCTCACCTCTGTCTGCACCGGTTCGAGTCTCAGATTCAGCCAATGCAGATATGTGAGAAAGCATGCCAGTAGCTTCTCGTGGGTCGGTGGTTCTTTCCAGTGTTTTCCTGGGTTCTTCCTCCACCATTAATACTGGCCGCCATATATAGCCTATCGTGTGCTGAAAAATGGCGTTAAACCCCATAACAACAACAACAACAACAGTTGAACAGTTTTGCTAAAGAGGTCATTTAAAGGTTTTTATATTTTTAGCAATGGTAGCAATGTTTCATTGCTTGATTGACATCTTATGTATGGTCTGAAAGGAATGTATTCCAAGATGCTTTCTGTCAAGATTGATCAAATTCTATCCAACTAGGGGACTCAGGAGTGCTAGTGGTCTAAGGCACTCACTTTTACAAATCACTGACAACTCACCTGTGTCCACATTGGTTCAAGTGTCAGGCTTAATCAGCATGAGTATTTGGGAAAGCTTGCCAGTAGTTTCATGTGGGTCATTGGTTCTGTCTTGGATTTTTATGGTTTCCTTCTCCACCAGTTATACTGGTTGCCATGTATAGCAAATCATGTGCTGAAAAATGGAGTCAAACAAAAAACAACAACAATTCAACTGTTTTTGGAGAAGAAGCCATTTAAAAATTGTTCTTATTTTAGTAACATCATCCACATTTTAAGACAAACTGGCATTATCTGTATCAATTGAAAACGAATTCATGCCAGGGTGCTTTCTGTAAAATATTATCATATCCTGATCAGCAGTAATTTAAACATGTTATTAAAGGTTGTTTTCTTTTACAATAAAAGTGACCACATTTAAAGGCATATCAAATTTGTTCAAATTTTGTTTTGGAGATTATGAGAAAATGTCATTTAAAAGTTTTTCCCTCCATTTTTAGCAAAAGCAGCAATATCTGATAGTGGATCAAATCATTTGTATAATGGGGCCCCGAGTGGCTGAGTGGCCTAAAGTGCCCTTCGTTATGGATCACTGCCATCTCACCTCTCATTGCGTAGGTTCGAATCTCGGATTTGGCAAATGTGGATATGTGAGAAAGCTTTCCAGTAGCATCTCGAGGGTCAGTGGTTCTTTCCAGGGATTTCCCGGGTTCTTCCTCCACCATTAATACTGGTCGCCATGTATAGCCTATTGTGTGCTGAAAAATGGTGTTAAACCCTACAACAACAACAACATTTGTATAATTCAAAAGGACTACATGCCAGGATGGTTTCTGTCAAGTTTGGTCATATTCTATCCAATATTTCCAGAAGCTGTTTGACGGTTTTTCTCTTTCAAGTACTGGTTGCCATATCTGATGGCAAATTTCTATCATTTGTAGAAATCTGAAAATATGTATTATATTGAGTAGCTAGATTTGTAAATGTGAGTATCATCAGCGTATAATTTCTGAGACACCAGATGTCAATCTCTGACACTTGAGAGTGGTTGAGTGTATAAAATGAAGACAACGAAGCAGAGGAAAGAGCTCTGCTAAGGATAAGTTCATTCATGGTTCATATAAATAGTAGTAGTGAACATGTGTAAAACATTATAGGTCAGTACATGATATAACAATGTTTTAAGGAGTAGAAGCAGTATCATACAAATGATTTTTTCTGTACATACTGACAATGAAGCTCTGTAAAAATGGCAAGAGTCAGCTGACTTTATATGGGTGTGCCATTACATCTGCATTGTAGTATATTTTTCTCTGCTCTTGAGGAAGATTTTATTCTTTTCAAGAGATAAAGCAGTGATTCAAACTTTTAATGACCTTATCAACTTGTATTTTCCAGCACAAGATGTGGTCTATCATCATGCCAAATAGGTTTTCATTTTCCAACTGTCGTATATCCATTCTTTTTATCATTACTTTCAAGTCATCTTTCTCAGCTTTTACTCTTGTTCGACTAACTATGATGATGGCTTTTGATTTGGCTGCATTTCTCTTCGTACGATTGTGCTCACACAAGTTATTTATTATCTTGATTTAATTCACTGCTAATCTCATGGCCTGTTGATCCAATGTTATATAATTTCATGTAATTTGCAAGCATGTTGTTGGTGGTGGACAGCTCATTGTGATATGGTAAATCATTGATATAGAGCAGAAGATTAATCGTCCAAGAACTGATCCTTGTGGAACACCAGACTTTATCAGTTTCCTATCTAAGTTTATTTTTAACAGAAATTTGTTACCATATTTCACTTGAACAATTAAACTTAACCATGTTCTACAAAAACCGCTTTAAACTGGTTTAAGTCTAGTATACACCATTCCATTATACCTTTTTAGCTTGATGCTTGTTCCCAACTGTGTGTTATATATTTACCTGTACGAACTATTTAGATAATTTAGTGTAAAAAGGGATATTCGTTTACATACCCATTGTGTCAACCTCATGAAATTAAAGACTTTATTATAATTATTATTATTATTATTATTATTATTATTATTATCATTATTATACCTGAATTCAAGATAAGTTTGAAATCAAGTTAACCTTTCACTCAATAAAACAAGTTATTTGTTGTGTGATAGCACTGTGGGGGTCATTCAATGTATTTACCAAGTGAAAGTGTATGGTATAACATTATCTCTCATTTTGTAGATTTGTAGATATACACAGTGATTAGAACTGCTTTTGCAACGTATACCCAACATCACATGTTCCTCAGTTTTCTTTATACTGTTAAAAGTATGGACATGCAATTTCACACACATTCACATGTTAATATCTATACCAAGCAAATTATGTTTGTAATGACTGAATTTTGTTGTTAAAATGTGAACACAAAAGTTTCTGGATTCATCTGGATCAATGTCCTCTTTAATATAGTTTTTAAGCTACTGGTTCACATATAAGATCATCTTTTATGACTTTCACTCTTAATCAACTGGAAAAATATATCTCTTACTTTATCTGAATAAATTTAAATACAATATAGTATTATTCCAAACATTGTATTGTCCAACAGCAGGATCTCATTAACAATAATTATTTCATAGCTTTATCAGGTCACAATTATATTCTATCAAGATTACTGCTGAGAGATATATTTTTTGCTTTTAAGAAAACTATATTCTGGCAGGTTCCATGCAATGATCATCACTGTAAACCTCACAACTCTTGACTCTGGGCATGACTGATGCATATTCATTAACAGAGAATTATGTCAATGCCAACACTTTCAGTAATAGTGACTTTCAGGCCTCTCATTACATCTATTACAGCTGCACTCAAAAGAATAACCTAACAACCAATTACACTTGCGTATATGCAAATGTGGCCTCCAGAATTGTAAGAAGCACACTTAATGTATTATTATTATTATTACCTCATTATGTTTGGATCTCATTAAATACCAAACTCTTCTCAGATCTTGATAACATATTTCAAGATCAGATTATAAATATAGCCTCAAGAGTGATAAAAAAGAGCAACCAATCAAATGTAAGGTTGGATTTATAAATGATCATGGTGATACAAACGCCATTTTAAAATTTAATCAAAATCAGCTTAAAAATGTGTCATCCAGAGTGATAAATGTTCCTCCAATCAGAATGCACGTGGACCTCATTCACTACTGAAATCTTGCAAACACAACCCATACTATAAGACTGATTAAACTTTAATCTGAAATCCATATTTAATCAAAGCTAGATCAGAAATATGACCTCAATCGTGGTAACAAGAAATTGTTGATGAACAGATAACCTCAATGAACAGAGAGTCATACTAAAAGTTAATTTCATTTTACAGCAAAGTGAGCTAGACATGAAGAAGAATACCTTGCATTTGATTCTGCCCAGGCATTCTTGGTGGATCTTGTATCCCTTGCTGGTAGGGTCCTGAGGAGAAATTAGTGAATGATTAAATTGATCATTGGACAACAAGAATGGTATCAATGAACATTGTATATATATTTTAAAAAATGAACAAGAGGCCCAAATGAGCCTGATATCACTTGCCTGGCTGACATCTACCTAACAACAAAAATCCCCAATTAGATGGCCAAGAAATTGGGGTCAGTAGGATGTTTTCTATGCAAATTTATTTCAATGCTGTTGATCACATATGTTATGAAAGAAACCTTTCACAAGGTTTTGCTAGTTTTTATATCTTTACCCATATATAATGGCACATCAGAATCATCTGCCCAATATTGAATGCCCCTATGCTTAGAGTAACAGTTGTCAAAATTTTTGTTAAAGGTCTGTTTTATTGTATAGATAACTAAGTGTTAATGATTTTCAACTCTTAGTAATGGCAGTCATATCTGATACCACAATACCATCATATATATATATTTTGTTAGTCTATTAAGGAATTAAAGATTTTTTTATTTTGGTATCAGCAGGCATATTTGCATAATCTGTCAAATTTGAAAGCCCTTCAAGCCAGAATGCTTCCATAAAATTTTTTTTAAAATTATATGTTTGATTAAATAAAACTGTTACAGTATGTAATGGCTATTTTTAGAAACAGATTCAATACCTGATAGTGAATTGGCATCATTTCTAAACATTTGAATGCTAATTCTCTAATCTGGTCAATTTCTGCTATGCAGTTTAACAAAAACTTGTCTTTTCCATGTTTTTATACCTTTTGCAAATTGTGGTCATATTTGATGGCAAATCTATATCATTTGTATAAACATCTAAAGGACTCTATGTCAAGATGCCTTCTATTAAATCTGATTACATTCAGTTGAACAGCGGGGGCCTCGAGTGCCCGAGTGGTCTAAAGCATTCGCCGTTACGGATCACTGCCATCTCACCTCTGTCTGCACCGGTTCGAGTCTCAGATTCAGCCAATGCAGATATGTGAGAAAGCATGCCAGTAGCTTCTCGTGGGTCGGTGGTTCTTTCCGGTGTTTTCCTGGGTTCTTCCTCCACCATTAATACTGGCCGCCATATATAGCCTATCGTGTGCTGAAAAATGGCGTTAAACCCCATAACAACAACAACAACAACAGTTGAACAGTTTTGCTAAAGAGGTCATTTAAAGGTTTTTATATTTTTAGCAATGGTAGCAATGTTTCATTGCTTGATTGACATCTTATGTATGGTCTGAAAGGAATGTATTCCAAGATGCTTTCTGTCAAGATTGATCAAATTCTATCCAACTAGGGGACTCAGGAGTGCTAGTGGTCTAAGGCACTCATCTATACAAATCACTGACAACTCACCTGTGTCCACATTGGTTCAAGTGTCAGGCTTAATCAGCATGAGTATTTGGGAAAGCTTGCCAGTAGTTTCATGTGGGTCATTGGTTCTGTCTTGGATTTTTATGGTTTCCTTCTCCACCAGTTATACTGGTTGCCATGTATAGCAAATCATGTGCTGAAAAATGGAGTCAAACAAAAAACAACAACAATTCAACTGTTTTTGGAGAAGAAGCCATTTAAAAATTGTTCTTATTTTAGTAACAGCATCCACATTTTAAGACAAACTGGCATTATCTGTATCAATTGAAAACGAATTCATGCCAGGGTGCTTTCTGTAAAATATTATCATATCCTGATCAGCAGTAATTTAAACATGTTATTAAAGGTTGTTTTCTTTTACAATAAAAGTGACCACATTTAAAGGCATATCAAATTTGTTCAAATTTTGTTTTGGAGATTATGAGAAAATGTCATTTAAAAGTTTTTCCCTCCATTTTTAGCAAAAGCAGCAATATCTGATAGTGGATCAAATCATTTGTATAATGGGGCCCCGAGTGGCTGAGTGGCCTAAAGTGCCCTTCGTTATGGATCACTGCCATCTCACCTCTCATTGCGTAGGTTCGAATCTCGGATTTGGCAAATGTGGATATGTGAGAAAGCTTTCCAGTAGCATCTCGAGGGTCAGTGGTTCTTTCCAGGGATTTCCCGGGTTCTTCCTCCACCATTAATACTGGTCGCCATGTATAGCCTATTGTGTGCTGAAAAATGGTGTTAAACCCTACAACAACAACAACATTTGTATAATTCAAAAGGACTACATGCCAGGATGGTTTCTGTCAAGTTTGGTCATATTCTATCCAATATTTCCAGAAGCTGTTTGACGGTTTTTCTCTTTCAAGTACTGGTTGCCATATCTGATGGCAAATTTCTATCATTTGTAGAAATCTGAAAATATGTATTATATTGAGTAGCTAGATTTGTAAATGTGAGTATCATCAGCGTATAATTTCTGAGACACCAGATGTCAATCTCTGACACTTGAGAGTGGTTGAGTGTATAAAATGAAGACAACGAAGCAGAGGAAAGAGCTCTGCTAAGGATAAGTTCATTCATGGTTCATATAAATAGTAGTAGTGAACATGTGTAAAACATTATAGGTCAGTACATGATATAACAATGTTTTAAGGAGTAGAAGCAGTATCATACAAATGATTTTTTCTGTACATACTGACAATGAAGCTCTGTAAAAATGGCAAGAGTCAGCTGACTTTATATGGGTGTGCCATTACATCTGCATTGTAGTATATTTTTCTCTGCTCTTGAGGAAGATTTTATTCTTTTCAAGAGATAAAGCAGTGATTCAAACTTTTAATGACCTTATCAACTTGTATTTTCCAGCACAAGATGTGGTCTATCATCATGCCAAATAGGTTTTCATTTTCCAACTGTCGTATATCCATTCTTTTTATCATTACTTTCAAGTCATCTTTCTCAGCTTTTACTCTTGTTCGACTAACTATGATGATGGCTTTTGATTTGGCTGCATTTCTCTTCGTACGATTGTGCTCACACAAGTTATTTATTATCTTGATTTAATTCACTGCTAATCTCATGGCCTGTTGATCCAATGTTATATAATTTCATGTAATTTGCAAGCATGTTGTTGGTGGTGGACAGCTCATTGTGATATGGTAAATCATTGATATAGAGCAGAAGATTAATCGTCCAAGAACTGATCCTTGTGGAACACCAGACTTTATCAGTTTCCTATCTAAGTTTATTTTTAACAGAAATTTGTTACCATATTTCACTTGAACAATTAAACTTAACCATGTTCTACAAAAACCGCTTTAAACTGGTTTAAGTCTAGTATACACCATTCCATTATACCTTTTTAGCTTGATGCTTGTTCCCAACTGTGTGTTATATATTTACCTGTACGAACTATTTAGATAATTTAGTGTAAAAAGGGATATTCGTTTACATACCCATTGTGTCAACCTCATGAAATTAAAGACTTTATTATAATTATTATTATTATTATTATTATTATTATTATCATTATTATACCTGAATTCAAGATAAGTTTGAAATCAAGTTAACCTTTCACTCAATAAAACAAGTTATTTGTTGTGTGATAGCACTGTGGGGGTCATTCAATGTATTTACCAAGTGAAAGTGTATGGTATAACATTATCTCTCATTTTGTAGATTTGTAGATATACACAGTGATTAGAACTGCTTTTGCAACGTATACCCAACATCACATGTTCCTCAGTTTTCTTTATACTGTTAAAAGTATGGACATGCAATTTCACACACATTCACATGTTAATATCTATACCAAGCAAATTATGTTTGTAATGACTGAATTTTGTTGTTAAAATGTGAACACAAAAGTTTCTGGATTCATCTGCATCAATGTCCTCTTTAATATAGTTTTTAAGCTACTGGTTCACATATAAGATCATCTTTTATGACTTTCACTCTTAATCAACTGGAAAAATATATCTCTTACTTTATCTGAATAAATTTAAATACAATATAGTATTATTCCAAACATTGTATTGTCCAACAGCAGGATCTCATTAACAATAATTATTTCATAGCTTTATCAGGTCACAATTATATTCTATCAAGATTACTGCTGAGAGATATATTTTTTGCTTTTAAGAAAACTATATTCTGGCAGGTTCCATGCAATGATCATCACTGTAAACCTCACAACTCTTGACTCTGGGCATGACTGATGCATATTCATTAACAGAGAATTATGTCAATGCCAACACTTTCAGTAATAGTGACTTTCAGGCCTCTCATTACATCTATTACAGCTGCACTCAAAAGAATAACCTAACAACCAATTACACTTGCGTATATGCAAATGTGGCCTCCAGAATTGTAAGAAGCACACTTAATGTATTATTATTATTATTACCTCATTATGTTTGGATCTCATTAAATACCAAACTCTTCTCAGATCTTGATAACATATTTCAAGATCAGATTATAAATATAGCCTCAAGAGTGATAAAAAAGAGCAACCAATCAAATGTAAGGTTGGATTTATAAATGATCATGGTGATACAAACGCCATTTTAAAATTTAATCAAAATCAGCTTAAAAATGTGTCATCCAGAGTGATAAATGTTCCTCCAATCAGAATGCACGTGGACCTCATTCACTACTGAAATCTTGCAAACACAACCCATACTATAAGACTGATTAAACTTTAATCTGAAATCCATATTTAATCAAAGCTAGATCAGAAATATGACCTCAATCGTGGTAACAAGAAATTGTTGATGAACAGATAACCTCAATGAACAGAGAGTCATACTAAAAGTTAATTTCATTTTACAGCAAAGTGAGCTAGACATGAAGAAGAATACCTTGCATTTGATTCTGCCCAGGCATTCTTGGTGGATCTTGTATCCCTTGCTGGTAGGGTCCTGAGGAGAAATTAGTGAATGATTAAATTGATCATTGGACAACAAGAATGGTATCAATGAACATTGTATATATATTTTAAAAAATGAACAAGAGGCCCAAATGAGCCTGATATCACTTGCCTGGCTGACATCTACCTAACAACAAAAATCCCCAATTAGATGGCCAAGAAATTGGGGTCAGTAGGATGTTTTCTATGCAAATTTATTTCAATGCTGTTGATCACATATGTTATGAAAGAAACCTTTCACAAGGTTTTGCTAGTTTTTCTATCTTTACCCATATACAATGGCACATCAGAATCATCTGCCCATTATTGAATGCCCCTATGCTTAGAGTAACAGTTGTCAAAATTTTTGTTAAAGGTCTGTTTTATTGTATAGATAACTAAGTGTTAATGATTTTCAACTCTTAGTAATGGCAGTCATATCTGATACCACAATACCATCATATATATATATTTTGTTAGTCTATTAAGGAATTAAAGATTTTTTTATTTTGGTATCAGCAGGCATATTTGCATAATCTGTCAAATTTGAAAGCCCTTCAAGCCAGAATGCTTCCATAAATTTTTTTTAAAATTATATGTTTGATTAAATAAAACTGTTACATAAAATTAAAGACTTTATCATTATTATTATCATTATTATTAATTATAATTATTATACCTGAATTCAAGATAAATTTGAAATCAAGTTAACCTTTCACTCAATAAAACAAGTTATTTGTTGTGTGATAGGACTGTGGGGGTCATTCAATGTATTTACCAAGTGAAAGTGTATGGTATAACATTATCTCTCATTTTGTAGATTTGTAGATATACACAGTGATTAGAACTGCTTTTGCAACATATACCCAACATCACATGTTCCTCAGTTTTCTTTATACTGTTAAAAGTATGGACATGCAATTTCACACACATTCACATGTTAACATCTATACCAAGCAAATTATGTTTGTAATGACTGAATTTTGTTGTTAAAATGTCAACACAAAAGTTTCTGGATTCATCTGGATCAATGTCCTCTTTAATATCCATATCACAGTTTTTAAGCTAGGTTCACATATAAGATCACCTTTTATGATTACATAGTCCAACAATGATACCAAAGAATGCAGACTTTCTGCTTCCATTACAGGCATCCCCTAACTTACGCAATTTTGACGTAAGCTAATTTCAAGTTAATGTGATTTCTCATGAATTTTTCTTTTAATTTCTTTCAGTGAAGACTAAAATATAATGAAATTATTTGTTTAAAATAAAAATTATGATTTGTAAATGGCTAAATGAATGGTATTAAAGTTAACTGAATTCCATATTTTTGTAAAAATTAATGGCAGTGAAACCAAAATTTAAAAAAAATCATTTTCCATTAGAGATAACTGTCAAGCTAAGCTATCTCCAGTAGAGGTATTAATAATAATAATAATAATAATGAGGACTTTGTATAATGCCTAATCTTTAGAAGCTCTAAGCGATTTACAACATTAGTCAACACCTATAACATAAAAAACATATATAATGATAAGAGTACAAAAAACAAACACCATGAAATTAGAAAACATAAAAATCATGCGGAAAATATTTAAGATAGGAAACCTCATTAGGTCTTTAAGTTTGTTCTTGCAGTCAAAATAAGTGAGTTTTAAGAGCACTCTTGACTGGGATCACTGTGTCTTTGTGTCTAAGTTCAGTGGGCAATTCATTCCACATTGCTGGGCCCTGGTATGCAAAAGAATGCTGTCCATATGACTTTGTTTTCATAGTAGGAATAATGAGAATACGATTGTCAGAAGAGGAGCGTAAGTGTCTTGCTGGTGTGTACACATGGGTGATATCAGATAGGTATGTTGGACTGGAGTCTGTCAGTGAAACGTAGAACAGAGAACAAATTTTGTGCTTGATTCTGGATCGAATGGATAGCCAGTGTAGGGTACAGAGCATGGGGGAGGTGTGCTCTGATCATGGTACTCTAAGTATAATCCAAGTAGATGTGTTTTGAACTTTTTGAAGTTTCTGGAGTAGATATTGAGATGAACCAGACAAAATTGAGTTACAATAGTCCAGTCTTGAAAGTACTAATGAACACATGTGTTTTAGTGGCATCAACTGAAAGATAATTGCGAATTGAGCTGATGCGTCTCAGCTCAAGAAATGCAGCCTTGCATATGTTCAAGGCATGTTGGTGCAATGTGAGAGTACTGTCCAGAGTAACACCTAGGTTTCATACTGATTGTGTGAACTTAATGTTGGTGTTGCTGATATTTATTGTTTGAGGTAAAGGATGTGAATGAGAAAGTCTTTGTGTTGTGATCAGAATGGCCTCAGTTTTATCATGATTTGTCTGCAGCTTGTTACATGTTATACATGATTTCACATCAGAAATGCACCTCTCTACACCTTGGATGGTAGCATCAACTTAAGTTGGGTGGCTAGATTTGTATATTTGGGTATCATCAGCATACAATGAGTGAGACACTGACGATGATCTATGACACTTGAGAGTGGCTGAGTGTATAGAATGAAGAGAACAGGTCCAAGAAGAGACCCCTCTGGAACACCACAACATAGATTAACTGGGCTGGAGTGCATTCCATTTACAGACACAATTTGTGTCCTGTTGACTAAGCAGGGCTTGAACCACAGTAAGGCTGTATCATGAATGCCAAATACAAGCTGGAGGTGGTAAAGTAACATATCATGGTCTATTGTGTCAAATGCTATCCAAAGCAGAGAGAATGTCATTAACTACATTTAGAAGAGTAGTTTTAGTACTGTGGCAAGGACGATCTGCAGATTGTACATTGCTAAAAAGACTGTTTGAATTCAGATGAGATACAAGCTGGGTTAGAACAACCTTTTCTAAGATTTTTGATATGAAATGGAGATTAGAAACTGGGCAGGAGTCCTTTAAATCATTATGGTCAAGTGTTGGTTTCTTCAGCAGAGGCTTACAATAGCAGTTTTGAAAAATGATGGTAATTCCCCAGATGAGAGAGGCGTTAATAACATCAGTTAGTGAAGGCAATACTGGATCTAAGCATTCAAGCAGCAGTGATGTTGGAATTGGATCAAGTTCACATGACTTTGGTGCACTCTTCATCAGGATTGTATGCATGAAATCCATAGAGACAGGTTCAACTGCTGCTAATGGTTGCCACTGAAATTCTGTATCCCAACTGTATGGTGATGACGAGTCGATTGAAATTGTGTTGTCAAGCTTATCTCTAATGGTTTGTACTTTGTCACGGAAGAAATTTGCAAACAGGTCCGGAAGGTCGACTGGTGAGAAGATAGTTGGAAGTGGTGTACATTTGTTTCTTGACATTAGCTTGTTAGTAATCTTGAAGAGCTCTTTGCAGCTGGAACTTTCCATGATCTTAGTACTGTAGTGGGCCAATTTCGCTGCATGGACTATATTTGTGACATTCTTCTTAGCGGCTTCATAGATCTGCTTATGAATAGTATGTCTGGTGGAAAGCCAAAGCCTCTCAGCTTTATGGCGGTCTCTTTTAGCAGTGTGAAGCTGGCCCCTAACACTGCTATACCATGGAGAACACTTTTGAACTGATACTCTGCACTTGGTAGCGGGGCATGTTTGTCAAGCAATTAATGCAGGTAGTTATCGAGTTGTTCTGTGGTAGGAGGTAAGCAAGTTGTTAGGTTTGCTTGGATGTCATGCATTAGTTTGGTTCTATTTATCATACAGAGGTTTCTCTTAGTAGCAGATAAAGTTGGAGGGTTAGGGACTGATATGTCAAGATGGCATCTAATGCAGAGGTGATCTGATGCAAGTTCATGGGATTCCAGGGAGGACCATAGAATGCTATCATCAGGTCAATGAAGAATCCAGACTAAAATGTGACATGCAATTAGAGTTATGCAACCACTCTTGTGAATGCAACTACTGAAACATTTTTTGATCCTTTTAGGCAAAAATTACAGATTTTGAAGCTGGATATTTCTGTATCTGGATATTAGACTTTGGGGCTTCAGATCTAAAGCAAACCGAACTGTGCATGGACAGATGAACCTTTGCAAAAGTAAAATGAGTTTGAGAATAAGAGTAAAAATTGTCCAAAAGATAAAAATTAGGGTCCAATATGCCAAATTAAACAAATAAAACAAAACAAAGAAGTCAACTTTTCATCTTCTGCAAATGTGCATCAAGGAAGCCAAATAAAAACAACATCTTATATACGCGAAAGCATGTGTCTAAATAAATCTCTCGAAAACATTCATTAAGATTCATTCAGAAGTAACCCATAATATGCATTTCCTACCCATATTTCGGTTGAAAATGAAGCGACAATGAATGAATGGTAAAAGACCTGAATGCTATATACACCTGTACTGCAATTGGGAATCTTAATTAGACATTTAAGATGCTAATAATAATAATAATAAGAAGAAGAAGAAGAAGAAAAAGAAGAAGAAGAAGAAGACAAAGAATTATGACTTTGTTTAAAGAAGAATCCCATTTAGTCAACTACATTTTTCACTCCAGTTTGAACTGGATCACACCTTTAGGATAACATCATCAAAACATTTTCACATACTTTAACATTGGTTTGGCCACATGTACAACTTGTGGCATATATATAACCTTGCAAGGAAATTAATGTACAAGGATCAAAATAACATGAATAATTGTCATTTAAAGGTATGTGCAATCAAATTCTAAAAAATTATACCTATTGCTGAAATAGTTGGTACTGGTACTAAATACATATGTGAACTGTATGACCTATACTTTACTTCCCTATATTGGGAAATGCTACAGACCTCCCCTGGGAATGGAGGAGGTCCTCAAAAGATGAAAAAGAAGAAGTAGGACCCTTCTTCCTCACCTGAAAAACCTAGTGACTTTCCACCAAGTCACGAACCTCACCAGACCATAAACAAATGGAGCAGCTGTTTATGCATATACACACAGTGCATGCTTAGTGGGGGGGGATGTCCACTCAACTTCTCTATGCCCACATTTACCTACAACTTTAAGACTGAAAGAAAATATAAGAAAAAAAAAAAACAAACCAATGAACTGAAATAACAATTGCACAGGAATTATGCAAAGACAATTAGCAGTATGAAACACAAGAAGAATCACATCACTGCCAGTGGCCAGTCACCCTGAAGGGGGAAGCAGTGCAACTGCAGTAACAGTTAAATCCATGAATATCTGTGTGTTTAATTCATCATCCATGAAATGTTTCTGACCAAGAGGCTGCATCATGTTTCTTTTCATGAAGCTTTGACATTATTTTTCTGTTTCAATACAATGCAAGAACTATTTTGTGATGTGAAAATTTCCGCAGCCAGCAGCCAGATTCAACATGGCAGATTGTGGTTCCTGACTGTTCTATGGATATTCAAAAGAACAGGTTTACTCCTCAATGTTGGTGTATTCATTCCAAGTTTCAAGGAATAAAGGAGTAATTAGAATATCTTCTATGTCACTAACATTCAGATTCAATAATTATTTTTTTAAAATCAATTTAACATCAGGCACTATATTATTGACTATAGTTACAGCTCAATATTCAATGGATTTGGAGTAATAACTGGTGTAGAATAAGCTGATGCCTATGCCATAATGTCACTTCCTCACACTCTTCTGACTTGGAACAATTTTCATTCGAAGGATTCTCTGATGTAGAGCAAGACCTTCCTGTTAGAGACTATTTAGAGAGTATTATCTACAATGTGAAATGTTTAAATTCATCCAATTTCACAATAACATTTTTGACAACTGGATTTTTCCATCAGTTCCTGGAACTAATTAAAAAGGAATTCACATTTGATTCATCCCAGTCCAAGTTTACTATTACAACACATATTAATGGTCTAAAATGTGCACTTATTTTTAATTGTGCTGAAAGTCTAATAGAAGTTAGGGGTTTAGGGTCAATGAAATGGAACGATAAGAACTTCATCAGAATGGCTACTAGTCTATTTTTAGAATCCCCTACCAGTGAGGATAGTTTCAATTCCACGTTTATTAGATAGAGTGGACTCAAATAAGAGTTGTAGTCATAGAAACCATGACCCCTATGCCACCTACAGAGGGCCCTACTAGAGATCATAGACAGCTCTCTCCATGTATGTGTAATACTGACCTGCTGCTGACTGTTATACAAACACTCCAGAAGCAAGTGGGCAAGATGCAAACACAGATTGACAAGCTAATGAATGAGAAGGTTAAATTAGCTGCCCAGAGAGAGAAACCTTTGACTATCAGCAGACATTCACAAACCATTGGTCCTAAACCTATTTCTCTAAGTAAAAGTGTACAGACACATGAAGTATTGCCTAAAGAAAACATAACACAGTTTTCCAACTCTGCCACTGACTCAGCAAGAATTGATAAAGTTAAGAGTAATAAAGCACCATACAGACTACCTACATCAATACAAAGTAATATACTACTTTGTCTTCTACCAGCAGAGATAACATCCTCCTTATTGGTAGTTCCATTTTACATGGAATTAACAACAGAGGGCTGAAGCACTGTGTTAGAAAGCATGCCATTTCAGGTACCAGAATACAGACAATACTGGAAGACATAAAAATATATAATCTCTCCAAGTTTACTAAAATAGTCCTCTGTATTGGAGAGAACAATGCCAGTAAAGGGACTGATCTAGAACTTTTTGAAGAACTATATGATCAATTACTTACACACATCCATCATGCATTAGATATCAATAAGGTCAACTGAAGACTGGCAAGTGAATGGAAGTGTGATATTGTTTACAATTACATGAGTTTCCTGGATGAAGAGGGGCAAGTGATGTTACATTTATTTGGAAAAAGAGATAATTTCCACATGGGGTGGAAAAACTGGCAAAAAATATAAATAGTCATTTATGTAGTTTGGTCTTACAGCAACATTACAAACTTCATCAGTCCCTATAAACCCAATGTAGGTCAAAACAGCATCAGACAATATGGTCAGCCATATCAATACAGTCAATACACTTTGGGATGTGATTACTGTGGTGAAATCAAACATTCAGCACAGGAATGCAGGCACAGACAGCCAATACAATGCCATCAGTGTGGTAGCTTTGGACACAAAGCCAAAACTCACACTAGATTTATGGAATAGGAAAAGGGCAATGAGGCCATCTCAACTCCACAGGAAGATTCTATTCAGCAGGAGGACCAATATATCTATCAAGGACTGTCCTATACACCATGCATCCCTTGTCAAAACAGATTTGATCCCCCTGCTGATGGCCTGTTCTGAATGTGGAAACTTACCAGCTACTTGTACATATTCAAATATGACTGATAGTTCAGATTTATAATATGATTATAAAAGTAGAAAATGCAGTTGTGGAAAAACTAATTTTTTATCCATTAAAGATAGTTGCAATGATGATCTGCAATCTTACTAGGAATGGGAGCTGCTGATGGTGTTTGAAAAACTTCTTGTACCTCTTCTTCCTCAGGCTTTCGTGGGGTTGCGTCTCTCTTGACCACTGGGGGTAGTGGTGGTGGTTGTGGTGTGGGTGATGAACTTTTCATCACGGCCTTAAAATCTTTCAGAGTGGGTAGAGCTGTTTCGTCTAAAGCTTTCTGGTAAAAGAGTTATAATCATTGCAAGAGTTAACCGTACTTTTGTGACTTTTCTGTTTCGAATAAATCGTGGCGATCCATCAATGACTGCAATTCATGTTCTAACTGGGACATCTCAAATTTGGATTGGAAGGCAAATGCAGGGTTTGTTGTTCTTGCCAACAATGATATTCCATCCATCATTTGTAAGGCGCTAAAGCTAGTTTTCATCCTTCCACTCAATTTCAAGGGTCACATCTGAGATATTTGGACTTCAGAAGTTACTTGTATCTTCCTCGCACGAGTCCTCCCAGCATGGTTCCCAATATTCCTTTCAGCATGCATCCTAACAAGAGAGGCAAAATTCCTCTGTGTTGTACCAACATTTTCTTCCTTTGACGAATGGGGATTTTCTTTTGAACCATTTGATGAAGAACATGATGTTTGGCTAAGCACTGTTTCTGGTGTTTAGACAAAGGTATTGTACCTTTTAAGACGTTCAAACAACATTCACACACGGTATTGATGACATCTTTGGAGGCGGTTTGAATGAGTTTTTCTCGCATTGGTAGAGAAGCTTTGGACAGGACGGACATGTCTCCATGTTTGACTAAATGAGGAGGCAGTCCTTTCGTTTTCTTTCCTTTGGGTTTAGAAGAGGGATGACTTCTGGAGGGTGACATGTTTGCTTGTTGATTCTGGGACACACACCAAAAATACACTGATGTCAATGACTTAGCACAAGCCCTTTTATCTTTTTTTTTTACTATCGCTTGATCAAAAAGGTGAAAATGTGTTTCCCAAAATCACCAATGAATCCTCCCCTTTGGTTACTCCTCTTTTTTAACTAATATGTCTTTTCTTAGGGTGACGTCGATGCTTGGCAAAGCACTTTGTCGGATGATGAGACTATCCTTGTCTCTTTCCTTTTTGGAAAGGATAATGACGATAATGACGGTGTGCACTTCTTTGAGGTGACATCTTTGGGCATTCAGGAGCACAAAAACACTGATACCGATGCTTTGCCTCAGGTATTTTTTATACTGGAATGTGTCGCCACTGATTGTCTTTGCGTCGTATCAACTTGATGACAGGCATCACGCATCGTGGAGGAGTTCGCAATGGACTAAATCAAGACAGTTCTTGTTGGACAAATGCAGTAAACTCTGTAAAATGCCCGATCTCTCTTGGACTTTGCTTTTGGGAGCAGGTACTTTGTGAGCAGATGCCACTGCAGCTAAAGAGGAGGATGGTGTCACCACTGGGAGGAGAAGTTCTTGGAGACACAGGTTTCCATGGTGTCATCAACTGAGGACGAACAGGTGTCAAATGGTGTTGGGCAGGCATCACCAGCAACGGAGAAGTCGAAGAACCTGAGGCTACCGGAGACGCGGTCACCGTCGTTGCAAGGTTGTGGTTTGCGATCGTAAGGTTGCGTCCTGGACGAAGTGCCTCTCTTACGGGTAGAAGCTGATTTCTGTGGGCTTTTCTTTTTCTAAGGACTTTTCTTTTTCTTTTTATGTGGGCTTTTCTTTATCTGGGATTGTGACCTGGTCTTGACACCGCTGCTCTTTTTCTTCTTCGGGCTTAGTTTGGCCTTTTTGGGAGTGGTTTTTCTTTTGGGGAGAATTTTGGGGGCATTAGGATCCCATTTTAAGAGGGAGCGAATTATGACACCTCCTAGAGAACCGCTCCCTCCAGATTTCAAAATGATTTGTTTTTTGGTTTGAGTGTCGATGTGGATATCAGCCAGTTGTGTCAAGGCTACTTTGTTTCTGTCAAAAAAGCATTTGCTTTGATGGGGAATCTGAATGATGCCTTGCAGTAATTGATGTGCTGTCACCGTAAACCATCGTAAGACTTCTTTAAGACTGGCTTCTCAGACATGATCACGTATTTGTGGATTTTTTTCATGACTGGTGCCATACAAGGCACGAATCAATTTGATGGGAAGATGAGACTGAAGGGATGTCATATTGACACTGTGTAGACAGACCCCAAGTGCACGAGGTTTTTATAGATTTGTTTGGTAAAGTCGACGACGGAGACATGTACAGGACAGGCCCTCCGTCTTGACACCAGTGGTGAAACAAATGGGTACAAAATAACAAATAATCGGGAGTGGTTGGTTTCAAAACAAGTAAATTGGCATGTGGGGTTTGAGTAGCATCGTCGTACGCATGAGTTAGCCAAGGTGTTCCTAACTGCTTGGCTAAGACTTGCACTTGCAATTTATCTCTAGGGCTTTCAAACAAGACCACGTAATGAGCATTCAGACTGATGGTGCAATGAGCTTTACTTTGTTGAAACAAATTTTGAGTAATGTAAATGACACTGGCATTACGATGATGCCGTTTGGGTGTAAACCACAGTTTGATTTCTTTTTCAGCTTCTCCTAACATGTCGTTGAAGATGACCAGATGGGATTGACTGGGGTCAGACACGATTGCTTGGTCTTCGCCAGGAATGCCTTCCACAAACACGATTGAACCGGCTTGACTTTCTTGCAAGAAACTGCATGCTGACTGCCACTCTTTGTAACACCACATGATCTGTTGAGGTGGACGATCGATCAAATATTGTTTATGTTTGATCAAACATTTGACAAAATCGGTTTTGCCTGAACCGCTAGGCCCAGCAATTAACAAGTTAGTCTCTAGTTCACACACTACACATCGCTGAGAATTTTCCTCTAGAGACAAAATTCGATCAGGTAAAAGATTTTGGTAATCCACAAACTCTTCCTCTGGTACTCTTTGCAGTATGATCAACATGGAAGTAGACACCAAAGTTTTCTTGTCCTTGTCTAGTTCAACAATGTCTGACCATTGGAACGTTTTCAAATGAATCAGTAGGGGCCCCGAGTGGCCAAGTGGTCTAAAGCGCTCTCCGTTACAGATCACTGCTATCTCACCTCTGTCTGCGTAGGTTCGAGTCTCGGATTCAGCCAATGTAGGTATGTGAGAAAGCTTGCCAGTAGCTTCTCGAGGGTCGGTGGTTCTTTCCGGGGTTTCCCCGGGTTCTTCCTCCACCATTAATACTGGCCGCCATGTATAGCCTATTGTATGCTGAAAAATGGCATTAAACCCTACAACAACAACAACAACAACAAATGAATCAGTCCTCTTATGGCATTCAGGTACCAGTGGTTTAAACTCCGGTGACATAATGGATGCAATTGTTCGTTGCATTTCCTTGAATTGTGACCAGTCCTTGGTAAATACATTCTCTCAACTCCACAGGCAAGCCACGAATGTTCTCTTGTAAATTATCCATGATGATGTCAATCAGTAATATTTAAAATCTTCTCCTAGAGCGAAAGTAATGAACATAGTAAGTAATTTCTGACCACTGCCATTCAGGTAACGGTCAAGAATGTCAATAAAATCTTCTGATGTAAACGGTCTAAAGCAGAATAATAGGGAACGCATACTTGATCCAGACAAATCTGATCCGTTTCTTGTCTTCTTTCACTTTCCACTTGTGAATTTCTCGACACAAAAGTTCTACAGTCACCCATTGAGATTTCACTCAGGCAAGTCCCTGCCAAACTTCTTTGTAGATCTTCTCTTGCAGTTCATTTGATAATGCTTGAATATTATTTTTTAAATGGGGTTTAAATACTGGTCTCAGTGGTATCCAAAGTTTGGCTCCTAGCCAATCTGGTTTCTTAAACGACATGGTATGACACTTCAATAACTCGGTCCACTAAAGGTAGGTAGTGACAATTCGGAGACCATCAAGCATGTTCAAGGTATGCTGAATCTTGTTGTTCCCACTGGTGTAGTGTCACACCCCAACTGAAGCACTTGACTTTACCCCTTTGCTCAAGCAGAAAAATCCAGCTCTGGCTAATTCTTTGGGGGTAGGTCCTCCCAGATCTTTAGGCCATTTTCCTTTGAAGGTTTGAAGACGATTTTCAAAGTCGCAGTAATCAGGCAAAAGCACAGGGAACGAATATTTGTCTTTCACAGGTTCATTTCGTTGAGGGCAGGGGAACATCAACAGGAGTTTGCTCAGTTTTGGATGACATCTGTAGGGTGGTAGATGCATGGTCTCACGTGAAGGTTGACATTGGCAAAGAAAACCAGTAAAGAGTCCACGAAAACGAGTGGCATCACTTTCGCTGCCATCAGGTTTGACACGCAAAGAATCACTTTCCATGGTAGGTGTAGTGGTAGTAGTAGTAGTGATAACAAAGTTCCCATGATTCTTTACTGCATCGCTCTCATCATAAGGCACAGCATCGCACTCCACTTGAGAATCAACGAACTTGAATGATGTCTGTTTGAAAGGATTCATCTTTCTCACTTCGTTTCGGTAGTGACAATGAACTATCAATCTTAGAAGTTGTCCATTTTTATACTAGTCGTAATGAAGTCTCAAGCTTGTGCATCTTTCCTTTTTTCTCTCTAGTTTTGGAAGTCTTCCTTTTTTTCCTCCTGGACAATGGTACTAACTTCTCTAAGGTACCGTCATAGATGTATCGCAGTGTGATGGGTGGAAAGGCCATAGAAAGGTAAGGACAGTGTGGAGACTATCTAGTATGTTCCAGAATAGCTGAATCTTTATAGATACATTGATCCAGTCGCAACTTCAGACCACAACTGAAACACTGTACTTAGTATCCCAATCCAGTCTCAGGTCCCAAGTAGACAAATCCTGTTCTAGCTAAAACATTCGAACTAGGTAATCCTCCCCTATCCGTAGGCCAGTTTTTAAACGTTTCCAATCGACGGGCACAATCACAAAAGTCAGGTAAGAAGGCTGTAAAATGGTAATGTTTGAACTTGGAGTTCTCATTGGGTCTCTCACTCGATTCTTGTTGTGGCAAAGTCATCCTTCTTGGTGGTAGCTATCCTCTTGGAACCACATTTTTATACCGACTTATCCGTACGGCAAAGTGAAGTGATTGGGAAGCCACACTCCTTCTGGTACATGATCTGATACAGCTTTTCCAAGCTCAACTAACGACTTGGTGAGTGGCTAAACAAACAATCTTGTTCGGTTCCAGGGTGGTCACTTTAAAGTGTCCATCCTCTCCAGACTGCAAGGCTTCCTTCAATACCCCAAAGATTACCACTTGACTGGTGCGATAACTGAGAGTCAATCCTTTCACTTTACACTCAGTGTGCACTTCTCCTTGTGGGTCCCGGTATTCATAGCCGTAATTTTTAGGACCACCACTAGTGAAACTTAAAATCTTGTCGTCAGGGTGTTCGTCTGTCGAGGCTCCTAAACGGTCTCCTTCAATGTCAGGGTGTTGCTGACCCGGGCAATCGATGTAGATGCAACTGTCCATGTCAAAGTAGAGCACATGATCACCTAACAGCTAAAGCTTTGAACAATTTTAAGCAAGCTTGGTCTGTCACGTAAGCTGCAATGATGACATTTCCAAATTCGTCAGCTTCTACAAAGTCCAGATCTTCTTTGTAACTGACTAAGATCAAATCATCACAAAGAACGTCCACATGTTTCATGTATTTTGTTTTGTATTGAATCCTCTAGAAGATTCTGTCAAATATTCAGTCTTAGGAAAAAGCGGGCATTGTGCCATTTTACCCCACAAATCAATTTAACATCACTTTGGCAAAAGATCGCCTTCCTTCATTTTTCTCCACATAGTCTAAAGTGATACCTTCCTGCTCCCAGTATTTCTCTTTGAATTTCTTTTGACCTTCGGGAGTGTGATACCAAGAAGGATAGCCACTGGCTTCTTGTTTCAGTTTCAAAAAGGCATCCATGTAGGTCTGCGAAAATGAGTTTCTTCACCCTTGTGGTATTTTTGTGTTTTGGGAAAGTGGTAGATTTAGTACACTTCTAACAGTTGATATCCCAGGTCCAGAGCTTTTAACAATTCGATACTGACCCACGTTCCTGTCAAGGTGCATTCTTCCTGGGTGTGCTGACAAGACTGATCTTGGTTACATGTTTCGGCACAAGAATGGCACAAGGGAAACATCAGTTTTCCTTGGCAATGGTGAGGTAACACAGGATGGTACAAGTCCGTGGGAGGCAAGACTTTGCACTTGATCAACCCTTTGTATTGTCAAATGTTGTCCAGGTCAATGTGTTCTGTCAGCAACTGCGGGTGCCTTGCAGGAAAGCGACAATATTTGCACATGTAAGGATACAGTGAACACACGTCCAAGTATTTGATTTCTTCTCCTTTCTTCTCATCGGCTTGGTACAGCAAACAGGTGGCATTTGTTCTTCCTCCGTACAAATTGTCCCTTGGGTTCAGTGGGTACATCAACTTGTAACTTTCCATGATGCGTTTAAACTCAGGATCGGTTTTCAAAAGGTGATCGTACTTGTGTTCCCACATTTCCACCACTTGGTATCCTTGCTGTTCTAACTTCAAGCGATGCTGGCAAGTGGTCTCGTACAAGTCTTCCATGGTTCATTGTAAAAACTGATTTTTAGTGTTACGTTCAGGGTAGCAGAGGAGAATCCATGAAATAAGCAATCATTAAACTCGTACATGATCTTGGGGTTTTCTAAGTCCCAGCCATCCACTGGATACATTCCGATGGTCTTCTCGCCTCCTCCATTGCGGGCATGCTGAATCCATTTGTCTTCCTTGTCGCACAAGTAATGTAACCAGCGTAGGAATTTGACCGAGTATTGATGTTTGACAAAGTTGGTCGTTTGAGGGCTGATGACAGCCAGGGTGTTTTCAGGCATAAATCGTTGACAGTACACTAAGGAACATGCTTTGGCAATGGTACAGGCTGTCTTCCATGAATAGTTCTCAAAATTTTCCACTATAACATCATAAAATATCCACGTCGGGACGACAATACTTTAATATTTCTTCCAGAAAGTCAAAGGGGCCCAAGGCTTGAGCCTGGTACCAAGCGTAGAAAGCTTCTCGTTCAGTACGCATGTTGTCGGGGTTGTAATCGTGAGCCTCAGGCAAATGGGGTATAATGGCATGTTGATTGGCTTTGGTATTGAAAAAGTGCGGAAAATTACGTTTGGCCATTTCTGTCATTCCAAACATTTTAGGCAATCGACTCAAAGGCATGGCTAAGTAGCTCATTGAATCTTTAAACCTACTTGCATGGAAATGATTTTGGCTCCGTTCAAAGTCACTTTAGGACGTTCGGTGCCTTGTTCTGTATAGCATCTCAAAAGAAACTGTCCATTGTATCCTGAGAAATTGTGAGTAATCACTGTGGCATGGCGATGACAATCTCCGTAACGTTTGATGTCCTCTTGGTTCCACGTTTCATAGAAAGGGTCTAAGATCCACTGGGCAAAATCGGCCAGCATGTTAGGTCCCCGAAATATTTTTTCACGTCCTCCAGGAATCTTGCTGCAGTGAGGACGATGACTAAAAATAGGTTCTTGGATGCACTTTTTGTACGCTCGATGAGCCACGCAGAAATTAGGAATGTGAATGCCGGTCTCTTGCATGCTTTCAAAATCGAAAAAGATGAAATTGCCTTTCTTCTGGTCATCTTCCTCTTGCTGTGGCTGGTATTTTTTAATGTAGCATTGGTGTTCCATGTCCACAATTTGGTGACAAATGTGACATCGTTTCTTTCCTGAACACACATGTGCCTTGGCATTATTGATACGTATGCCTTGTCCACAAGTAGGGCACAATCTCAGCAGTTGACAAGCACTTTTCTGCTGTGATCCTTGTGTCTTCAGATGTTGTTGGTAACAGATTGGACTAACAAAAGTGCACTGACAAGCAGGCAATGCACACGTGGTTGTCCTTCGTCCAGACAGGGTTGAGAGGCCAAACGTCCTGAGCATTTCGATCTCGATTATTATGGCCATAGTCACATTTTTTATATTAATAACCATATCCCAAGAATGGTGTGATACTGGTAATGGTATTGAAATGTTCATCGTGATAATTCACGTGAACGTATTTTCCATCTTGGAAATCACTGCCTTGAAAAAACAAAGGCCCCCGCACTTCTTGAGGGTGCACTTTCAAGGTGTAGCGTTGAGCTATGACATCTTATAATTTTTGCATTTCAGGAATGCCACAGGGTGTGTCTTTGGATAGGTCGGTTTGTTGTAACAGGAGTTCTGCTTCACTTCGTTGTTTGGCTCGGTTCAATTTTCAAATGTTCTTCCTGGCCCTTTTCCATTCTACCGTGTCGTTCTTGTTGGCGTATGTTCAGCCCACCACGATAGCCCTGGCTAAACACATCTGGCCTTGACAGTTGTTAATTTGGATGAGACTATTTTTGGTGCTGCGAAGTTCAGCCACCAATAACACATTTCTGCGATGTCTGGTCCCCTTGGGGAGAGATACGTGGGTGATGAACAGTGTGGCTTTTCCATCGGTCATGTAAAATTGTTGCACGTGTTGAATCTTACCGCTGACTTTGGAAGGTGTCAATTCTGCTGGGCTGCTAAACTGGATCCAAACGGGGGATTTCAGACTGTCATGATGAATGGAAAGTCTTAAGTGATCGTCTTCTTTGGCTTGACAATGACATTTCAAAGTGGTTAACAAAGAATCCCACACCTCGACGCTGAAACCCTCTGCTTTCTCCAGTGGTATGTTTGACTTGAAATCTTTAAACTTTACTGATTAGGTGTAAGCCGTCGTTCTAAATTTTCTAGAGAAGCGTTTTTCCGTCTCTCGAATGTGATAGTAATTTTCAGGGTTTACTAATGGTGGTGAACTTTGGCAAGGTGTAGACTCTCTGGGTCTGGAAATTGGCACACTCATGTCATCTTCAAAATCACTGGCATGAATTTGTGCCAAGACTTCAGCTACTGTATAAGGAAATAAATCACATTTCTGCCTCTTTCTTTCTTCTTCTTTCTCCATGAATTGATGCGATAGTTTCATCTTGACTGCAAAAAGTCAAATGATTACATTTTAAACGCCATGGGTCACTTTATATCCATGGCAGACCAACATATATATAAAGGGTGTTTGACTTCCCTTCCAATGTTCATTTCACTCTCAAACCGAGCATAACGATGGAAGAGCCCACACAGATCGAACTTTTGATGAGATTTGCGAGGTGTCATAAGAACATTTTCTTCAGACAAGCCGACAGACTACTCCCCCTCCTTTCGACATAAAAGTCAAGATACTAGCTATATCTGTAAGAAGAAAGGGCATTGGTCTTCAGAGTGTCCAGACCGTCAAAAAAGCAAAACAGTTTCTAGAAGAGACAAAAGTCAAGATACCTGTTATCATTGTCAAGAAAAAGGACATTGGTCTTCAGAGAAAAAGAGAGGGGTTCAGAACAGGAAGAAGCAGAGGTACCCTCCCCAAAGGAAGAACCCAGTCATGTTCAGAAAGAGAAACATGAGAAGAAAAGAAGACGAGAAACTGAGGAAGAAGTGGAGGAAAAACCTGTGAAAGTGAAGAAATTTAAAAAGCAGAGAGAGTGAACACAGACACAGAAGAAGCCTATGAACTTTTCAAAGTCTTGTGCTGTGAATTGAATTGTAAAATTTGTACCAGAATACACCAGGCATAAAATGCAAGTGTCTCTTGGTTTTGATTTTTAGAATAAGAGCCTACACTCACGCACTCACACACGTACAATATGGGTAAAAAAGGTGGGTTTTTTATAGTTTAAAATGATTTGGGCAAATGACATGCTATCTCTTTTCAAGAGAAGTGAGTGGCCCTGAAAAGGACCTTTGGGTATTTGTTTGCTTTAAAAAAAACCTCAGGAACGGGATGTAATCATCTTTAACTGCCTCAAGCCTTTGCCACGGCCAAGGCCTACTTCTGGAGGGCCTCCTGTCAATGATGATTTGGTAGAAATCACTAGGGGTGATATGGCAGGTGTAGCAACAGGCCTGGGTTGTTTAGCTCAGGAAGGTCTTTTTCTCTTGGGTCGTAATAAAGAAGTCTGATACATTTGTTTCAGACTCCTTAACTCTGCTAAAATGTCTAAAAGTACCATGACCGTTTGACTTTCATTATTCTCTTTCTCTCCAAAGCCTTGTTTCTTCTCTGCTGCTTCTTCTTCTTGTTTCCTTCTTGCTTCTTCTTCTCGCTGTTGCTGTTGAAGGAGAAAAGCTTGTTCTACTTCCTTTTGCTGCTGTAAAAATTTCTCTGATTCTTCTTTCTGTCTCTGTTTCAAATTGTTGATGTGTGGTAAAGAAGAAGGTGGTGAAGGTACTGGTACCGGAACAAATTCTTGTGAAGAAGAAAGAAAATCGACAAAATCCCAACTAAAATCAACCTCTTCTGAAAATAGGCTTGTGTTGACTTGAGTAGCCGCTGCTATACCATCGCTTCTCGTCTCCAAGGCCGGTGCTCCCCAATTCATCATCTTCTAAGGTTCCGTCATGATTGAAAACTGTGTCGCATGGATTGACTGCGCACAGGCGCTAGCAACTCTATATAGGGAATGTGACATCATAGACTTCTCTCTTCGGATTGGAAGACTGACTCCGTGTTCTAACTGAATTTTGTAACGCGTTTGGATTGGTGAATAAACTCAATCCATTTCGATCCTCCCTTCCCCTATAAATAACCCGTTCAGTTCATTCCCTTCACCTGTTCTCGTCACAAGATGTGGACCAACGTAGAATCATCTACCCTTGTTTCGTCAACGCTGTTCTGTGTGGACTTACCCATGTATGTGACATCATCATGGACAATTATCAGGATCACGGGTACAAGCATTTGGAAAAGTAGAATTTATGTGGAGAGACAAGGCTGTTTGAAGAGGGTCCTTATCTACGGACCAGAAGTCAGACAAAGTTTGAGGAAAAGAAGAAGACCTATGTGATGCCCTCTATGTTAACGGAATAATTTTAACATAAACCCAAAGGACCTTTCAGGGCCACTCATATGCCTTAAAAAGAATGGCTTTCTTGCCTCAATTTTTTTTTAGTGTTGTATAAGTGTTTCTGACTGTCTATTGTATGTGACATATAAATCTAAGTCCCCCTCTTTCTTGAGGTCAGTCCAGTGCACACCTGCACACCCACTCTTTGCTCAGTATTTTTCCCATGGTCCCTATAAATCTTGTTCCTAAACAGTCCGGGGGTTGGTGGGTCTGTAATGTATTTTCCCGTTGTCCCTGAATCATCATACTACTAACAAAAGATGATGTAAATAATTACAGACCCATCTCTACCCTTTCTTGGCTCTCCATATTACTAGAAAAACATGTACATGCTTCTTTACTCAACTATTTGAACACTTATGATCTTATTCATGATAATCAGTCTGGCTTTCGCCAGAATCACTCCTGTGAAACTGAACTTATATCTTTGATTGATAAATGGCTGAAAGCATTAGATCAAGCAGCAATGGTAGACACTATTATGGTTGATTTTCGTAAAGTTTGGATATACTGTCACAAGAACTGCATGCTGAAGCAAGTCAGCAGATTCAACAAAATTTGTTGCATCAGCCAATGGTGCTCATGTTTTATGAACCCATATGGTTTCTGTCTCAAGCAGTGAGTGAAGACTGCACAAAAGCTAACAAAAGAACTGGAAGAAAAAAATCAAATCGTTTCAGAAGTTTATCATCCAGCATAGAAATAAGTGATCATTCAAACTGTTGCAAATCAGAAAAATGGATGAGACACCTATGACCTCTGACCATTTGAGCAACAAAATAGTCAATATTGTTGATGAGAAAACTATTCTGATAAAAATGACTAGCTATGAAAAACATTTCATGGTGTTTTTCTTGCATGTTTAGCTGATGGTCGAAAGCTACCTCCTGTCATCATTTTTAAATGGAAAACTCCGCCGAAAAGCATGAAATTTCCTCATGATGTAATCATTTGCACACACTGAAAGGGATGGACAGGAAAAATATTTGTACATTCATTTTCATCATGCTTGAAAACAATATATTATTTCCGTAATGTGATTTGCCTAAATAAATGCATTTAAATCTTACCTTGTGGATCTTGCAATGTTGTCCTGGACTTGTGGGTCAGCTTATGTGCAGGTCATGCACTTTTTAATGATTTTACCTTTTTTGGCGGGGAGGTGGTGGCTTAAAAGTGAATGGGCCTGAACTGAAGTACATACAGTATAAAATGTAACCAAATACACTTTGCTAAACATCTGATGAGATCCCTGACTATGGCACTTTTGGCATTGTATTTGGGTGAGAAAAAACTATAAGAACAAAATCCTTGACAAAGGCTACCAAATTCACTTATCTGGAAAATGCTAGTAGCTTATTAATAGAAGACAAAGACCTATTTCATCACAGGCATTATAAATAAACTCCATAGCCAAATGATGTGCTTGACATGCTACACTGAAAGCTGGGTGCAAAGATCTCTCACAATGACATTACTAGCAGTATGCAAGTTTTCACAACAGATGAAAAAGAAACAATACAATCCCCTGAACTGACTATGTATATCAATGACTGCATCACTTAGAAAAGGTTCATCACAAATGGGGATTTCCTTAACTTAAGCACTATGATGGCATTTAGTTACATGTACTCTGGTTTGGTTTACACTCTGTACAGCTTATAATACTGACCGTCAATTTAGCGAAACCAGATTAAGCCAGACCCAACTACCTCATGCTTTTAATCTAAATTCAGAATAATTTTCATTCAAGAGATGCCAACCCTTACTGAAATAGGAATGCCAGCTTTAAAAGTCAGATTTGAAACATGAGAATACTTCAAATTTGTATGCATTTGGTTGAAACTGTTACCTGCAATCATCTTTCCTGACATGTGACATTCATTTATTGCTTGCATATAATCTTTAGAACTTTTGTAGCAACTGTCATGTTTTCATAAGAGTGTAATCCTCTGAACTTCTTCTGGTAAATCAGAGCACACTACCAATGAGATCTCTGATTAGTCAATATACAGTTGCTTTTGCATTACCAGTGCTTACTTTACAAACACTTTCATATAAAAATTATAATTAGATACTACAGATTTTTTAGTGGCCTAGATTTACCAAGGTTCAAAATTACTCTTCACCCATCAGGGATATACAATTTTCACCAAAGTCAGCTTGCCCAAAGCCAACTGGACAATTGCACCTGCCCTTGGGAAATATGAGCTTGCCCTGAACATAATATCACAACATATGTGAAAAAATAAGGTAAGTATAGGATATTTTATGGAAATCACATTAATATCTTTTAACTTTAATTTTTATTTTTTGTTTTGGTTGTTACCTTAAAATCATATACTGATAATTAAAGCTATTAAAAACACACACACATATATATGTGTGTGTGTGTGTGTGTGTGAATAATACATGTAGATATAAATGTAGATGAGTAAGGTTTTATGCAGATACACTTGGGAAAGCAAAAACAGACATGGATATTTTTTATATTGACAGGACCTGGATAGGTAGAAAACTTTTTAAACTGATGGAGAGAAATGTTTAGGCAAAATATCTTGATATGAAAACTTAAACAATCAATCACAATATTCTAGCCTAGGATACTTATTAATCCACAATGACTAAGTTTCCTTGCATCATACTGGTTACTGTTAATGCAGGTTCATTAGAGATAGAAACTTCAATTAGTGTCTTTTTTTCGCCCGAGTTACATCAACATTAATGAAAGCAAGACTGTTTTTAATGATTTATTTACAATCAATTTGTGAATTTAATTTATCCATTTACTTAATAATTAACATGACATTCAAATCAGTGACATGCTTCAAAATATTTGAGAAGCCAACATCTGAGATTGAGAACACTTATTTGTATACATTTAATTGTTTGTCAAGCAGTAAGTAAGTAGTGGTCTCCAATGATTATCATGTAAACAGCAAATCATAAACACTGCTTGTGGATACTACATAATGGTGCATTGATCATGCTTTGTATGAAATCATCCTGGTAACTAATCATTTGATCAGTCCTTTTATTTGCAAACACGCCTTTAAAAACAAATCTGATTGTTTACAGTTGGCATGTTAATAAAATTGAGAGAGACAGGGGTTTGTATAATATATCAGAATATTTAATCAGAATCTGAAGGAACTGATCATAATGGCATAATATGAGGTTAAAAATAGGAATGATTCCACTACAGTCAGAATGATTGGCATGCTCTCTGACTAATGTCTGTATCTAGTTTTGCAACAAGGTAATTCAGTGCAATGTTGAAAGATGTTTTCCATAAAAATCATTGCCACTGGTGATGATTCACAGTGCTGGGCACATTTCTGAATAAAATCGATTCAATGGATGATGATTTTGGTCATACACAACAGGTGGCTCCTCATAGCAGACATTACTCAAATCAGGTTTTTATTGTAAACTGAATATATTTGCCCCTTTGTCCAATAGATACTGTAGATCAAACAAATGAAACAAAATCCCAGTAGAGTGATCTATGTAGAGTAAATAATTCATGTAAATATTTACCCATCCATATACCTAACATTTGACTTTTTTTTAAAATCCCATTCCATTTAATCAGTCGAGTTAATATATTACCTATCTGTTAAAGTTTTGTTTAATATATTTGTCATTTAAAAATATTCCAGAACAATGAAGAGAATTACAGATGGTGATCAGCCACCTGCAAGATGTCACTTGAACCTTAGAAACAGCATGATAAAAAGGTTTTGAAAAGGCTATCAAAATGAGTTATCTAAAGATACCAATTTCAGTGGTAAATAAATGTACATGTTCAAGACATAATATGGTTCAGATTCATTTTTTAAGCCTCTGAATTACAAAAAGAAATTACTGTATCTGACTCTGCAATTTAAATTTATTCAATGGATGTAAAAGTAAAGATAATGTTACTAGTGCATGACAAATATTGTTAAAAGTGTCCTTTGAAGACTGAATTCAGCATTTTGTTACTAGAATTATAGTTTTGTTTATTATATGATATATCACAGACCTTACCATACATTCTGCTACTCTCAGACTGTGCATCAGCATTAGTTATCTCCCTTTCTGCATGAACATTTTTATTAGCATCAGTCAAGTCATCACTATCTTTCATCTTCTTTTCTTCCATCTCAACTATTTGTGTTACATGCTCAAACATATACTGAACTGGCTTATTTAAACCTTTCAGCTCAAATCCATTGTTATTTGTTTTTTCCACTGCACATATGCATACATCATGTGTTTCAGCCATTTCATACAAGTTAGGTAGCTTCTCCTTCAATAGTCTGAACAATCTTTTCTCTTTAACTTCCACTGTTTTTGTGATTTGCTTGCCTTTGGCATTATCTTTCTCCATCTGTACATCATCAGTTTCCTGGTACATACTAGTCACAATGGGCTCAACCTTTCTGACTGGTTGTTCATATCTGTTATCAGGCTTCTCACATACAGACTGGTCTATGCTTGTTTGCCTCATCCTGATAATGTTCTGTACTACAGAATCTACATTTGCAAATATGTCATCAGAAGTTGTCACAAGTAAGCTTGTATCTGATGACTGGATTACAATTTTTCCTTTGTGCTTCTCCTTCAAATTTTCCAATAATATAATCTTGTGAGACTGTAAGCACTGGTGTTTAGGCCATGGGTACTGCTTTTCTCGAATGCACCTCTGAATGCATTTGTCTACACCCTTCACTGACTCATGCAGTCTTGAAAATACATGTATTTGTTTTGTTTTACTGTTTGGTATCAAAACAACTGAAAAATTTTGTATCGACTTTGTAATATAGTCAAGCATTTCTTGATGCAAGAAAATTTCAAACTGAAAGCCTGGAGAAATATTTTCCTGAATGACCTCTTTACAAGCTATCTGTAAGAGTTCCTTCACATAAACAGCAGCAACTTTGGTTTCCTTCTCTGGGCCCTCCAGCTGGAAAATCATTCCATCTGGTTTGATTTTGGTTCTGGGAAAGTTGACATCCATTTCCTTAAGATATCCCAAACTTTTCAGGACAGTCTGCCACATTCCATCAACAGTAACCTTTTCCACATGATTCTCAGAAGATTTTTTTGCTTCTGCAATGAATCCTGCAATTAAACTAAACACTGACTCTTTATTTTCCACTGTGCACACACCAAATATAGCTTCAGGGTCATGCTCAACATCAACTTCAATCCAGGCAGAGTCCAATTCCCTGAAATTTTTAGCCAGCTGCAGGATATCATCTTGCATTGCAACATCAACTTTAAAGCAGCCTAGGGACAATGATTTCTGTGCACATTCATGGACAGATCTCAACACCCTATCTGCAAATCCCTTTACATCTGACTCCTGTCCAAAGATTTTATCTGAGACTTCAAATATAAATAAACCATCATTATCATTTGATACTTTCACTGAACATTTGTCTTTTTTCACTATAGCTTCGAGCATCTTTTTTCCCTGATTTGTTCTGGTGAAAAAATTCCAATACTTAAGAAAGTCTTTTGGGCAAAAAAATTTTCTGTTCTTCTCGCAAGCTTCTCTCCAGGAGGCTTTTTGTACTTAAGCAACAGTATCAACTCATCCTTATCCGAAGAAAAGAATATAAGGGTATATTTTTTATTTAAGTGACAATTACAATCCATATATCCAACAGAAAAAAAACAGAATTTGAAAGATGAATTTGATTTGTTGCATTATAATACATAGGAAGAGCTTACCATGACCTTGATCCCCATCTGTTTTTATACAGGAAAACACTAAGTAAATTCTGGATAAAATTAGTTCTTAATGAAGCATTTCTCAAGAAATCACCAGCACATACTCCACACAAAAAAGCAGGGTATAAGAATGATAACTTGCCTCCAGTATTTACTCCTACAATGAATTTCCAAGTCTGCTTTATTCAAATTCCTAAAATAATGATGGAGAGGTTAACCAGTTTAAGGTTACATGCACTGACTGACTTGAGTAAGGTAAAAACATCAATTCAGATGACATGTCTTTACCTGAAAAATGTGATTATCTGGAATACAAATACATCATTTTCATGATTGATACCATTTAAAACTGTAAGAAACTAGTTTGGTTAGGCAACACATGGCCAATGACCATGGAAAGTAGGTGACAATTTAATACATGAGATTCAAACAGGAAATTCACACCAAAAAAAGGGGGGGGGGGCAGGAATGGCTGCTGAAACAAGGTGATTGTTAAATAAATGTGACCAGTAGGGCAAGTATAATAGTACCAACAAGTGTGCACAAAATGTTTAGTGGTCCAAAGAAACAAACAGATGTACATGCCATATATTAAATAAAATATCTATCCATGTTTGAGATGAAAATACTAACCAGACATGTAAACAAAGAGTACTTTTTTAATATAAGAGCAGATAATGGACTGACATTATTGGCCCTATCTTACAGAGATATTCTGCTGTTGATTCAAGGACTGCTATATATGCAACATTCTCTAAGAACAGTGAAAGAAGGTCAAAAACTTGTGCATAGTTTATTGTAAATTCATGATGGGCACAGTGTTTCATTTTAAAAAGGCATCAAAGTCTTTGAACAAAAGTGACTTGTAAATCACTGCTTAGACACTATCTATAACTGGCCTAGGTTTGTTACTGAAGCAGCTAAATCATGCTGCCTGCATACTGTGTGTGTGTATATATATATATATATATATATATATCAGCAAAAATATACCACATGAAAAATACTAAAAGAAGCCAGTTTTTAAATAAAATGTTTCTTTGATAATATTTGCCTGATTATAATACTTTATGAGTAACTTCCCAAACTAATTCTTAACAATAAAAAAAAACTAAAATTCCACTCACAGAGGTGGTAGTCAGACATGATTGACCTCCCTTGGATAGTGGGCTTGGCAATCTGGGCCAACACAAACTATGTGCAAGCAGACTCTTTTAAGTTTCACTAAATGTTGATCAGATATATTAAAAGGATAAATAAAACATGTTTATGATCACCCTTTGCTGAATTATAGGTACACTACAGCATGACAAAAAATTTGACAGTGCCTCTAATTTATCACCCCAGCAGCTAAAGTTTGTTGAAAAAACACAGCATGTGCTGATGCCATCCCCTCTCCTCGACCCCTTGAAATATACATGTGTATTTCATTGAACTGCAATGGGCCAAGCTGAGTGATAACATATGTTGTAGACCACATTTACTTAGTAACTAGCTCCCAGTCACTTACCTCCCCCATGACAATGTCACCCATAATAGTAGCATCACAAGTGCATGCATGTGAACCTGTGGATTATAATCAGAAAAGTTACCCACAGGCATCCATGCAAGAGGGTAGTTATTGGGGGAGGGGGTAAACAACTATGAACTAGCTACTTAAAATTTAAATTATCAATCTACTATATATACATGCCTTTGAGAATGTTTATTAAGATCTGCATCAAAGCTCGTGAGGTAAACAAAACAACAAATGCACAAGTTTTTATGCAGGCTATATTGCAGATTATGGCTAAACAACAACAAATTTCTGTGTGACTGCAGAAATAGGATTATTGATCGCCACTACACTGTGCAAATATTATTTTTTTTTGGGCAGAGTTAGTCTGAGATTATTTTATATTGGCAGAGAATATTCTATACCAACTGATGTAGAGCAAGTAAAAGAAATATTTAAAACAAGTATATGTAAATGGCTAAAAATTCACAGACTGATGATTATAGTATCTTGAAAGAATTTATGGAGATATCTAATAGTGGCATTATTTTACCAAATCTGTGGAGTATCTGTAATTTTACAGAAAAGATTTAAGTCACCATTTTATTTGAATGAATCATACCTATTTGTCAAAAAGGCCCATATTTAAAGCTCAATGTCATTGAGACAAAACAAATGCAAAGGCCTTCAAAATTATGAACTCTGCAGTAGAACATCCTACTATGAATACTCTTAAACACATATGCAAGTGTTATGTACTGGTGCAGGTGCTCAGCCATTTTTTAAATGTGGCATCAGCGTCAAATCATGTAATCAACTCTCCTGGCCATATGGATCTATTCATGAATATTAGCAGGTGCATGCAACATGGGCACCTATGATTTAACAGACACCTGTGATTGCACATACATAAATTACATTATAGCTAGGATCAAAGGAACTGCAGTTTCTGATCCTGGTAAAATACAAAAACAAAAACAAATTATTGATGGATTTCTTAATTAGAGAAAGTTTCCCCTTATATAAGCATGCCTACTGTGCTCCAGCTTAAGCTAAATCACACAACAGCATAGAATAAAAATACCAAGTTGAAAAGCCAACATACTTAAATTATTGAGCCCCAAATTAACACCAAATCCACTTCCAACCACTAATCCACCACTGGCTGCTAATACAAAAAGCAAGAGTACAACAATTAAAACAAATTTGCATGTGAGCATAATATAGAAATACCATGAGGTGCAGGAAAAGCTGACAATATACTTGAGACATTGGGTGTGTTTGAACAAAACCATTGTCATATTAAGAATGAAAAACACAATCATCATATGAAGGATAAACAAAAACATCTTGCTAATGAAGCTGCACATTATATCCATGACTGAGCACAGCAATCACAAGTTAAAATTCATACATGTAGTGGTGAGTTAGATATCACATGGTAATTATCCCACCCACGTACAAACCAGGCAAAGATGCTCAACAGCTGTTAACAAATATGATTCCTGGAATCACATCAGTGTTACAAAACTTTGGCCATTCTGGAGATGAATGGTGACTGGGTTCAAGGATGCTTCTGTCAGTATACCCAAAAGAAACAGCTGAGAAGTGGTTGGCATGTGAAGCTTACATCATGGTGACAGTCAAACTTTCTGTTCCAAAGCTTCAATGTCTCTTATGGGAAGGCGTGCCCAGGCTCCACTTGAAATAACCACCTTGACCACCCTTGCATCAAGCTGGGGAAGTTTTGTGGGACATTTTGGGGAATGTACTGCAGACTGGTTTACAAACTCTAAATATACGCACAATATATTTGAGTTGCAAGAACACAAAACAACCATTGTAGCCTTGCATTAAAAAATTAGGCGCAATTTTCAAAGTTGAAATATCACAATTTAGCTCGTTAATTCGATAAATTTCATTGCCCACAAAACCAATATATGTGCAGTAACCGATCCTATAACCCATGATTGAAGTCACAGAGTTATCAAGTTGGTGAGTAAACTCAAAAGTATGTTGTATTTTGCCAGCTTACATGACTGTAGTTTAGCAGTGGCATTCTGTTTCACTTTTACGATTTAAATACATCAGAAAATGACTTTGTGATGTTGCTTCACCCAATGATTGAGATGATAAATCTGCAGATCATTATTATTTATTGCTGCGCTTGCCAAACTGCAGTAATCGATGCAGTGCTGTCAGTTATCGACAATAGGACTATGAGATCATAAAATTAAACGCACGCTCGTGAATCTCATTTCTGTTATTCTTAGGGTCTTTTTTTTCCCCTCGCATGTCAAATTCAACAATAGTTCAGAGATTGTTACATTTAATTCTTTTCATTCTCAAAGAAGATGGTAGTTCTTTTATTTCACAATTTCATAAGGTACCTAATTGCTTGCATCAGAATTTAGGAGCTCATTAACACATTAACCCCTAGCGATGACTTAACGGGGCCGGAGGTAGTAGCCTACTGCCGAGCTCTGTAGCATCATGGTCATGCATGATACACTAAAGTGGGTAGTATGATAAAAAGGCAGATAGATGTAGCTCTACAATGATACCAAATAATCTGGAATATCTAGTTGCACTACAAAATACAGAAGAAAAAAAAAACTCATTTTTTGGACCCGACTTTTTTTTTAACCCAAAATTCGCCTGTTGTAGGAATCCGATTTTGTGTCCGGATTTTAGACAATTTGGTCTCAGATCTAAGGCAAACTGGTATGAACTGCAAACAGATAGATGAGCCTTTGCAAAAAGTAGGATAAGATGGGCATTTGGAATAAAGGGTGGTCTCCATACAAAAATAATGGCTCTGTTTAGCAAAAAAAACAACAACAAAAAAAATAAAATTATAACCTTCTGCTCATGCACGAGTCAAATAGCCAATGAAAAACAATGTTTCTAACACAACTAGGTAGAATATCATTGAAAGATGACCATGGATTTGGTGTTTTTGAGTCTATTCAGAAATAGCTTTCAAAATGTGTTTCCTACTCGATTTCAGGCCAAAATGACAAAAAGCTCCAGGGGTTAATGTGTTAAAGGATGATCTTGAATAACACTTACTGATATTTTTTGTACTTGATAAGTGATTTTGGTATGTTGAACTAAAAATGAAATGCTTTTGCCAAAGAGGTAAATACTCGTTTTTTTTTCTTCCTGGTTACATAGTACATGTTGCTGTATTAATCCATTTCAGTGGATGATACCTGAATCACCCAAGAAGCAGAGGAGGATGCAGAATTTTATTCTGAGGATTTTGTTTAGAAGAGGTGGTTCTGAGTAATTCAAATAGCAAACACCCTTGTTTTCACCTAATAGTTCCTCATTTTGACAGATGAGAGAGGGAACATAACCATTTGACACCATCCTCCCCCAAAAAGGATTTCTACATGGAAGCAAATTAGTAGAACATTTCCCCAAGTCATACAGAACAAAACTATAAAAAGTTTCCTCACACAGATTCCATTCATATGCTCTTATTTTTATCTGATTAAATATTAAATGATTTGATGACTTTTTGGGGGCCCCGAGTGGCCAAGTGGTCCAAAGCGCTCACCATTACAGATCACTGCCATCTCACCTCTGTCTGCGTGGGTTCGAGTCCAAGGCTCGGCTAGCGTGGGTATGTGGGAAAGCCTGCCAGTAGCTTCTCGTGGGTCGGTGGTTCTTCCCTGGGTTTTCCAGGGTTCTTCCTCCACCATTGATAGTGGCCGCCATGTATAACCTATCTTGTGCTGAAAAATGGCGTTAAACCCTAGAACAACAACAACAACAACAACAATTTGATGACTTCATTCTTTTTTTTCATTGTGACAATAAGATCTCATGCTAATTAATGTTCACCATATATTAACATTTTCATTTTAATATCTGATATTACATATTTTTCGCACATCAAGGGCTAGAAAAATGGAGGTATGTGACCATGTATAGAATAATTTAATTGATGCCATATCAGTTCTTCTGATGCAGCTAGCTAAGTTAGCTTTGTTTGCAAGCTTTTAATTAGTAAGCTTGTAATTGGTAAGCATGTGCGGTTTAAAATCCTTGCAGCAAGCTTGCTGCAAGCTTACATGCCAAGCTCGCGCAAGCTTGCCAAATGCAAGCTTACAAATTACAAGTTTGTACAAGCTTCCCTATTACTAGCTTGCACAGTTTCAAATCTAAGCTTGCCTTAAGCTTACATAACAAGCTTTCTGTAAGCTTGCCACAACCTTAAAATAAGCTTGCAATTATTGTGGAAGGTTGTGGACTAATGTAAATAAAACAAATGCTTCTTTTTGGAGGCAATAGATCTAACTAGATTAGATTCTACATGTAGATCTAATTATCTTCTTAGATATATATATATATATATATATATATATATATATATATATATATATATATATATATATATATATATTTCCTTCTAGTTTATGCACTTTAACATAAAATGGCAAAGCCTCACACAAAGAAACAAAAGCTTGAAGACAGAACAGGGTCATGGCAAGTTTCAATGGATTAAGGTCTTCCCTGGCACTGTGGATGTATCCAAGCTAGGATCTTCCCATGCTTTTTGCAAAGTATATAACAAGGATGTTAAAGTGGTAGCTTCAGGCTTATATGACCTTAGAGAACATTTCAAAACAAAATCTCCTGAAAGCAAATTTTATATGAAGAAGGGATGGTCCAACAAGACCTTTTTGCTCAGCCACAGCAGGAAGTCAAGAGTGTTATATAGGCTGAGGTTTTATCTGCAGATTTTGTTGCTCAACATAGCTTACTTGCAGCTGTAAATCACCACTTTACAGATATTACTACAGAAACTTTCCCTGACAGAGACATTGCAAAGAAGTTTTGGTCAAAGCAAACCAAGAGAACAATCATCATTAAGAACTTCCTGGCCCCAGCTGCAGAAGAACCAATCCTCAAACTGTGCAAAGAGATGGTGTTCTCACTGATAGCTGATGTACCCAATGACAAGAAAACAGACAAGTTGTTAGCCATTATGATTAGAGTTTTTGAGGACGGTGCAGGGCCAAAACCAAGATTGCTTGATATGCCAGTATCTAGTGGAGGAAACAGTGAAGCCATTTCTAATGACATTGATACTGCAGAGATGCCAACCCTCCAGACTCGCAATTAGTGAAAAGTGTGATAAAAATTAGTGAACTTTGAACACAATTAGTGAACAATTATATCATGACACTAACTCCATCCACTTCGGAGGTCAGTACTCCATTATATGAAAATCCCAAAATAAAAATAAAACATATTATTTACACTGATAACATGTACTGCTATATTTGCAGCCAACTTTACTGATATGCACAAACTTCACACTATTTATCATGATATGATGCTGTGGCAGTCTTGAACTGCCTCAATCAGGCCATGGTAAATTTGTTTTCAAAACAGTTCAGGCTTCTTGCCTATTAATTAATCTTGGGGACTAAAATTGCTGCAAATTTTCAGCACCAAAGGTGGCACTTAAAGTTTGGCTTATTTTTCCTCACAATGGGAAATAATCTTTCACTGTAACTGTTGCTGATCTTCAACTGAGAAAGGCAGGTTATGTTCAACAAGAAAGCTCACAAACAATGCATCAGCAATGGTAGCATGCAGGACTTGAGTAGGTGGCTTAAAGTACTCCAAAACTGAAATCTGCTGGGGTTGCTATAGCAGTGTGCTGTTTCAAATCGTTCTGCCACATGCCACCAATGGTTCATTTAGTTGCTTACAATTTATCTTTTATATATGTACTTATAATAATATTACTACATGGTACATGTATGACTGGTAAATTGTAAGCCACAATATCAGCCCTTGTGCACATTCCCAATCGTAAATTTCTCGGCACACTACAGTGCAAAAAGCATAATGTACATCAATGTTTGATGGCTGAATGCAAGGCCAAATTTTGGTGTACTCTGATCTATACTTTACTTTTTGTGGAATACAAATCTTTTTCCTTGGAGGTGAAAACACTTTAACTGCAGTGTAGCTTAATTATGGAATGGTATTAATCCAGAAGACAAAACGTCGAACAGTGAACGATTAGTGGTGTCGGTGCATGCACGGAAAACTGTGAACTCAAGCAAACTACAATATTTTCTAATCTTTCAACCCAAAAAATTCCAACACTCAAAAAAGCTGTCTTCATGTAGTTTCCCAACCTTTATGAGCTCTTTGCTACCAATGTGCTTCCTCACACTCTGTCTGCCACCATGCCCAATACTAAAATTTGTGGCACACTGTGTGCAAAAAGCATGATGTATATTGGTATTTCATGGCTGAACGCATGGCAAATGTTTGGTATATTCCAAACTAAACGTCACTTTTTGTGCAATACATTTCTATTTTCTTGGTGGTGAAAACGTTTTAAAGATGCGATGCCAAACAGTAATTCAAATCAGTGTTGGCAGCACATGCATGGAGAAAAATTCTGGTTAAGCCCTGGTTTCTTTCAAAAGCATTTGTAAAACTACTCTTATACATAATGGATTAAAATAAGGGAAAATGCTTGCTTCTGGGCCAATGGTACCAATTGGCTATAGTTCTACTAATATCGTGACTAGCATTACCAAACCATTTCTGCAATGGCCAATATCACGACTAGCAGTTAATGGAAAAATTTAAAATAATTGAGAATTGGGGAATTTGTGATTTTTGGCATGTGGCGTGAATCCATGAATCCTATAGAAAGTCGTGAAATGAACACCAAAATCATGAGGGTTGGCAGCTATGGATACTGTTTTGAGCAATCTAAACATCCCTTGGAGCAACTGCATTCAGGGCTTTGTTACTGACAATTGTAACCTCATGGTGGGGAAGACAAACTCTGTGCTCACATGGGTGAAGCAGAAGAATCTTGATGTCTTTAGTATCTGATGCATTTGTGACCAAGCAAAACTGTGCACAAGATGCATCAAACAAATGAATGTGTGAGTACATGACCTTTAGTGGACATATACTACCATTCTAAGTATAGCTCCAAGCGTCACAAGACATATAATTAGTTTCAGCTCTTCACTAAGGTGGATGACTTGAACATCCTGAAACACTGCCAGACCAGCTGGTTATCACTTCAAAAGACAGTAGATAGGATTTTAAACCAATATCCGGCTACTGCTTCCTACTTTGAAAGCATTGAAGATGTTGAAAATCCAGGAAGAATAAAAAACATACACAAGCAGTTGAGTTTTACTTGTTACCCAGATGACCCTGTGTTTCCTTCAATTCATATTTCCTCTGTAAAATGAGTTTAACAAGCTGTTTCAGACTGATGAATCATAGATTGGTGGTATGATGGAAGAGACAGACAGACTACTCAGAAAGTTCATTGTTAGGTTTGTGGAGATGAGACAGGTGGCCAACCTTATGATGAACGCGAGTTCCAACATGATGACAGCTTGCTTGCAGTGGACCTCTCCAAAAGAACATTCATGGAGGAAATTGAGATTGAATCCCCAGTCAAGCACAACTTCTTCAAAGATGTGAGAATGTTCTGTGTCGCAATTCAGAAATATTATGGACAAATCCCTGTTCAGAAATGAAGTGCTGAAAGATCTTAAGGTGCTGGATCCATCCCTTAAATATATACATACAGACTGGCCAACACTTTTGCTCCAAACCTGGACCAGGAAGGTCTGATGGATGAGTTTGATGACTACTGCATCCGATCCAAGAAGTGTGTGCCTGCAAAAACTGAAAAGGGCCAGAAAAGGAGCTTTTGCAGCTAGTAATGATGTCATTAGTCAGAGAACAAGCACTGGCAGCATCAGACTTCCTTGTTTAAAGTAAATTGTCCAGTGACTGCTCACTTTGCCACACAGCAATGTTGATTGTGAGAGGTCCTTCTCCATAATTAAAAAGATCAACACAGACTGTAGGAAATCCTAGAATGCAGATAAACTAACAGCATTTTTGCAATGCAAAATAAACACTGACTCATGTAGCATGGATTTAAAAAACCCAAATTTGCTATTGCAAATGTCGAAAGGTGCAAGTGTAGCATACATTTTAGCACACTCAAGTGATGAGAAAAAGTGACAGATGTAAACAATTATGTAAATATGTGGTGTAATCAGGTGTAAATAATTATGTTTATATGTGATCTAGTAAACAAAATGTCTTGGGTATAAGGTTTTTTTGGTCTCTGTGAGTTTTTTGGGGGGCCTAGCATACAGGAGTTTGTCTCAGGAGGTTGACAGGTATGGGAATACATGACAAATTGCAGCTATTCCATTCCCCATGTTATATACTGTCCCTGATGTACATGTATCTAATGAAAATTATTTCAAGATGAATGCATGTAATATTTTAGCAATAACCATGAATTAATAATAAAATACATTATAGGCATTCTTTTCACTACAACACAGTTGAATTCTTATCTTGAAAGCTGGCCCTTCATTGATCTATTATGAGATGGCAATGTCTTGAGACCACTTTTTGTCGACAAAGTGACGGTCTCTCAAAATACACAAACTATCAGCCAAAAGGTTTAAGTGATGCTATAATAATATCTGCACATTTACCTTCCACCAATCTCTGGTCTTGCTTCTCAGCTCCAGTTCCAGCTACAGGAGCTCTGTCTGATATGTGCTGAGGGATAGGAGAAACAAGAGGCCTCTCTTCTGCTGGAGTTGATCTTGCCTCTTCCAGATCATGTGCAGTTACTGAGACAACAAAAAAACAAAAACAATTTAACATTACAGCTTGTAGGCATAGCATTAACACTGATAGTTCCCATCCCATCCCATTCCCATAGTGCCAATCACTTGGAACCAGCAATCAGTGATCAGAGACCAAAAGTAGGAGCCATGCAGTGCGTATCACTATACCCAACAATCAGTGCCCAGCGACTGATTATCAGCACCCAGTACTAAATGCCTTATACACAGTGTTCAGCACCTGATTCTTAGTGACAAGTGATAGACACTCAATGAATGTCACTTTGGACATCCCTTATGGATATAACTTGTCTGACAAACAGTGATATATGCTTATAGGTCACTTATAAGTTACTTATACTTTGTACACATAATAAAGTAAGTGAATAGTCAGTCTGTATAAGTATGCAGTATAAATAAAAACAGTATTAATATATATATATATATATCATTTCACTTGTAAGTGACATTTATCGTATCGGTGGTAAAAGCCTTTATCAGTTTAGTATAAGTGTACGATAAGTTCATGGACATTGTCATTTGTCTGACTTGAAGTTTATTGCAAAATACAGCCAATGTTAGTTGCAAAGTACAATCCCAGTCCATCAAAATATAATATGAATTTTTTTCAAACATGCCCAACTTCACAACAAATTTATTTATTTCAGTGAGAGTCAAGTATAAAAAAAACAAAGAATTTCATCATGTTTTACTTAAAAAATTTAACATTAAACAATCAAAATAACAACAAAATAAAACTTATAACTCTAATGGACAGTAGGTACATGTGTCAAACTAGATTAAAAGTGTGTGTGTGTGTGTGTGAATTGCAAAAAAGGAGATACAAGTGAACATACCTAGAAACAAGGACTCACAGCATCCAGCAATAAATTATTTTCTATAATTTCACTTAAAATAATATTATTTGGTACTTGTGTATATGCTAATCAAATCAAAGAATTAATCTGTTGCTGGATCTTGAAAAATTATTTGATACTGAAAAGAGGCTGTAATGTAAATGTTCCAAAGCCTTAAAAGATTTCCATGGCAAAGGCTATAAAAGTTGAGGCTTTACTAAATCTTCCAATTACAGAACTTGAACAATGGTGATCCACATCAGTGGAATTATGTTGTACCAACTTGTTACCTATGGCAATTTTGTTGTTCTCTGTGACTTTGAGCATCCCAGGATTCACTGCCTGACTAATGAATTTGGGACAGCATTAACTTACCAGCGGATGTAGATAGGCAATCAGATTGTGAAAGGCAACTACTGCAGTCAAAACCTGCTTTCAAATTCAGTTGCAGGGGCCTACTTGATGATGGACTCAGCTCAAGAAGTATGTTTGAGAGAGAAATTGAAGTTGTTAACTGGGAAATAAATTATGTTTATTGTTGTCACTTCTTTTTTTTTATTTCAGTTTTAATTTTTTCATTGTGCAAGCTGTTTCAAATGTGGTGATTCATATCAGCAGGCTAATGTGTTGGAATCATTTTACAAACTGATTTAAATGGGAGTGTATGGGGTTTTTACAAGGTCAAAACTTATAGACTGCTATTTACATGTACACATTCTATCAAATTGATGACTTTTATTTTTATGAGGGCACAATTTCCTGTCCAAATTTGCAAGAAGGGGAGGGGGGTCTGCTTTTTTTTCAATCCCAAATTTATTAAATTTAGCATGATACTGATAAGACTATAATTATGCATATAGTGGTAAGTGAAATATATATTTTGCTTATAAGTGAAGCATACTTTTAGTTCAAAGTTAAATATCTAATTTGCATATAAAATCCTAATCTTTCACCTAAATGCAGGCCTAAAGAATTTTTTTTAAAAATCTCCTTATAGCCAGAAGAACTAGTAGATTGCGAAATTTGCTAGTCCTACTGCATCTTTACTTAAGTTATACATACAAAACAATATCAGGCATATATCTATATTAACAACACTTTTATTTCTTAAATGTCACAAGTCATTCATAAGTACAAATGTTGGTTTAGAAATGATTCTCTGGATATTAACTTGAAAAAAGACTTTAAATACTTTAGAGCCTCGTCATTAAAAAAAGAACAAGTCACTGGTCATTACATATTGTAATTCCACAGATGAATTACAGCATTACCCATTGTGCTACAGTGACAGCAACATAAAATGATCTCTCTTTATATTAGTGTAGTCACTATGCAGAATTTTCATAACAGATATGAACCTTTGAACAAGATATATGTCAACATATGTTGCCATAGGGAAGCCATTACCTACGGGGTCTAGTAACCTGATATCGAGCCCGAACCATAGGAAATTTATAGGAAGATAGTTTATCTTCTCATAAATTGACAGTATAACATTCATTATATCTTTAATTCACTGACAGGTTCATCAGGCAAAAAGTACATGTCACCACAATTATTTTTAGTATCACATGACTATCATGCCAACATGTGCTCTATATTGGGGTGAATCTGACTTTCTTAAGGTTTCTGTGACAGCGACAGGTTTCTGGTGCTTGTTCTGGGAATAGATATGTTGAAAATTATGTCTTTTCAAGTTTGTAAAAAAAATACAATAACTATTATGTGACTTTCGTTTAATACTCTCAACTTTTTGGTACAGCAGCATTGGGAACAGGATGTGTTGGCATCACATGACTATTAGACCACTGATTTCATGCAGTACATTTGTCTTGTATGTCAATGAAATGAAGACATAACAAATGTTTTATACTCACAATTTCTGATTAGATAAATCATCTTCCTATCACTTTCATGCAAGTAGGGCTCAATGTAAGGTCATTTAAGTTTGCTAGACCCGATAGTAGGAGGCAACCTTATGCCAACACTGCATGGTTTCAGCAAATTCCAATGTTTTAATAGGCAATGTGCTCCAACATTACAACCCAACTTAAATGTCAAAATATCTAGAATGGAGTGAGAAAGGTCAAAGGTAACTTGGAATAACAGTCTTTGACATAAAATTTTACCTTATAAATCAAACAAATCTATTTAAGATTTACATAGCCTCATTTTGAAATGTGATTAGTAAAGTCCTTATTTGTTCTAACCCTACAGGCAAGCAACTGAACCATAGAGATTTATGTGATTAGTGCATGGAGAGAAATTGGGAATCATTCAATCATTCAAAAATTATGTACGATAACATTCATAAATGGTGAAAAATGAAATTTTACATGCTATCAGACTATTAAAATTATGAAAGCTACTAGTCTGAGGAAATTTACTCAGGTAAAAATCTACAGGTTATGCAGGCATTCAGAACCAACTATTTCAATAATGAGTGTCATTTTTTAGAATATGATTACACATACTTTTAAATGGCAATTATTCACTTTATTTTGATCTTCATAATCCATATTCTTTTTGCAATCAATTTACATGCTCTCTAATTATGTAAGTCAAAATTAATGTTAGATTACATGGACAAGTTTTTTAAGAAGTAAACCTAAAGGTGTGATCCTGTACAAACCTGATTGTCATTCTTATGTTACGTGTTTAGGCTCAAATAAACAGTATCACAAGAAAGAGTGAAAACAACAAGCTTTGAAAAATATAACAAATAATTTATTTCCCTGGAAAAATACTGTAAAAATGAAAACATATGAGAACTTAGTTTATAGAATCAAATCCAAAATTTATACAAGAATAATCCACGAATGATTTCAAGTTTGAATCCCGATGAAGAATCCAAGATAATAATAATAATAATATTGACCTTATTTAAAGAGGGTAACACAATTAGCTAAAAACTAATCTACCTTGGGGCCCTCATACAAAGGAATTCATTTATTTAAGCTGCATCTCCGAAGCCACTGGATATATTGGGTTTGGAAGAAGGAAATAGAGTGGGCATTTCTAATCTCAAATGGAATACTATTCCAGAGCAGAGTTCCAGAGTATTGGCAAGTTTTTTAAATAACTTATTTGGTTTGGGAATTTTTTAATGTTTGGTAGACATGGAAATACCTCATACTACCCTGCCATTTGTTTTGACAGACGCAACTTCCTCTAGTCTTGACCCAGTTTAGCACCTGTCTAAAATTTTAAAAGTCCATAGATATCAATTATTTTCATCTGGAAGTTTATGATGCCATTTAAGATGCAAAACATTAAACAATCAAGAATGAACAGACTTTGGTTCAACTATTTTAGTATTAAATTTTTTGTGATATGCTCAGTGCCAATTTACATGGTGACAGCCCTTTTATTACTGTCACTTGACACATTACCACTTGTGCAATGCCTTGTTTGGTTTATGAATTAAAACATATTTCAATGCAATTTTATATATGTGTTTCCCTTATGCAGTAGAGTGTGTGATTAGGATTTTTAACATAGCTTTAACAATTTTTCAGTCATACTGCTATGATGTCGGGCAGTTTATAGTGATGTCCAGCACTGGGGCATCATGCCGCAGACATGTAGCATGATGACCCACCCAGTCACATTATCCTGACACCAGGCGGACCAGTCCTAACACTAACCTCTTAATGCTGAGCGCCAAGCAAGGCAGCTGTTAGTACCATTTTTTTAAGTCTTTGGTATGACTCAGCCGGGGATCGAACCAACAACCTCCCGCTTCTGAGATGGACACTCTAACCACTAGGCCACCGGAGCGGACTTATGCAATAGAAAGATCAAACTGATATTAAAAAAGTCAAGGTCCAGAATAATAAGACACCTTGGAAAGAAATGGCACTCATTGTTCAAAAGACTCTCCAGTAATTTAAGCAACCTGATGTGCCAGAGAAATTATATATAAAAAGAAAATTCAAAACAAATGAATGGTCCAGTATCAGCTAGTGTGTAGAGATTATTTTAAAACCCTAACTGTTCATTCACTTGAATTTTAAGGCCCATGCTGGGGAGCAATTCTAGTGGAGAGTCACCGTAGATTTTGTCATTTACATGAAAGGTCTTTAATATTTTCATTACCTTGTATGATGTCAAGTGCTGTATTATGTGAGAGGCTTGTACTGTTGTCCTGATTCTTTTCAGACAATTCCACCACAGTCACATCTCTATTTGTACATTTCTTATTATGCTCTGTAAATGTTACAGATTGATGAATGCTGTCCTGCTGTTTGTTCTCGGGAAATGTTGGTGTACTATCACTGACTCCATTATCACATGCATCCTTTTTCATGGTTAAAGATTGAAGATCTGAACTTGCCTCTGGTTTCTTGGCAGTATCATCTGTTTCCTGCTCAGAATTTTCATCCCCTGATTGATCAGTCATTTGTGCAGACATCTCTTTTCATTTAATTCCTGGGTGTAACTGTGTGTGACAAATGCCCAGCAAGCATAAAGATTCACGGTCTTCACTGCAAAAAAAAAAAAAAAATGACAACTAAATTCTCTCTGGCTATTCCAAAACCAAGACACCAATGTGGACCCAAGACCATTAATCTTGTTGACATCTGCCAAACTGCCAAAGTTGGCATTTAAAGATTTTCTATTTTTAGCAATGACAGCCATATTTGAAGGTGCATAAGCATTTTATGCAAACTAAATGGCCCAGGTGGGTTTGATGTTGCACATCTCACCAGTATAGAACTTAACAGTTGACCATTTCACTAAGACGGCTTATGACGTATTGTCAGAATACAACCTAGTAAACTATCTCTCAAATTTTGTATCACTTTTATTTTACCTATTTTAAAATAAAATGATAAAATATTTGTTCTAAAGATAATGACATGATTAATAGGCAGTCTCTTGCTCATAGTCTCTGTCATCCAGTGTCTTAAATTACTGAAATTTATAGAACCTGGATGAGAAATGCAGTTTCTAGATCTAGAGAGGTAACATGCTCAGCCAATCACATGTAGTTACAAAGTAATACAGCCTATATTTAAAGAGTGATCAAAATCAAATCAATATGATCTGGCTGAGTCAGGCAACAAGCTCAGCCAGTCAGATGTAAAATTACCATATTAATATGCATGGATTCTGTTCACTTTTGTTATTGTCCAAGGTCTTAATAAGCCCAAATCATTCCAATTTTATCAAAATTGGATCAAAACATGTAGTGGGAGGAGGGGTAAATATAAAGATGATATACTTTCCTATAATACCTTGCAATGACAGATACTACCTTCATCGATATAAGCAAAATAACATCCTCATAAATGGAAAATTCTAGAAATTCCAGAATGAGAAAGAATACAGAACCAGTCTGTTGCCCAAGCACAGTAGCCATCATCCTTTCTAGTGACACTGACTACTTGAGGGACATCAAGGCAAGACGGAAATATGGAATCAGAGCAATAGCGACAGATAAGTATTACACCATTCAAAAATTGATACAACAGGGAAATACTCACTCTAAAGGCCACTATGGTAAATGGGTATCTGCTTGGGCCACTTTTTTGTGCCATGAATATGGGCCCTAAAGAAAAAATACCTTCACTGGTGTGCCAAAGAATGAAGGAAGAAGGAAATAATAGTGTGTGACTGCCTCAATGCAAGTTTCATTACCTTCTCCAATGACAAATGAGTCTGAAGTAGCAATGTTTCAAACCTTTTGGGCTTTAACCTTCATGCATAAAATGGTCCCTCTCAGTAAGAGACTCATAAGTCTTCTTTATCAATAAGACAAACAATGCAGAAAAAGTGGATGCTGAAATATCAGCAGATTCCTTCAAAGGAAGGAAGAGATTCATCCTACCCTCACTTCTCCATTTAGCAGCAGCCAAAAAGAATCATAAAACCCTTGGAAATAAGAGTCAATCTTGATTACCGCAAATACAGATATGACTGAGACAGCAGATCTATAATGGGAGTGGAATTTACCAAAGGAGCTGATTTTTTGCTTAAAAACACCTGGTTGGAGATAAATCAACTTGTTATTGCCATTGAACCATTAACAACCTTCTTAGATAGACTGGGTATGAAGACTGTTCCTTCATCCTAGACTACTGTTACAGTAGTTATCTGGGGAAAAACTTTTGACAAGAATATTTACAAATTATTTTGCTTGCAAAAAAGAACTTGCAGACTCTTTTTGGATAATGCTGAAAACATCCTAAATGCAATGAATGATATTAAAATGTTAACAGTAATGAACAAATATTTTTGAGAAAGGCTAGGCTTATGCACTAAGTTTTAAACAACATGGCTCCATTATATCTCACTGAACTATTTCATACTAGAAAAGAAGGCAACACTCCCAGTTTAAGATCAATTTCAGCTAACCACCTTTCCATCACAAAATCAGATAAACGAACTCTTTATGACAGGTTTTCAATATTCAAGATCACTAATTTGGAACAGAATCCCAAAGGATATTAGAGAAAGTACAAGTATAAATGTGTTTAATTATAATCTAATTCAGTGGATGATAATGGGACCTGTACACTGATTTGAAAAATACATTACAACTTAAAGTATAAATTCATTAACCTTCCACTTTCTTGTCTCACTACTTTTGTACTGTATGTACACAATGTACCTAGCTGGGGTATGTTCATTTAAATTTTCTGTTTATCATGTCCATATATAAATATAGCTTATTATCAATGCTGTTGTGTGTGTGTGTAGTTTGAATGTAAATATGAATATAATAGAGGACCACAAGGAGGATTAGTTCCATGCAACTAATTGTGTCACCCCCTTTTTAATTAAATTCCTCATGATTATTATTATTATTATCTGACAGAACTAAAGGACAGAGTCTTTAATGGTATGGATCTTGAAAGAAGTTTAACCTGAAGGATCCTATGGAGATTTTGTTAAATACCACAAAACGCATGAGAGATCATATCTTAATATTAACGAGCGAGATACCAATTTTATTTTTTAATTTGGACCTCATAATATCTGATAGGGTTGGAAGTATTAGAATCTGAACTAATGGCACGGACTTTCGAAAATTTGAGCATGCTGGATAAGGCCTGCCCTGTAACTCTTAATTGTAACATAACATATCCTCTCTTCAAATATGAATATAAGAAAATCAGCCAGTGCAATTATTAAGGAACAGCTTGGATTAACACATTTCCAACTGCACCTATCATGAAAGATTCTCCATCAGACACCGGATATGGATCATCTCCTGGCCTGAGCAATACACTTACTAGCAACTTTGCTCAAATTATGCAGAAAAGTACCCCTGTTCTGGAAAAGGTCCCTCCTCTGAAGCAATTTTCTGGGCTGGTCTACCAACAGGTCAAGACGATTGCTGGACTACAATTGCTGGGGCCACAGAAGGCTATCAAACTGAACTAAGCAGTGGAGATTCTGACTTTATGAAGTATTTGTGGAATCATCCTGAGCATAAGTGAACAGTTGATTTTACTTCAGGTTGTAGTGTCGAATGCACAGGCCCTCTGGGCTGGGACAGGGAAAATGTAAAAGTAGCTTCTTATTTAACCTTGTCACAAACAAGTCCACCAAGGGTCTTCCCCACAAACTGAACAGGGACAAAAGAGTGTCTGCCAAAATATCCTTCCTGCCAGGAATGTTACAAAGTCAGGGATAATCTTCTCTGAGGTTGCCCTGGGAAGAAGGTTCCAAACCTTCCTTGTGACTGAGGCATGCCATCACTAATGTGTTGTTGCCATAAATCATTACACAATCATTCATTATTTTGTTGCCAAGCCTTTGTAGGGCTAAAAATATCACGCTCATTTCCAAATTAGGTGTAGGGTAGATTATTCACAGGACCAAACACCCTGAATAACTAATCCTTCCAACTCCAAGTGAACATCCCATCCTAAATTTGATGCATCCATGAACAGATAGGAGTGGGGAGGGGGGGGGTCCAGGGGACCTCTGGTTTTAAACCAGTCCAGATTTACCATGGAAAATCAGTGCTGCCAGGAGATTCCTGTGTGATTTCCTGGCATAATGGGTGATAAGAATAAAATAAGAAACTGGAGGCATAACTAGTTCTGATTTCTCTAAGTGTAATGAAAGGCCCAGTCACTATGGTCCAGCAGCAAGATATATCTCTCTCATTTGAGGGACTCTAAGATGCCATTGCGGATCAACCAGTCATCAAAATACTGGAGGATAGGGAAACCCAGTGACTTTAGATGGGCCAGTGACCTTAGATGGGCTGTGACTACTCTGACCAGACAAAACTGGAGGTACTTTCTGCGAGAAGGAAAAATTGGGGTGTGAAGGCATCCTGGAGGTTCATGGAGACTGCAAAACTAACTAAAGTTATGGTCTCATCTTGAAAATTTTCTCTGATGACACATGTTTAAGGCAGGACGATTAATAATCAGCCAAGAGTTTCTGCCATTTTTTATACCAAGCAAATTCAGGAGTAAAAAGCAGGTTAAAGGTCATTTAACACCCTCCCACTCTGTGCCCTTCTGTAAAAGGGAGTGCACCACTTCCTGTAACCACACCAGATTTGACTGGTCATTGCCAAAGGACGATGTTTGTAGAATTGAAGCCACTATCCTCTATTTATTACAGAGATGACTGACCTATCATCCATTATACCTGACCAGACCTCTGAATTGTTGGAACTGGAATCCACCACATGAAGCTAAGCAAATTTCTTTGTCTTTCTGGAGATCCCATCTTGTGGTTGCTTCTTGGACTTGGGCCTCCACCTTTTTAAGGAACTTTGCTGATGGCCCCATTGGGCAATCTGGATGAAAGGTTGTAGCTAGAGATCTCAGTGTAGAGGAGGGAGTACCACCACCACCACCACCAATTACACTGTCTAGCAAACCCTTGGCCCTCATAAAAACCTTTGAGAAAGCTCCCAAAAAACAGCCAAATTAGGAAACAAAAGTAAATCTAGGTGTGAGGTAGCTCCAGAGTCTCCCTTCAAACACAGAGAATTCTCTTGTCCTCTGAGTCCATTAATTCACATGACATTCCTTTATTTAAACAACGCCTTCCCCATAAAGCAAAAGATTCAGCAACAGCTCAAATCTGGGAAACACCATTCTTTGGTTCCAAAACACCTGGCCACTTACAACAGAAAGCTGGTGACCATTACACACAGGACATTTATATAGGAAGTTTGCCAGAGGGAAATTTGATTGGTCATTGTGAACAGATGACCACTGAGTAAAGGTGACAATTATGATAGATTTGACTGTATTTATAAGGGGAGGAGGAAAGGGCCTTTTTCCTCTTCCTCTCATGAACACAATGGATCCTTTTCCAAGCCCTTCTAAGATCAGATCTTTGGGCACTCCTTCATCACAGGAGTACAAGGGATCAGTCTCTGCAGAGATATTTAACACCCTTGGATCCTTAACAGTTGTTCCATATGAGTCGGTGCCTGTAAGGTCTAGGAAGGAAATACTAGGATCGAGAACAAGTCATACCCCTGTGACTGAGGAGCAACACTCTTCCCAAGCCCATAGCCTGGTGATGGCAACAGATGGATTGAGCCACTTGGAAATGGGTCAACTACAATATATCATTGTAACATTAGAAGACTGGTCTACCTGCAGATCAGAGTCACCTGACAGATCAGCATTTAACTGGACCATTGAGCACTAGTCACCTGTCTTTGAGTTCAAGTCATTAGAGCCCTATTGGTATTGAGACAGTGATTGGGCACAGACTTCTCTCTTTCCAAGCTACTAATAAACTCATTTGGAGATTGAGAATTTGTGTACATGTCCTAGACAAGGAAAAAGGACTAGGCATTCCTCTTCTCTATTATCCCTCTTAATCTCTGTGGGAGGTGGGGATATCCATTTCAGGAAATGAATTCCTTCCCATTTATGCCACCATGGATCACATTATCTTGGCCTTGTAGCAGGATTGGTATGGATTGCAGCATCACATCATCAAATGAAAGCATAACATCAGTGTAGGAGAAAAGAATGTTCTTAAATCTGTCATCATGTCATGTACAGGTATTTTAAAACTTTCAATAATGATAGTTTCTTAAATGATTCAGATCAAATCCTCTGGGATATTATCACACTTTATGATGATAATAAAGATATTTTAAGCACTTTGATCTGTTTTTGGAATTTGTTAATAAACACACACCTTTGAAGACACTTAGAGTTAAGTATGATCATCAACCTGGCTGGGTTACCGCAGAAAATTCTGATACTATGAAAAGACGAGACCACTTAAAATCTGTAGGTAAAGAAGATGAATATAAAATCTGAGAAATAAAGTAAGCAAAATGACTGAACAAGCAAAGAGAAACCACTACCAAAAAATGTGATGACCAAAAACAAATAAAAAGCCCTAAAAAAAACTGGAAAATTTGTAAGGAATTTGAAGCAGGATTAAGTACAAAATAAGACACATATATATCATCCCTAATTAATGATGGTAATGGTGTTCATGATCCATATGACATCACAAATATTTTCAATGAATTTTTTGCAAACATTGCCTCCAAATTACAAAACATAAATCAGGTTGATCACTGAACAGAGCTAAAAATCTTTTGTTCCATAAAACTTCCAAATGATATTAAATGTGAAATCCTCAAAAAAAGTGAATCTGAGTTTGTTTTGAATTTCCTAAAAAAAAAACAAGGATGTTCTAAATCTACAGGACATGATATGATAGGTCCAAGACTTCTTAAGGCAGCTGTATCTGCTATTGCTGATAGTATGTAAACTATAATCACAGTCAGAGAACAAGTCAATTTCCCAGTCTTGGAAAACTGCTCAAGTAACACCACTACATAATGCTGAAGCAAATGAGGATGCAAACAACAGTCCAAGATCAATTCTTCTATCCCTTTCCAAATTACTAAAAAAGCATGTACACAATTCCTTTATAAGCTATCTCAATGATCACAATCTACTTCATGAAAATCAATCTAGCTTTCAAAGTGATCATCCTTGTGAAACTGCATTTATCTCTTTATGAAAGGCTTTTGACCTAGTAGATCATGAAATTCTTCTTGAAAGTAAAAACATCTATCAAAACAGTGAAGGTACTCTTAAGTGGTTCATGTCCTACTTAAGCAATAAATCTCAACAGGCAACATTAAACGGATACCTATCTTAAACTAAAATAGTACCTTGTGGAGTGCCACAAGGTTCATTCTACCATGAGGCCTTTGTTATTTGTTTTGTTTATAAATGACCTACCCCTTGAGATAGTAGATGCAGTTTCATCAACTGACATGTATGCTGATGACACTGCTTTGCTGTTCAAAGCCTTCGAACTGCTCTACACACACTTCAAATCTAGTGCAAGGAAAATGGTATGATCCTCAATATGGACAAAGCAAAAGTCTTGTTGATAACTACATGACACAAGAGACCTAGATTAAAAACTGATATGCCGTATGTTATGAGTCTATGCTCTGAAAATAAGTAACAGAAAAGAGTGAAAGACAACAAGTGTTTGTAAAATTTAACAATTTATTTCCCAAGAATACAAAGTGGAAATGAGAAAAAACAACTTACATTATTGTGAATTAAATCCCAAAATAATCCAAGAATTACAGACATATGTCCTAGTAATTTAAAGTCCTGAATGAACTTCAGTAAAAGTCCAGAAAATAACCCAAACCTGAAGTTGATGACATGTCTGTCATAGCTATTTAAGTGGTGATGTATCAACAGTCTTTTGTTGAATTATAGAAATATAATTCCAGGTTGAATATACTAAAAATTCCAGTGAATATCTTTATCCAAGAATTTTATCAGAGCACTTTTATATTTCCAGAGAAAATAATCACTTGAATTCAATAATTTGAACAAAAAAAGATTCCAGCCCAAAATCAATAAAAATACCGGTCACAACATATAATACAACTTGAAAGTGTTAGATGTTAAAGCATAAATGACCAAATTCTCACAAAAAGATTATATAGCTCTCTACTTGACATCAGGTCACAATTAGCATTTTCTATAATAAAAAAAACATTACCTATTGGAAAATAACCTTCTAGAATGATCTAATGTTTACAACATAATAAACTAGATCATGTAAAATTCACTTAGGAAACTCCAAAACTGTGAACCAAATCAACATATTTACCTCTTCTATTAATAATGATCTGGATATTAATCCCATAAACAGAGAGAATAATTTAGCTTTGTATTAGTTGTTGACATAAAATGAAATTTAAAAAAAAAAATTTTTAACTGTCAATCAGGGCAAGCAGAAAATAACTCAGTTTTGGACAAGGTCAAGTCCAGCATACAATGTTACATTACAATAGCATGTAATGAAATTTTTAAAAAATTATTTATAAAAACTGATAAATAGTTAAATTAAATATCTGTGATAACACTGATCTGAAAATGATAGATTACTTGGAATATCTAAGGCAATAACTTGCAATGGTCCCATCATATAAACAATATTTCAAAGAAAATAAACTCTACTCTTTGGCTCCCGATGTGTGATCGAACCCACGACCTCCCGCATCCGAGGCGGATGCTCTAACCTGACTAGGCCACCGGAGCGGTCTCTTTGGCTCCTGAAGAAAATCAAAGCCTTCATTCCATAACAGTACAGAATTACTTTTTACATAAAGTTACATTCAACTGCATCGTGACTACTGTAACAGAATTTTTACCGCTCCGGTGGCCTAGTGGTTAGAGCATCCGCCTTGGATGCGGGAGGTCGTGGGTTCGATCCCCGGCCGAGTCATACCAAAGACTTACAAAAATGGTACTAACAGCTGCCTCGCTTGGCGTTCAGCATTAAGAGGTTAATGTTAGGACTGGTCGGCCCGGTGTCAGGATAATGTGACTGGGTGGGACATCATGCTACATGTCTGCAGCATGATGCCCCAGTGCTAGACATCACTATAAACTGCCACACTGCAGACATCATAGCGATATGACTGAAAAATTGTTAAAGCTACGTTAAAAATCCAAATCACATCACATCACGTCACGTAACAGAATTTGAGGAAACACATTTGCTACAAATATGAGATAAATTTCCAGGCTCAAGCTGCAATGCTTACATTCAAAGGATTACCAATACATGAAATATATTTTTGAGAAAGGCAATATAATGTACAATGTGTTTACAAACTCTGCCCCCACTTACCTCAATATTACTTTCCAGGAAGAGAATCTACTGGTACGCCAAATGTAAGATCATTAAAATGGCAAAATTTCAAAGTACCCAAGCCAAAACTGAGCTATTCAAAAATAGCTTTCAATTTTCTTGTGCACTTGTTTGGGATATTAAATCACAAAAAAAATGATGTACTTATTAAAGTACACAAATCACCACCCACCTTCTGTTTCATTTCAATTTCTGCAACAATGTAGCATTTATGTCACTAGTTGTTTACATACATGTACTGTGTACTTGCTTTTGTGTGTATTTACTTACATGAATGTGTGTCGGTGTGAACAGATGTTTAACTTGTAATTTATATGTACATAATGGGGGCCTCAAAGTAGATTTGTTATCATTTGTAACTGAGTCACCCTCTGAATATAAAGTCTTTATTATTATTATTATTATTATTAGACAAGATATTCCAAAACCAATGCTGTTACATGTATTTTTTTGCAGGAAACACTGACCTTTAAGCTAGACCAAGCCTCTGGATGGGAACTAAAGTATGGTTCTGCAAGAGGGAGTGGGTCCCCAGGGTTGTCCCCTTTGGTCCTATGGAAAGTGGGAAGGGCTTGAAATCTTCAGGGTGGTCAGGATGAATCACTTCTTGGCCATTATTGAAGAGCAAGGAGTGGATACAAAGTACTAGTATTGATGGTCCCTCAATTCAGATGTAGCACTGGAGGGGATGAGCCCACCAAATAGAGTTTCCGCCTCCAAGTGGACAGCCCACAAAGAGCTTTTTGGAAGTGTCCAGAGTAAGATCCCTACTGTGGCAGAGTACGGTACAGCTTGCACGATTTTTTAACCGCTCCGGTGGCCTAGTGGTTAGAGCATCTGCCTCGGATGAGGGAGGTTGTGGGTTTGATCCCCGGCTGATTCAGACCATAGACTTTAAAAATGGTACTAACAGCTGCCTCGCTTGGCATTCAGCATTAAGAGGTTAGTGTTAGGACTGGTCGGCCTGGTGTCAGGATAATGTGACTGGGTGGAACATCATGCTACATGTCTGCGGCATGATGCCCCAGTGCTAGACATCACTATAAACTGCCACACTGCAGACATCGTAGTGATATGACTGAAAAATTGTTAAAGCTACGTTAAAAATCAAAATCACATCACATCACAACATCACAGCACGATTTCTTGAAGCCTCATGCATCATGGTGGGAGTGGAGAGTATTAAGGTAAAACCCCTTTACCATTTCTCCACAAGTCCAGACAGAGTTGTTGTGTCAGCTAATGGAGAATATCTCTGCACACATAAAGCTTTCTCACTGAGTCATCACAGATAACTACAATGGAGTGGATATGGTCTTGACCACTGCAAGCATGCTCAAAAGAGGTTCACAGAGAGAGATAGAGGCACCAATTTATCTATATCATTATCTCTTCTGGGAGCAATTTGCTTATTTTCTGATACTGAAAAAACATAATAATTCAGATAATTATGAATGTTTCCTAGTTCTAATGAAATTAATGTAATGGACATAATGCCAATTTTTTATATAGATAATATAAACATAGTCACAATGCCTCGAAATTTCATTTAATGATTACTACATTGTGCAGAACAAATCTGATTTTTTTTTCTCAATAAAATGTTATCTGGATGTACAGATTCATTCATTTCCTTATTGCAGTTCATGCAATATACTTTGTTAATTATCATATGAAAGTCAGTGATACTGCACTCCATGAACTGAAAAAGAATGATAACAATAGATAAACATAACAATAATTAATATTAAGAACTGCACAAGTTCCAATAATTACCCTATGCATGAGTTCTCATTTACATAATGTACCAGCATCCAATCACAGGATTATGTGTGTGTGTGTATGTGTGTGTGTGTGTGTGTAATTTGGATTTTTAAAGAAGTTTTAACAATTTTTCAGTCATATCGCTATGATGTCTGCAGTGTGGCAGATTATAGTGATGTCTGGCACTAGGGCATCATGCTGAAGACATAGCACCATGTCCCACCCAGCCACATTATCCTGACACCAGGCCGACCAGTCCTAACACTAACCTCTTAATGCTGAGCGCCAAGCGAGGCAGCTGTTAGTACCATTTTTATAAGTCTTTGGTACAACTCAGCTGGGGATTTAACACATGACCTCCCGCATCCGAGGCAGATGCTCTAACCACTAGGCCACCGGAGTGGTCAATCACAGGGTTATAGAGGGATAATTAAAACTTGAGAAAGCATAGTTCTCACCATTGTTGCATGAACATATAAAAACAAAAATTATTCCTAAATTAAAGCTAACTGACCATGTACTGTTATAAAGACAATAACAACGTTAACCTCTCTCTCTCATACTGAATTTTTGTGAACAATGCGTTTATGGACTTACTGAGATCTTTTGGTAAGGGGCACTACATGAATGTACATTAGTCTTAGATATGTGTGAGAATTATTAAGAGTTTGCATCTTTTATTTTAATTTAAACTGAACTATTTTGCATTAATTATCATTTTTTTGTCACAATTGGTCACAAAAGTCATTGTAGATACATATTTGAAAATAGATTATCTAGTGCAACTAATACCCTAGCACAAAACTAAGCCATCGATATGGTTTGTTTCCTTTGCCACTGACAAGTTTTATTTCATGTGGAAACTGATAAGCGAATGGCAAAACAGCAGCTCTTCTGCGGGTTTGTTTTCTATGCCAATATTATATTGACAATAAACAATATACCTGGCTTAAGTGAACAGTGAACATTTTTTTTATTACATGAGCATTTTGTTGAATCATACTATACAACCCACAGGCTACTGCAGTCATTGATTCTCATAAAGGAAAAATCAGTGATAGAAATAAAAACTTGCAAAATTAAATAAACCAATTACTATCAATTTTCATCTAGTGCATCATTTATTGTGAGGAGACTGTTGCAGAATTCAATATATATCAACTTATTCATGTCTCAAAACAATATCTTGGATAATGATTTGACTGTCATGAGCAGTACACTAAATTGCATTCCTACATTCGTAAGGTGGTAACAATGTACAGATATCAAAATTTTCCATCTGGTACTGCTTGATATGCTATTCGACAGCTATACATGTGCTACCAAATCCACTGTCCTTGAGAATTTTGCAAGCAGTTAGACCATGTCTCTAAAACTTTATAATATCTAGTTTGGCAGATGATTAATCTACAATTGTGGCATCTTTTCTTTATCAAATACCAGTCCTATATTATTTCTCTTCACTCAAAATAGATCTACTAGCAGTTTCTTTAGTTTTTGTTTCCTTTAAAGTAGATGATTCCTCTGGATGAGTAGAAACAATTAAATAAATTCAAGATAAATGTAGAGACCAAACATTTATCACCTTTTTTGTAGTACAACATACAAAACATGATAATAAATTATATTCATAGAATTCTTTCTGCTCAGATTGATTCATTATTGTACTGTACAATTATGTATCAGACAATGATTCACTCACTGAAAAATAGAGCTTTATTATTTTATGACTAAAGGAAATAAAACCGAAAATTAAACATCCATCATTTTAACCACAGAGAGAGAAGGGGGGGGGGGGAGAGTAATACAAGGCATCCACATATTTGTGTAGAGAGATTTTTACTGGCACAAATAGCTAGTAATGAGAGAGAGAGAGAGAGAGTGTGTGTGTGTGTGTATGTGTGTGATTTAGATTTTTAACAAAGCTTTAACAATTTTCAGTCATATCGCTACTGCTATGATGTCTGCAGTGTGACAGTTTATAGTAATGTCTAGCACTGGGTCATCATGCCGCAGACATGTAGCATGATGTCCCACCCAGTCACATTATCCTGACACCAGGCTGACCAGTCCTAACACAACCTCTTAATGCTGAGTGCCAAGCGAGGCAGCTGTTTATATCATTTTTGTAAGTCATTGATATGACTCGGCCATGGACTGAACCCACGACCTCCCGCATCTGAGACGGACGCTCTAACCACTAGGCCACTGGAGCGGTTGAGAGAGAGTGTATGATTTAGATTTTTAATATCGCTTTAACAAAATTTCAGTCATATCACTATGATGTCTGCAGTGTGGCAGTTTATAGTGATGTCCAGCACTGGGGCATCATGCTGCAGACATGTAGCATCATGTCCCACCCAGTCACACTGTCCTAACACCAGGCCTACCAGTCCTAGCACTAACCTCTAAACAAGCAAGGCACCATTTTTATCAATCTTTGGTATGACTCAGCCAGGGTTCAAACCTGCGACCTCCTGCACCAAAGGCTAATGCTCTAACCATTTAAGCCACCAAGCAGTCAAGAGAGAGAGAGAGAGGCTGACAATAGGAATCAATCTCTTTGTTTTCCACTTAATCCACTTTACCCAAACTGATTGCAGATGACAGCAATTCCATTTTTAACAACTCCTTATGTCATAAGAAAGGGAATCCAATCATTATTGTAACCAATAGCACTTAACATTAGAAACATTTTTTTGTGCATGCATCATTAACAGTTTAAGTATTACCTGATTGCCAAGTTTTCTGCACTTAGTGGCTTCATCATTCTCATCGAGCCAAAAAATGTTTCTGCCTTGACAGATTTTGATGATTCTTATTATTTTTTTAATAATTTTACAGCAATGTTTAACAATAACACTAAAAATACTTATTAATGCAAACTGAATTTTACTTTTATTGATGAAATTTTTAGGCAATCTTCTAAATTAAAGTATTAAAATATGACCAATAATAAATCTGCACACATAAAAACTAAAAATTGGAAAAGTTTGTAAGTGATAAATAATTAATACCCTACAAAACATTATTGCATCATCGTGGAAAGAGTCAATATTCCCATCAGTGGGCATGAACTAGGGATCTTGTATTCCGAAGTTGAGCATTTATGTGCACTAAACACACTTTACCCACTTGGCCACAGTAACTAGCTGCAAGGTAGTACACCACATATAGAAACACAACAAATACTATTCAAAGAAACTAGTTTGAATGTTTGTCAAGTTTTCTTGGCCTCAATAGCCAAAAGCACCAACAGTCACAAACAAGAAACTGCATCTTTCAACAGCTGCATCAAAATAATTATAAGAATTAGATCAGTGTTACAATTAGGTTATTGACACATAATTTACATATGATTGATTACTTTTCTATGATTATAAAATTTTGATTTTATATTTTCCCCCTTACAAAACAAGCAAATAATCAGTTACATGTGGCTATATATATATATATATAGAATGCCCAAAATTTGATGGAAATTAAGATCTCTGAACATTTAAGATTCGACAAAGTTCCTCATTATTATTCATTTCAACAATAAAATGAAGTCAGATTAATTAGGAACAATTATCAAAATTCCATTGTTAATGACAGAACCATAAATGATATGTTAAGTACAACATGCCAAGTCAGATGACTGTCTGAGAGAAATGCACTTTTCCTCAAGCTTAAATTGACTTCATCTTTCAATGCTAATATTGAATGACAGTGTTGACAATGGTCACTGCCTTGATTCCTGCAGAACATCTGCTACGGTCAAGTCTTTATTCAGGAAAGGCCATTTTTCTAAGGGGGGGGGGGGGGCAAACTGCTTTAAATCAATTGTCTTGCTTTGATTTGTACTATAAAAAAGGACACTAGGCCATTCCATTTTATACCTGAAACAAATTAATCTTGTGATGAATGAAAGAACAAAAAATATCCCAGTCGGAACAATATAGCCCCATAAATTAAATGGCCAATCTCTTACAGTACACATGCAGTCAGATTTGAACTCATTCTTAGCTGTGTATATGTATGTTCAGCCTCATGACTGTTTTAGGACTAAATAAGTGGTTTGCATTTAAATGAATTCAGTTTCTTTTTGTTTTTGTTTTTTCTTTAAACAGAAGCTGTTTGTCATCTGCAATTTAATTGTAAATACCTCAGAGGATTACTTTTCATGTTTAAACAAAGGATAAAATGTACACTGATCAAGAGAAGCTCAGCATGGCATTCCTCTCATCAAGTCAGAGTAAGTTTGTTAAGATTTCTTTGAATAAGTAAAAGCATTAACTTACTAAAAAAAAAAGATCAACCTTTACTAAACATACTGAATATACATGACTTTTGAAATTATTGTTTCATTGTCCAAATATATGATTGAAATAAGGATTGACTTTTCAAATAGTATCTGATTGTAAATCACCCTTGACATCACAGTCTTTCCATGGGTGGTCTTCATTCATTGGCTGTTCAAATGTCAATTAGTAATGTCGACCAGCTCCTGCACAGTGGGGCTGCTATGTGCTTGCCTGCAAGGTACAGTGGTGACTAGTAGGTACTTATCTCTCTATCATGGACCTAGACTTCTGCTAATGGTTCTACTGATTATACTGAAAGGTGAGCCTAAGGTCCCCAAAGAAATACCCACTTCAACATTAAAAGTGGGCAGTTTATTTTTAAAAAAAACATTGCTCACTGCTATGTAAAGGGGGCAATTAAATCCCTTAATCTAACAAAACAACAACACCAAAATTTTAAAAAATTGGCATCGACAGTACTGATAATAACTCACTAAACACATTGATTTACATAATATGCTGTAAAACTTATTACTGCTGGTAAACAAAGGCAGATTTTTTGTGCAGGGGTTATTTTCACATGACTTATTGCTAGCAGCATCAAAGAAAGAAAGGATTCAATATATTCTAATGTTAACTAATGATATGTTAGTCAGACTGGTTCTGGCTTCAATGTGTTCAACATTCTTAGCATGTCTGATCGCAAAAAAGTTGGAATTATGAACCTGGATAAGGGGACTCATATCCTGGAAGAGTTATGCAAGACAATAGTTATACAGTAGATAATATACTTCTACTGAAATTTCAATAGCAACAATTTATTTAAAAGAAAAACTATTTAAAGTCTGTAACACACAGCATATTTTTTCAGTCTATGTAGATTCTACAAAAGCATCCCATGTGCATATCCAGGCAGTATGTCCAGTTCCAATACAAATTTTTTCATCAAGTATGTGACAATACAAAATAATATCAAGACAATCCTAAGGATGGTTCAATGAACTATCAAATATAACCAACAAAGATGTCTTCTAAACTGAATCTAGTTATAATGAGAAGTAAAAGACATACCACAAATGAAACAGTCTTAAGTTAAGCAAAGTACAGCATGTACATTGTTATGACTCTAGTCTTAAAATGTGTGAAAGAAAGGAAGTGAAACAAACAATTTAAGTAAAATCAACAGAATTTAAATTCAAGAGACACATATAGTATTGTAAACACAATTCCAAATAATCCTAAACATCCTATTAGAAGTCCAAAAGTACAGAATATTCTGAATGAATTCCAATAGTCTTAAATATCCTGATGTAGCACAATAAACCCAAAAATGAATGAGTACTTTAGTATTTCCAATGAATAGTTTAAATAAATAAATCCTCTCAAATTATATCTTAACACAACTGTAAACTTGATCAAAACAGAGTCACAGAGACTGACCTAAGACAGGAACAAATTATTTGTTTATTAAATCCCTATTGATACACATTTTTAATTGACCTAGATGTGAATCATTCTAGTCTAACTGTAAGCAAGACTGGACTTGAACTCAAATGCTAAACATTTTGTTTACAAATGACCATTATCTTAAAGTACAACTTACAATCATGGACAAAAGTTAAGCATGCAATATAGATTAAATACACATAACTTGATGTATACCTTACAATACCTGTGCAGTAATCCTAACAGCTACACTGTATAGGGGGAAGGTTGAGCTTGCAATCATATTGATTAAATGACATCATTTCAGTTAGTGTAAATCATATACACATTTTTAAAGTTTGGTCAACGTTGCAGCCTTAATCACCAACCCCATTCCTATTGCATCCCCTTCCCCTCCTAAGGAGTCTGACTTTAAAAAAAAACTGCAACTGCTAAAGATTTTAAAATGTCCAATCTGTAAGTTGAAATGAACTGAAGCCAACATGTAACCAAGTCAAAACATACCCATAATAAGTAGAATCAAAAGGGATAAATTGGAGTCAAAATTATGACAAATTAACAAGAGCTTTCTAACCTTAATCAGTTATTTATAAATGGAAGATCATCTCATTAATATGTGTGGATCTAGCTCCGTATCAAACCCAATACAATATTTTCATGATATAAACCTGGGGTCCCCAGAGTGGCCAAGTGGTCTAAAGCACTCACCATTCTGGATCACTGCCATCTCACCTCTGTCAGCTGATCAAAAAATAAGTACCCACCTTCCTACCCCAATTTTTACACTGTTACCATGCATGACCACACATAAATGTTTTGAGACTTTTGCAAAAATTAGTACCAAACATCTTAACCAATTTTGTTCTCACTGTTACCAGGAAGAAACTTAACTCAGATAGGCCAAACATAACAAAATTTTACTATATTTCCATCCCTGGTACATACTTTCCAGATGCTAGGATGGCATATCTCTGCACATCATCCCTATTTATTATGTTCATTCAATATACATGTACACTGATACCTTCAAGTGTGATATAAAGTGCATGTGATTTGGACTGTGATGCAACTACAAACATGCTAATATTACTCTCTAAAATTCTTGATGACTTTTATGGTTGCATTTCAGATATCTAAAGATGATATTCTTAGGGCCTAAGCACACAATGAATTTCAATTTTAAGATATAACATAAGTTTCAGCCTTCACAAATATATCTCAATATTTTCTTTCTTTTTTTTTTACAATGGCATGTTTAACTGTCATTATCATACACATAGTGGCTTCTTAGTTTGATCTGATTCAGCTGGATATCCCTTACTTACGCCAACATGTTCAAACACACTTAGGTGCTAGATGATATCCAAAACCACCAACCCCATTTCCCAAATGTTTGATAGCATCAGAAATGTTTGATAGCATCAGGGTACATGATGTTAGCTTCATAAAATGCATTGAAATATGCATGAAATATAAAAGAAGGATGTATATTTAAATAGTTCTCTTTATTTACCAAAGTTATATCATGATTTAATGTGAAAATTAGTCTTCAAATTTAAATAAACCACAAAAGAATCCAAGTTATATTTACTCTAAACTTCAAAGACAATGTGGTTTTACATTCATCTGTGGTAATTATGAAGACTGTATACATTTATAGCTCACTGACTGAGGTTTGAATATCTTTAATATTGACAAAATATGATGTGTGTTAATGCAGCATTATCATGATTATAACATATCACCACCCAGTTCATAATATATTCCAACTGCAAACTAGTTATTCATCATTGTAATAATTCAAATATAAACACTTTATTTACATGTTTTGTTTTCATACTGGGTGATATTCACTGGGCAGAACCCCTTATGGCTTATTGATTAAACTATTTTTTGGCAGTGCATACTAAGTAAATGTTTAAGCAACTCATGAATAAGATGGAATTTTCATTTATAAAACTATCCTTGTCACATGTTCAGATAATAAAATGAATGCAAGCAATCTGAGACGCAACAACAACAACTACTGCTAGTGTGATAAAAATAATCGACTGTCATACTGTCCAAAGAATTGTGCAATATCTCCCATTCCCCTCACCTCACTCATTGGTAAGTAAGTAAATCTAAATCAAACTTTAGCAACAGGCAGGATTTGCCATCTGATTCACCAATTTCTACCAAAGAATTTGAAACCCTCCTTTCACTGTTAAAACCTGAATTTAGCTTCTTATGATCTTTCTTTTGGGAAATCCTGCTCTCTGAACCATCATCATCAATCTCTGATCTTCATAGCCAGGCCAAATGTGGCTAGCAATACATGGGGTCATTTTTTTGTTTTCAGTTTTTCAAGATTGTGTATCCATTTTTCAGAATGATTGTTAAGAATGTGCTTAACTCAAAAAGTAATACATGTCACACTTGTCAAGCTAGCAGTGGAAATGACTACAATATATACAACAGACAGGGAAGCAGACAGGAATTGTGGGCCCTAGGAAAAATTCTCTAGCAGGCCTCTAAGAATTACAAAACTGTAATGGCAGTGGACCACCTGACTGCTGTGGGCCCCCAGAATTTTTCCTAGTTGCCCAACCCTGTCTGCAGCCCTGACATCTGACATTGCCAGTAGACTTCATCATCACTGGCTAATCATGTGATGCAAACAAGCTCACTAAAAGCTAGCAGTGAACCAAATGCTATTTTTGATATTGTCGTACTGGTAACACATTTTAATATGTTAGATAATTATATTTTCAAGGCAAAAACATAATTACTGGTGATTTTCTACAATTTTAATGCAATAATGCTTAAACTGACCATTGTAAACCAGAGCACAAATGGGAGATATTATTGTTAATGTGGTAAAATAGCCTGCTAATGCTCTTATCTTGTCATTATCCAATGCAAATTATACATATTTTAATTAGGTAGAAAGGATAAGAAAATTTTGGACAATATATTTATTGACTTTTCAAAGAAATGATATTAATTTATAACATTTCCATGTCATAATTCATGAGGATAGTCCCTTTACAACTAAGAAGTCATTTTTCTTTTTCCTTTTCTTTAAAATGTTGTTACAGTTGATGAAATACACTGATTGATTAGTAGAAAAAAAACTTCAATGATGCCTCAAGATTTATAGTACATGCACAAACTGTTATAATTTCATGTCTCAAATTTATAGATCATAAAGTCATTACTTTTGCAAATAGTCAAGGGTGTCACAAGACTTACAGTCATTATTACAGTAGCAGAATCTTGCATGCTGGGTGTACAGCAACAAGACAGTAAGTGAATATTTTGGTATGGCTGCAGCCTTGTAAAAATGAAGTGTCATGTTTCTCTCCATTCTCTTCTATCAGAATTTAATTGTCTCCTTTTGCCTGTAATTGCATTGTGATATTTAAATTGGCAGAGTGATACATATGATGTTACCTTTCACTGAAATGGACAAGTTATCCAGGAAGGATACATCAGTTATAATAGAAAACCTGTTCCACTGAAGATGAAACCATGAGAAAGGTAATAATAACTTATTTAAAGAGGGTAGCTTAGCTTGAAGTACATAAACTGATCTCCCAATGCAGCCCTTCAAAAACAAAAAAAATAACACCAATTCTATACCATCAAAAAAAATCCCAATTCTATATAACCAAAAACATCAATTCTATATTGCCAAAATCAACCCCAATTCTATAGAATCAAAAACAACCCAATTCTATACTAACAAAAACAACCTCAATTCTATATCGCCAAACACAACCTCAGTTCTATATCACCAAGAATAACCTCAATTCTATACCATCAAAATTAATCCCAATTCTATATCATCAAACACTGCCTCAATTATATGCCATCAAAACTAATCCCAATTCTGTATCATCAAAAACAACTCCAATTATTTACTGCCAAAAATAATGCCAATTCAATATCAAAAACAACCCCAACTCTATACTTTGAAAAATAATCCCAATTCTATACCATCAAAAACCCCAATTCTATACCATCAAAAACCCCAATTCTATACCATCAAAAACCCCAATTCTATACCATGAAAAATAATCCCAATTCTATACCATGAAAAACAATCCCAATTCTATACCATCAAAAATAATCCCAATTCTATACCATCAAAAACAATCCCAATTCTATACCATGAAAAATAATCCCAATTCTATACCATCAAAAACAATCCCAATTCTATACCATGAAAAATAATCCCAATTCTATACCATCAAAAACCCCAATTCTATACCATCAAAAACCCCAATTCTATACCATCAAAAACCCCAATTCTATACCATCAAAAATAATCCCAATTCTATACCATGAAAAACAATCCCAATTCTATACCATGAAAAATAATCCCAATTCTATACCATCAAAAATAATCCCAATTCTATACCATCAAAAACAATCCCAATTCTATACCATGAAAAATAATCCCAATTCTATACCATCAAAAACCCCAATTCTATGCCATCAAAAATTATCCCAATTCTATACCATGAAAAATAATCCCAATTCTATACCATCAAAAACAACCCCAATTCTATACCATCAAAACTAATCCCAATTTTATACCATGAAAAACAATCCCAATTCTATACCATGAAAAATAATCCCAATTCTATACCATCAAAAACCCCAGTTCTATACCGTCAAAAACAATCCTAATTCTATACCATCAAAAATAATCCCAATTCTATATCATTAAAAATAACTCCAATTCCATACCATGAACAATAATCCCAATTCTATACCATGAAAAATAATCCCAATTCTGTATCATAACAACACAGATGTCACAAAATGTAATACTGTCTAAAGCCTACAACATCAGCATTTAAGTGCTATCTGTAAATAAAGTTAAGGAATATTATTAGCTAATTTCAATCCAGAGATCAAAGAATGTCTGAATACTTTCTTGAATAATGCAGTAATAAAACCAAATAGGATAAAATAAGGTGTTTTCGGGTAGGTGTATATCTTCCATGAAGTGGGGGGAGGTAAGTTCTTAAAAATCTTGGGATTGTGATTCTGAATTGCTTAATTAACTTAAAGGAATGATGACAAGTTAAAAATGGGAGAGAAAAAAATCAGCATGCAATAGATTTTACGGTGAGAAATTTAGTACTGATCAGAATTTTGGAACATGAATTTTTAACTTTTTAAGTTAAATCTTGCCAAAATCAAACCAAAAGTAATTCTACCCGAAATAATTAATTTTTGGCATTCTACCTCATAAAAGTCTGCAATGTGCAAAGTTGCTTTGCTAGTTAATAACATAAAAAAACCTATTGGTTACCCTGGAGTCCTTGGTATTGATGCACTTAAGCATTTACTTTCACCTTTTCATAGTGATACCCCTCATTTAATATGAAACATTAGTTGCTGTAAAAAAAGCATACAAATTACATGGATTTACTTCATCATACACTTCTTGGCATGCTTTCAACTAGCCAACCCCTTGTCAAAAATTGTGTGCATTGTTTTGACAGACTTGACATGAGAGCACTTTTCTCATATTGATCATAATCTTAGTATTGGTACAGATTTTAGAAGAATGAGATTGGAAAAATTCATAATGATATTAGAATAAAACTGTTTACTTTTGATAAAAAATAACCTATTTCTTAAAACTTAATTGGCACTATGAAAATGTAGAACCTCAATCACTAAATGTATTGTTTTTGGAACTTTAAAACTGTTTTGCATCATTTATAACTCATTTCTCTACAAGTGCAAATTATCACTGGCAGAAGATAAAGGAGATTTTTTATATTTTTAGCATAGTTCTTATTGTCAAACAACTGAAACAAATATTGATTGGATGAAATAACTTAAATATCAAGATTCTCTTAAAAGATGACTGAAAATTTACATTAAAGTAAATATGATTATTTATCTGATAGAAAATCCTTATACTTTGATATACAACAAAGAAAAAAGAGGATGATGATTTAATTATGAAATATATGGTAAAAGTGTTTCTTGTAAATTTGCACAAATTATAATAACAAAGAACCCCCTCTGAACATATTCAATAATTACAAACCCACATAAAACTTTACAACACAGTGCATTATTCTTAACAGGGTTACTGATGCAGTTATTAGCTCTGGGTCATGATGCCATCACATGTTGATCAGCTGACTATGCCTATTATGGCCAGAAGTAGATTTGACTTACTGATTGGAAAAAATAATTAATGGTATAATGGCATGAAGTCGAAGTTTTCTCAGAAACTTCCCATACCATTTTTGATATTTTTTGTGTGGGTGTGGGGTTCAGATTTTAAAAATGGGGTGAGAAGGACCAGAGGAAACTCAGACTAGGTGGCATTTATCTTTGTTTCATGTCACAACTGACGATGATAGGATTTCGACAAATTTTTTTTTTGTCTATGTGACTCAGTGTTTAGGTGACAGGGGGCAGATTTGTAAATTGGTCCCTGGCAAATTTATTACCTTACAGCTATGACATGAATTTCTCAGCTATTACTGTTTAATAAAGATACGGTTATATTTGCGAATTAGGTGTTTCCAACGCGTGTTCTTGAAACTGATGTGAGACGTGTACACCTCCCATAGTCAATTCCCTAGTAAAACAGCAATAGTTGGCTAGGACAAACAGCAACCCATCCATGACATAAGACAAGTAAAATATCTCGAAAACTGTGTATGGCAACTATTTTCAATTCCATCAAGTTATTAAGTATACAATGCTTTTTAAAATTATAACCCTGAGAAAGGCTTGTGTTTGCACTATGAGCATTATGTTCCTTCAAAAATGGCCCTCGAATGTGAAAAATGCATGCATAAATTTGAGGTTGGGTGCATAAACTTTTTATTCCATGAACTTCCATTGACTTGTCTATTCAAATAAACTATTTTCTTATGGTTTGCTCTGTTATACCTATCCAAAATATGGACCTTTTTGACCCAACTCGTGTATTTTCCTTTTTATGAATTCTTATATCAGGCAGGTGTATGCGCATTAAATTTGTGCATAAAAACAATCCCTTGCACCTAGATCGGTGTAAGCCTGTTGTGGTTGTGACGTCATCGATAGTTGCGTTCTCTTGGGACCGAGAGATGTGACAGCGTGTCAAAACGGGTAGCATCAAAATAGATTGTTGGACGATATCCCCAATACCTGATAAAAACACCCATCTTTCTTTTGTATTACCTAGATTATACAATGTAGTATATCTCTTTAGCTTAGTGATTCTGTTCCAATAGTTACTTTTGTGTAATTCACTCTATTTACGACCGACAAGATCTCGACAACTATGGGAGCGTGGGATTTTCCGACTAACAAGACTCGACATTTTTCTTAACTGCACTGCCTTTTACAATAACCTAACACGACAAGAAAATATTCAGCTTACCACAAGATGTTCACCTGTAAAATAAATACTAAACAAATTTCACCCAAATAATTGTGCACACCGTACTATTTGAATTATCATAGTTATTTGAAGATTTCGCTCTGACTTCTTCGCACTAGAAGCGAAAGTAGAGGCATCGGAGTTCAAAAAACGACACTGAATCAGACTACCAACCAATGAAAAGAATGTCATAAGATCATGTGACTGGGAATGTAATCCGTAACAAGTATCTCGTGGTACTAAACAAGAAATAACTCACAAATGAAAAACAATAATTTACCTGCTAATGAAAGTTACCTTGCTTGTTTGCTTATCATTTATCTCCAATTCAATAGAACGTGTGTCCCGCAATATAAAAAACGAGATTCTCGTTTTCTCGCGACAAATGGTGTAATTGATGTGTATGGAACGCCATAACTGTATTAAGATGATAGTTTTTATTACATGATGTACAAACATCTTTATATGCGGTGTTTTTGTCCTTATATGATGTGCAAACATCGTTATTTGCGGTGCTTTCGTCCTTGTATGATGTGCAAACCTCTTTATGTGATGTACGTTCATCCTTATGATGTGCAAACTTCTTTATATGATGTACTTTCGTCCTTGCATGATGTGCAGACTTCTCTATATCCGATGACTTTGTCCTTAATTGACGTGCAAACTTCTTTATGATGATGAGCAAAGAGGGATTTTTCGCAGGCGCCTGAACGGGACAAACCGTTCTTTGACAAAAGTATTTTGGTCGACTTCAATTGAGCAATCTAATTCAGGCTCTATTATCATCACCCAGTCAAACAGATTACACATTACTTCTAATCTAAACAGTGATCTTAACCAGTTTCTGTAACAAGATACCCACACTCATGAGGAAAGAAAGTCTATGTGCAATCATCCTAGTACGAGAGAGAGAGAGGAAGAGAGCGACTGTTTATAATGTACTAATACTAATTATCGCAAAATATATTCTCAAGGAATAATTTTTAATTGCATAACAATCTTTGGTTACCGACATTATTAATAATTTGATTTGGGGCAGACATGATCTTATTTGAAGACCCTTTAAATATTACTAAAAATATTTCATTCTGTGTCCCATGTACTAGCCATAATATTGGTGAACGTATAACCCGATGAGTAGGTGAAGATTTTATATCAAGTCTACCATCAGTGTATATTTCCTTGGGCTTGAATATACTTTTGTTTTCTGTGGCACCAAAAAGTCTCAAATGATGATAGTAGTATAGTAGGATACCCTAGGGCAAATGAGAACATATAAGGAAAAACGGGGTTGTAGGCGAATTAGGGCACAAATGGGAAATTGAACGTGGGAAATTTAACATAGTTGGGACTATACAGGGACAAAAAAGTATTGGGTCTGTATAGGGACATGGGAAAGATAGCGTCTGACGTCACGGTACGGGAGATTGGTAACAATGTAGCAACTAGGGAAGGTGACGTCACAGGACTGAGCAAAGAGCTGAGTGTACAGAGAGAATACAGACAAGACTTACATTATATATATATACAACATTTAAAAAAGAGATTTTTGAAGGGATTAGGCAAGAAAGTCAATTTCTTTTCGAGATCAACAAGAGGCCCTGAAAATGGCCTTTTAAGGTCTTCTGTTTCCTCCACTTCTTTAGCCATTGCCTGATTTTTCAATGATTCCTTACTTCTTCTTCTTTTCCTTGTCCGGCATCCAGTCTGGATGACCCATTGCTCTAAACTTGTCTTGTATCTTCATCCAGTTGTTATTCAGTTGGTCAAAGTCCAATTTCTTCTTTATATTCTCTTCTTCCTTTCTTTCTTTTGACCATTTTTCTTTTATCTTCATTTCCTCTACCTCCATCACTTTTCTCATTAATTCCTCTCCTTTCTTCAGCCTGTCCAGACCCCTCTTCACATAAGAACACTCGTCCCATACAACATATCTTCCAGAAAGCACCTGACTTTGCTTACATTTTCAACCGCTTCCTTTAAGCTTTCCACTCTGACATGGGGGGATTCATCAAACCTCTCAACCTCTTTTCCTCCTCTTCTATCATCCCTTCTACCAGGTCTTTTGCTACGTTTAGGCTATTAGCATAGTCCAGGTACTCTGCTAACTTCCATTCTTTTTCTAACCTCTCCACTATATAGATAGCATCCATTATCCAATAGTATATATTTACCAAGTTGTGAAACAACTCTGTCACGACCACCATCTTTTTCTTTATTCCGTAGAATGGCGCGAATAACGAACGCTGTGAGCTTTATATCTAAAGCACGGACGTGAAGGAAAACATCCCCTACTTTTGTCATCTCATATTATATACTATTCACACAGAGATGATCAGCCATAAAAACTAACCTCATTTTATACTATCCACACACGGGAAGCAGCAAAAAAACAAAAAACAAAACCATAATCTACTATCCACACACGTGAAGCAGCAAAAAACATGACCATAATCTATTATCCACACACGTGAAGCAGCAAAAAACTTAACCATAATCTACTATCCACACACGCGAAGCAGCAAAAAACAAAACCATAATATACTATCCACACACGTGAAGCATCAACAAAAACAACACAAAAAAACCAAACTTACCATCCACACAGAAGGGAATGTTTGATAACCACATACTCTACTATTAACACATACGTACTTGAGAGCTTACAAACCCCAATCATCTACTATCCACACAAACGTACGTGAGCGCTTACACACACACACGCACAATACCAGGAAAGGAGTTAGTGTTTATATTCACACTACTCCACATTCACACACTGGCAAATTCAATATTGTTTCTTTTCAAGATTTTTGGTTAGCCCTGAAAAAGGCTCTTTTTTTAAACTCCAGATGCACCGATCAGCAGCAGAGAGGGCGATCAACCTCTAATTGGTTTGCTCTCCGTTTTGCAAATAAGCCCTCCTGGAAAATCGCAAAAAAATCGCGAGTTTTCTCAGCATCCGGCGTGAGACAGCCCTGTTCACCGAACTTAATAAACTCTGATTGACTTATCCAGCCTATCGCTGATGGCGAAATATCTTAGGAAAATATGCAATCGCGTCGGTTTCAAGCTCTCTGCTGCTAATTAATTAAATAATTATTATACCATAATATGATACCTCCGGAATCTTACAGAAGCTAGATTAGCAAGAGAGCGACTAGAAGCAATAAAAAAATTTGTTCCTGTTAGAGACGAATTTAGAAAAAACTTACAGGCGCGACAAGAAGCACAGGTTGAGTACGCAGTGGAAACGGAATAGTTATTTAAACCCGTCACTGCGGCTACTGGAAAAGTCTTAACTGCCATTAAGGGTCATGAGAAAGAGAAGAAGGAGGGGGAGGAGGAAGAGAGTCTTCTTCAAGTATTAAAACAGTCTGCTGAAAAAATAACTCCCCCACAACCACAACTTGAAGATGAAGGCGAAGAACTACTTGAAGGTGCTTTTGGTGAAAAACCAAACAAAGGAAAGAGAGGAATCTATTTTAGGGAGAACTTTACTAAAAAGGGTATACAAGAAATTCAAAAATATAAAATGAAAACTAGACGGGATATAACCAAGTTTGGTGAGTTTGCTGCCGAAGGGTTTTCCTTCAGAGATCGATTTTTAAAACCTGAATACGTAAAAAAAGTAGATAGGGGTACACGAATGACTGGGTGTTTAAAATAAATCAAAATGCTGATTCTATAAACAAAGAAGATATTGATTATAAAATTTATTTAGCAGCAGCAGAAAGTCATAATAAAACACTAAAAGAACAAAGAGAGCAAGAAAAAGAACAACAACAAGAAGAAAGGGAACAAAAACGAGAACAACAACAAAAAGAAAGGGAACAAAAACGAGAACAAAAACAAAAGAAAAGGGAATAAAAACCCTCCCAGCGAAAGTCTTCCTATCAACTTCTTCCTCTTTTGCAACAAACAGAAGAAGAAATGTATTATCCAGATGAGGAAGGAGAAATACGTTACGATGCACTTTATCATCCAGAAAAAGAATCTGGTAGTAGTTTGAGAAGTGGTTTTATTGCCTGTCCTGATAACATCCTCAATGGCGTACAACTGTTAGAGGTTCTCATAGGAGGGAAACGTGCCGGAAATAACTCACCAGAAATAATATAATGAAGCAGCTGATATCTGTCGACGATTATTTCAAGGCGGTATCATGGATACTAATATTTACCGAGAACTCATTGATGAATTCGTTGATGATTACCACAGTGACTAGTTGTTAGATAAATAACAAATAAAATAAAATGATCATGTACAATAGACACTATAGACCCGTACAGGTCAGAGAAGTAAACTCACGATTACCAATCTATAGAGCAACTTACGGAGATGGATTCGGTGATGTTGTTCACGGGTTATTCGCGGGGTTAGCACCAAAAGCGGGACCTCTTGCAAAACAGTTATCGATGAAAGCTATTAATATTGTTGGTGAAAAAGCTCCTGATGCAATTGTCGATGTTGCTGGTAAGGCGTTTTCTGCAATCAAAGAAAGACTAGCACAATTAATGAGACGAAAATCACCACCAGTAAAATTATCTAGCACCACAGATATGCCCGCAAATGTCAGTAAGGTAGTAAATCAAGCTGCAAATCAGAAACTAGCAGAGTTGGTTAATGAAGCAGAAAAAAAATGTTACTGCAAAATTTGATAGCAGGTTTGACTTCGTGTCAGACGATAATTTAGATCACCATTTGGAAAATACGCAATTATAATAAAATGTTCAAACGCATACCCGACACAGCATTCGACATAGATGAACCGGTCCCCCGAGATAAATCAGTACATGATTATCAATTTTATTCCTATGATGCAAACCAATCAAATCAACGGGGGCGTATTGAACTTCAAGTTCACGATACAGGTAGATATTTCTTGCCCGCTGAGGCGTTTTTTGAAGTACAAGGTGAAGTTGTCAAGACGGATAATACTGCATACGATGCCAATTCACGAGTTGGTTTTGTCAACAACGGGATCATGGCATTATTTGATAGCGCCACATATATGATTGATGAAAAAAATATCGAATCAGTTCAGAAGGATGTCGATGTTGCTGCAACAATAATTGGTCTAGCAAGATATTCTGATGATTACACAAGATCGGCTGGTCCATCAATGATGTTTACTAAGGATATTACCGACAACTCCGATTATATTCAATATACTACGAGACGACCAAAAAAACACTCTGCCGCTGCTGATGACGCAGATGTGGAGCCGATAATTATTAGTGCTAATGCGACTTACAACTTAGGATTTGCAACACGCCGAGCAATGTTAAGGTCAATAGATAAAAACCGTTTTTCGTGTGCAATTCCACTGTCTCACATCTTCGGATTTTGCAGAGGTATTAGAAATGTCATCTTTGGAGTTAGACACACAGTTGTGCTTTTTAGAAAAGGTGATGACAATGATGCGATCTGGCGAGGGGATGGTCTTGCTGATGCTGGTAAAGTAAATATAACAAAACTCTCGCTGTGGATGCCGGTATTAACTACATCATTCACAAAAGAACAAAAATTATTGTCTATTATGAATCAAAGCGGTAAATCATTGTTATCATGGCTTACAGTAACCACAGACATTGCTCAAAGTACCATCAAAGGTACATTTACCTGGCATATAGCATCACAGTGGGGTGTTTCTACGCCACGACATATTTTTGTTGCGCTGCAAAATAAAAATCGGACGAATAGTCAGGAACGTTCACATATGATATGTGACCAATTCGACGTTACCGAGGTTTCGTTGAGAATAAACGGACAACAAGAACCGTCCGAAGATATATTATTAAGTTTCGCACATAATCATGTGGCACGCGCATATCATCGTTTGCTGACATTCCTGGCGCGTAATATAAATATAGATACTGGGCTGCAAATATCACAGTTTGATTTTACAAATCTGTATCCGATTTATTATTTTCCGCTGAAGCATCTTGATTTATCCAAGCAATCTGTCGTTGATATACATTTTCGAGCTTGTGTTAATGAACCGACAGCTGGTGCCGACGCTGGTTACAGAGCAATGGCGGTCATACTCAGTGACAAAGCAATGCTACTTGAAGGGGGTAGTGGTCGAATGCGACTCGTTGATGCACCAGTGGAAAACATGTAGACAATTAGACCAATTGCATTGATTATAAAAATGTCATATAGTCACGTTAATGTCACTCTGACTCCCGGTCAGGTGAAAAAATTATAATCGAAAAACGCGAGCGTATGCGGGACAAAAATAAAATAAAAGCGAGATCAAATTGCTAGTGGTGGTCCAAACAAGTTATCGTTGACTAAAACTCAACTAAAATATTTCAATAAGGCGCAGCAAGCAAAAACGGGAGTTCAACTTGATTTCGCTTTAAGTGCCATCAAAGACATGATTAAAACCGGTGGTATATTTCCACTTCTTGCAGCAATACCAGCGCTGATAGCTGCTGCTGCCCCAGCTGTTGCAAAAGCAGACGCGTTAGGAGATGTTGGAGCCGATGCTGGAATTGCATTAAAGAAAGCAACTGAGAAGGGGTATAAAAAAGGGAGCTGGTCTAAGACTTCCAGGAACTCCGCCCTCATGGTACCCCAAACGGTTTTTACGCCGATGTCAAACTTTGATTTACTCGATGCTGCTAAACAACTTAAATTAAAAAAATTCAGAGGTGTTTTTATGCGATATCAGTTACCGCCTGAACCAAATAATCCAGAAACTGGAATTATTAATCTCGATAACAGCGATGGCCCAGGAACTCACTGGGTTGCTTACGCGATGCATCCACGTGGAATTGTTTATTTCGATTCGTATGGGTTAGCACCGCCAGTTGAATTTCAAAAATACGTACAAAACACTCCTATTCCAGTCTGGTATTCAACGCAACCAACACAAAACATTAACTGATCCTCCGATATGTGGCCGTGAAGTAATTAATGTACTTGACGGATTATCAAAATCAACCAAACCACCTCACAAAGTCGTGCACGAGTATACCGCGGATAAATTTAACATTTTAAACAGCTCTTAAGATAATAATGGTTGATATTTACGGAAGATCTCTCGAGCGTAACGGCAAAAAACGCGACGACGTAGATTTATCAAAATATGTGACAAAAGACGATCTTAATAATCTCATGAACTTGTCCGAGGTTGGCCCAGATAAGATTGTTGTTTTTCAGGATAAATACGGCGTTTTAAAAACGAGTAACATTAAGTGGAATGACATAGTTTGCAGGGTTCTTGGAGCTACCTCGGATAACATCCCTGTGTTTACCGATGGTGGTAGAACCAAAGACTCAAGTAGGTCATTTACAACCATCACAGATGAAATCGCAGCAAGTGTTGCTAATTGCTTAAAAAAACCGGTGACACAATGACAGGTAAACTCAACATGAACAAAAATAAAATAGTGGTGTTAGCGGATCCAACATCCGACGAAGATGCCGCGACGAAAAAATATGTTGACATATCATTTACAACCATCAGAGATCAAATCGCAACAAGTGTTGCTAATCGCTTAAAAAATACCGGTGACACAATGACAGGTGAACTCAACATGAACAAAAATAAAATAGTGGTGTTAGCGGATCCAACATCCGCCGATGATGCCTCAACGAAAAGATATCTAGACGTTAACTACAGCACCGTTGATGGTAAATTATCCACGTTGCTGGCCGAGTATGATGTTCACGTAAGCGCGTTTACAAATCTCCGCAGAAACTTTAGAAAAATTAATGAAACCGCAGAGGAATTCTTTGGTACTCCGCTCACCGCTGACGCAAAACTCTCTGATATCAAAACTAACATTAACACGATCAAGAAAACACTCGAAGATGTCGTAAGTAGAATTCCTGAGATTGTTAATAAAATTGGTCTGATTAAAATTCCACCCGGAGTTACTCCCGGGCATATTACAAATATAGTATACACAGTATCATCCGGGATCGCAACATGGTCAGCGCAGAACAATACTATCAAATATATCGCAACAGTCACTGGTGTGTACAGGCTGTCTGTGTTCAGTGCTGCAAAATTTGAGATATTTACAACGTATCCATGGCGTCATTCAACTGATAAGTTTTCCGGGGTGTGTCTATCATATTAAATAGCGGAACCGAAGAAACATTTATACGGGAAGCAGCTGATAAGAAATTAACCACAACATCTTACTGGTGGTGTCTAGAATTTGTAGCTGAAACACCTCAGTTGGTTACTGCGTAAAATAATAATGGTGTTAACAAAGTCAAACACAGCGTCAACGACAACATTAAATGTCCAGCAATATAGATACGATCAAGTACGTGAATGGCAATCAGAATTAAAAATACCATCATCGAGTATACGTTGAAAGTAAAAAAATACAAGCGGCGTGTAATCGCGCTGGATGCGTTAGTTTATTCGGTATCCTCGGTAGTTGCGTCCACCGGAGTAATATTATCAGCGCTGACCCCGGTAACAACTGCAATAGTAGTAACAATATGCGTTTCATCATCAGCTGGAATCGCTGCTGCTTTTAATATTATCGCTAAAAAGATATCAACGTGCACGAGCACAAAACTACACGATTATGTCACAGGGATAAACACAGCCACGAACGCGTACTCGAAATAATCGTCGCTGATATCATCAACGACGAAACAATATCAGAGTCCGAATTCACGATGATGACAAACACATACAAACAAGTCCACGATTTGAAAGAAAATAAAATAAATAACAATGACAGAACTACTTCAGCAGACAGCCGCAAGCACTACAATGATAACAATGAGCTCAACCAAGCCTGAATTCAGTATTAATATTCCAACTGCGATTCCGGTAAGCGAGATCGCGTTAGGACAGTTGCAAGTATATCACAGTTGGCCAAATATCAGATCAAAATCATTTGGTGGATTACCAGCGAATAATTCGTTTGTGTTTGCAAATAAAAAACGACCAGATGATACACCATACTGGAACGTTGTTGGAATACCAACTGGATGCTATCAAATCGAAAAAATCAATGAGGAATTACGACGTCGAATAAAAAATATCACAACAAAGGAATCCAAAATAGCAATAAAAGTTCACGAACCAACGCTGTCATCTGCAATCGAGATAAACTCCCCTGACTACGTCGTTGATATGTATCAGATTTCGATCAGAACAGTGTTAGGATGGCATGAAATTCCACCACCTGAGAAACCGATGCCACCTGAAACAAAAAAGTCTGATTATACCACGGACAAGCAATCATACCACGAAATTACCCTATCATACAAACAACATCTACTTAACATAAAAAATGCAACGTTTGGGTAGTAGGTTTAGCTTTTCTAGTAAGGACAGTATAAACTGGAATTTTTTTATGAACGAATTTCCAGAGGAAGAACTAAATCTTTTGTTATTCGCCCGGATCAAATTATTGAATATTTTATAATCATTAATCAAGAACATAAAACACAACTAGTGCGACTACAGCAAAGTTTCCAAAAACATCTTTTTGATATAACTTTTCGCAGTGAAATCATCAAACAAGTAGAAATATTAAATCAGCTTGTATCCGACATGGAATATATTAACCAGCGAGTAAATCAGACAATAAGTGACCATATTGACGATAGAGCAAGATATAAACACGAATTTCTTGATTATTATAAAATATCGGAAACTGATCTACCAAATTTTAAATTTCCCTTATATAACGCAACCGAGTTTTAAAAAATCCACCAATGATGTAATCGATGATTACTTCCCTGACATACTTACACGGTACAAAGGAACGCTACCACCGGCAACAATTCTCAGGCACAACAATGATCCAAAAGGGCAAGGATGACATGTATCTCCGGAAATCGTAAATATGACCCCGTTGGTCGCGTTCAATCTTGTGTGTGATGTAATCGATAACAGCTACAGCACGGACACAACAATGTCAAATCAAGCGCAGCAAGGATTTATTCTTTATTCATTCACACCGAAAGAACCACCCGGATTTCTGATTGTACAAGAACCGTTCAATCCGGTCTATCTACAATGCCATAATCCACTGTTATCAAGAATAAATTTCAAACTAACAGACCAATCCAGTCATTTTCTGGATTTGAGAAATAGGATTGCAAATATAAATTTACTTCTAAAATCTTAAGATTTTCATCGTAAAAAAACAGCTAAAAATAAATAATTGTTCATTTCCGTAGATAAAATCAAGGATAAAACTAAGGATAAGTCAACAAGTGGATTGACAAATGGACTAGACGCCAGCTGTCGCTCAGATTTCACAAGAAATTTATTTTTTACTGAAAATCTGTCGAATTTTTCATTTCTCAAGGGTATTTAGGTAATCAAAATCGTGTAAATCGACTGATTTCACAAAAAAGTATAATAATTTTATTTTTGTGCACGGTCAACAGTAAAATAATTTTATTTATATATATTTTGTGCACATCGACTGATTTGCTAATTTTGGTAGGGTGTTTACTAGTAAAAATCATGGAAATCATTCGATTTGCTAATTCTGATAGGGTATTTACTAGAAAAAATCATGGAAATCATTCGATTTGGTAATTCTGATAGGTATTTAGGTAGTAAATATCATGGAAATCTAACATTTCAGTGGAATTTTGTTTAAAAATATTTTACTGAAATCTGTCAGTGGTGAAGGGAAAAAAATAATTCTCCGTCCTTGTGGACTGACATACTATTTTCACTTTCCTTTCCACGTCCTTGATTTCATCCTTGATGGAAATCAACGAGTCTAACTTTCGTTTTCGATCGTTTCACGATCTGACATAATTTTTCTTAGTTGCCTCACACGAGAATTAATTATCTTCTTTGCTTCATATTCACGAAATAATTCTGACCTAATTTTTTGGACTGCACGAGTGAGACTGACAAATTATTTTATCCGCGTTTCTTCTACTGTGGCTAGTGATTGACACATAGCCGTCTGAATTTTCTTTATAAATCTATATTGAGACGGTAAAATATATCTCCCCTCGTATTTAGCTTCTTGCAACGTTTGAAAATCAGAAATAATTTTTTCAGAAATGTATCCTTTCCAACGTACTTTGACTTCTTTGAAACGTCGTTTGCCCACTTTACGGGTTCTGCTTTCGAGAATGCTTTCGATGTCGTACACGTCGTCTTCTTTTTTGGTGACACGTTATAACTCAGGCAAGGAAAACGTTCCTTTTAACACTTCTCCCTTCATGTCTTCCAATTTATAGACGGCAGGATGACGGCCATGCACTCGTCCAGTGACACAAAACAATTCGGTGGTCCAGCTAGGTAAGTAACCTTGGTCGAAAGTGTGTTTGGTTTTGCCAATGCGCACCCAATCTCCTACGCTCAACACTCCACTTTTCTTGGGGACAGCCACCGTCGGGGACCTACCAAACAGACGATCAGAAACCAGCACTTCGTTGTCGGGAGTCACCTTTTGTGGGGCACGTCCAATGTTTCGATGGTAAGATTTTTTGTACGCTTGCACCAGGTGCGGTAAGATGTCAATGTACTTCAGAGTGTGGTGATCCGTAAAATATTTCCAGATGCGTTCTTTCATGGTACGTTGAAAACGTTCCACGATGCTGGCTTTGGTTTCAAGATTCTCGGTGGTAAAAAAAATGAATGTCATGTTTCTTTAATTTTTTATGAAAAGCTTGGTTCAGAAATTCAGTACCTTTGTCCGTTTGCCATCAAAGAGGGTGACAACCACTTTTTTTCAACACCCGTTGCAGGGCTCGCACTAACTCGTTGCTCGATTTGGAAGTCAATGGCACGACCCAGGCAAATTTGGAAAAGACGTCGATGACACAAAACAAATATTTATAGCCACGATTGTAGCTGGCCAATTGAGAGACATCGGCTAAATCGGCTTGCCATTGATGATCGATGCCTTCCACTTGGGTGCGACTTCTGGAAAACTTGCGTCGAAAGGGTTTGTGTAAAGTGTAGGTAGTTTGTTCTTGTAACCATCCTTGCACTTGAGGTAAATGGAGACTTTTCAGTCGAGTTTTGGCAGCACGATACACTTTTTGAACTCCTCCGTAACCTGCAGGATGGGATGGGTGGTAGTAAATGCTGCCTAACACCTTCTCCATTTTTTGTTTGTTAAAAAGTGATCCACTCTTCGCTGATGCTATTTTGGATGGGGCGAAAGGGTGGTTTCGAAACGGATTTACATGTTCGATGGGCCACGGGAGTAGAAGTTTTAGCTAGTGGTGAAGGTGGTAATGGAATGGCTTTGGTCTTCTTTTCTTTTTTCACTTCTGGTTTCCCTTCTTTCTTTTTCACTTCTGTAGAAGGAGGAGTGGACATAATCTTTTTAACCCAAGCTTTCATTTCTTCTCGTTGGGGTGTGGGGGAAGGGGTCAACATGGATGCTGCAATCTTACTAGAAATGGGAGCTGCTGACGGTGTTTGAAAAACTTCTCGTATCTCTTCTTCCTCTGGCTTTCGTGGGGTAGCGTCTCTCGTGGCCCCTGGGGATGGTAGTAGTGGTGGTAGTGGTGGTGTGGGGGGATGGACTTTTCATCAAGGTCTTAAAATCTTTCAGAGTGGGTAGAGCTGTTTCGTCTAAAGCTTTCTGGTGAAAGTGTTGCAGTCATTGCAAGATTTGACCGTACTTTTGTGATTTTTCTGTTTCGGACAAATCGTGGCGATCCATCAATGACTGGAAATCGTGTTGTAACTGGGATCATCTTGGTCAAATTTTGATTGGGAGGCAAATACGGGGTTCGTTGTTCTTGCCAACAATGGTATTTCATCCATCGTTTGTAAGGCACTAAAGCTAGTTTTCGTCATTCCATTCGTTGTCAAGGGTTACGTCTGAGATCTTGGGACTCCCCAGGTCCTTTTTATCTTGCTCTCACGAGTCCTCCCAACATGATTCCCAAGACTCCTTTCGGCAAAGGTCCTAAGAAGAGTGGCAAAATTCCTCCACGTTGACAAACATCTTCTTCTTTTGACGAATGGGGATTTTCTTGAACCATTTGGCGAAGAACGTAACGATATTTGCCTAAGCATTGTTTCTGGTGTTTGGACAAAGGGATCGTACCTTTCAAGACGGTCAAACAACATTCGCACACGGTATCGATGACATCTTTGGAGGCCGTTTGAATGAGATTTTTTTCTCGCATGGGTGGAGACGCTTTGGACAGGAAAGATAACATGTCCCCATGTTTGACTAAACGAGGAGGCAGTCCTTTCCTTTTCTTTCCTTTAGGATTTGAAGAGGGATGTTTTCTAGTGGGTGACATCTTTGCTTCTTGGTTCCAGGACATTCACCAAAAATACACTAACGTCGATGTCTAAGCACACGCCCTTTTATCTTTTTTTTGGGACTATCGCTTTGTCATAAAGGTGGCAATGTGTTTTCCAAAATCGCCAAGGAATCCTCCCCTTTGGTGACTCCTCTTTTTCTTTGAACGACTGTATCTTTTCTTTGGGTAACGTCAACGCTTGGCCTAGCGCTTTGTCGGATGACGAGACTGTCTTTGTCTCTTTCTTTTTTGTCCAGGAGAATGAGTTGACATCTTTTGGGAGTTCACTGATACCCCTACTTTGTCGCAGGCCTTTTTTATACTGGAACGCGTCGCCACTGATTGTCTTTACGTCGTATCAACTTGAGGACAGGCATCACACGTCGTGCAGGGGTTCGCAACGGACTAAATCGAGCCATTTCTTACTTAGACAAATCCAGTAAGCTCTGTAACATGCCCGATCTCTCTTGGACTTTGATTTTGGGAGCAGGTACTTTGTGAGCAGCTGCCACAGCAGTTAAAGAGGAGGAGGGTGTTACCACTGGAGGAGAAGTTCTTGGAGACACGGGCTTCCATGGTATCATCAACGGAGAAGTGGATGAACCTGAGGCTACCGGAGAAGCGGTCACTTTCGTTGCAGGTCGTGGTTTGCGAATGTAAGGTTGCGTCCTGGCTGAAGAGCCTCTCTTGCGACTAGAAGCTGTTTTCTGTGGGCTTTTCTTTTTCTGGGGACTTCACCTCTGTTTCTTTTTCTGGGGACTTTTCTTTTTCCGGGGTTGTGACCTTCTCTTGACACCGTTGCTCTTTTTCTTCTTGGGGCTTCGTTTGGCTTTTTTCTTGGGAGAACTTTGGGAGCATTTGGATCCCATCTTAAGTGGGAGCGAATGATGTCACCTCCTACAGTACAGCTCCCTCCAGGTTTCAAAATGATTTGCTTTTTGGTTTGAGTGTCGATGCGGGGATCGGCCAGTTGGCTCAAAGCTACTTTGTTTCTATCAAAAAAGAGTTTGGTTTGATGAGGAATCTGAATGATACCTTGCAGTATTTGACGTGCTGTCACCGAAACCATAGTAAGACTTCTTTGAGACTGGCTTCTAAGACACGAGCACATATTTTTAGATTTTTCTCGCGACTGATGCCATACAAGGCACGAATCAATTTGACGGGAAGATGTGACTGAAGCGACGTCATGTTGACGCTGTGTCAGACAGACGAAAAGTGTCCGAGGTTTTTATAGATTTGTTTGGGTTAAGTTGAGGACGGAGACATGTACAGGACAGGTCCTCCGTCTTGACACCAGTGGTGAAACAAATGGGTACGAAATCGCAAATAATCGGGGGTAGTAGGCTTCAAATCGACGAGTAAATAGGCATGTTGAGTTTGAGTGGCATTGTCGTACGCCTGAGTTAGCCAAGGCGTTCCTGACTGTTTGGCCAAGACATGCACTTGTGATTTATCTCGAGGTCTTTTAAACAAGACCACGTAATGAGCATCCAGACTGATGGTGCGATGGGCTTTACTTTGTTGAAACAAATCTTGAGTGATGTAATGACATTAGCATTACGATGATGCCCTTTGCGCGTAAACCAAAGTTTAATTTCTTCTTCGTCTTCTCCTAACATGTCGTCGAAAATGACCAAATGGGTTTGACGGGGGTCAGACACGATTCCGTCGTCATCGTTAGGAATGCCTTTCACAAACACGATGGAATCGCCTTGACTTTCTCGCAAGAGGCTGTACGCCGATTGCCACTCTTTGTGACACCACACAATGCGTTGAGGTGGACGATCGATCAAATGATGTTTATGTTCGATCAAACGTTTGACAAATTCGGTTGTGCCTGAACCACTAGGTCCAGCAATGAGCATGTTAAAGGGATGACGAGGATACAAAGCATCCCAACTGGCACGGTCTAAGTATTCGTCGATGACTTTGAAAGTGGAGGAAGAGGGAGCAGAGACAGCAGAGGTAGCCATAGTGTCAGGAATGTCACTTGTGACACAAAACAGACAAGACAAGAGTTTTTATACTTTTTTTCAGGACACGTTTATTGATGTTTTAAAAATGAACACGAAAGACAAAAATACATAAAAGCCAAAGGCTTAAGTACAAAGATAAAATGCGCATGAAAACGATCAAAGTAGAAAAGAAACAAATTTCTGTACAACATGTTTTGGGTAATGTTCTGACAAGTTCTACAGGGATTAATGTCACACAAATGTCCTCCCGCAAGAGTCTTTCAGCAATGTCCATGACGAGTTCTTCTGGTACTGTCATTAACACAGGTTGAAAAGTGACTGTTTTCCTTTAACGTTGGATAGAAGGATCACAACTCTCTAGCATACTGGCCACTTCTTGTCCAAGCCTTAAAACCCCATTTTTTCCAGGCACGTACATCTGTCCAATGAGGGTGTAAGTCACAAGCTACACACACATCGTCATACACGTCTTCGGTAGCTAAAAGTTGACGAATCTTTTTTTCCCGTAGAAGTCGAGAAGTATCCAGATGAAAACGCAAGGCTTTGAGCAAAATGAGTCTCTCGTGACCATTTAAAGCCATTCGGGTGGTAAGTACTGTTCGTAAAGAGTCCACAAGGAATCGGCTGGTAAAAGAAATCCCAGAAAACAAGTCACTAAGACACACACCACTTGTCGACCCAAATTAAACGGAAACAGTTCTTGTACTAAGTGATGTTAATCATCCACGGTTTGAATAGTGTCATTGAGTTCCTTCCACGGAATCTGTTGAATCACTTTTGATAAAAGTCTTGGCATGGCAACTTGTTTTTATACTAAGATGACATTGTGTAAAAGATTTTGGTAATCCACTAACTCTTCCTCTGGAATTAGTTGCAGTAAGTTTACATTGTAAGAAATAGAATCATCAATAACAAACCAATCGTTTGAACCAAAGGGGAGTTGATGAATGTCTGACCAATGGAACACTTTCGTCTGAATCAGTCCTTTTATAACATTCAGGTACCAGTTGTTTAAAAATAGGTGACGTAACGTATGCAACTGTTCTTTACGTTTCACTTGTATTTTGACCAGTTCTCGGTAAATCCGCTCTCTCAATTCTACAGGTAGGCCACGAATGTTCTCTTGCAATGTATCCATTCAGGGATTACTGATATCGTCCCACTAAAGATAAATAGTGACAACTGGGAGACCATCGAGCTCGTTCCAGGTAGGCCGAATCTTGTGGTTCCCACTGGTGTAGTGACACACCGCAACTGAAGCACTTGACTTTATCCCCTTCGCCCAAATAGATAAATCCGGCTCTGGCTAATTCTTCGGGGGTCGGTCCTCCCAGATATTTACGCCATTTTCCTTTGAACGATTGAAAACGATTTTCAAAGTCGCAGTATTCAGGAAAACGCACAGGGAACGAATATTCGTTTCGATGACCGTAGGGTGACATCAACAGGAGTTTGCTCAGGGCTGGATGACATCCGTAGGGTGGTAAACGTGAAGGTTGACATCCACATTTACAATGAAAGTCAGTAAAGTGTCCACGATGACCAGTGGCATTGCTTTCGCATCCATCAGGTTTAACACGCACAGCATCACTTTTCATGATAGGGGTAGTGACACTAAAGTACCCATGATGCGTAGAAAGCTTCTCGTTGTTCAGTACGCATGTTGTCGGGGTCGTAGTCTTTAGCCTCAGGCAAACGGGGTAGAAAGGCGTGTTGATTGGCTTCCGTATTGAAAAAGTGCGGGAAGTATCCTTTGGCCATTTCTGTCATTCCGAACGTTTTAGGCATTCGACTCAAAGGCATGGCCAAGTAGCTCATCGAATCTTTAAACTGTACTTGTCCTACTTGCATGGAAATGATTTTGGCTTCTTTCAACGTGACTTTAGGACGTTCGGTACCATGTTCCGTATAGTATCTGAGAAGAAACTGTCCATCGTATCCCGATAAATTGTGAACCATCACCGTGGCATGACGATGACAATCTCCGTAACGTTCGATGTCCTCTTGGCTCCACGGTTCGTCGATGGGGTCTAAGATCCATTGAGCGAAATCGACTAACGTGTTCGGTCCCCGAAATATTTTTTCACGTCATCCAGGAATCTTGCTGCAGTGAGAACAATGACTAAAGATAGGTTCTTGAATGCACCTTTCGCACGCTCGATGAGCCACGCAGAAATTAGGAATGTGAATGCCGGTCTCATGCATGCATTCGAAACCGAAAAAGATGAAATTCCCTTTCTTCTTGTGGTCATCATTTTCCTCTTGTTCGGGTTGGTATTTTTGGATTTAGCATTGATGTTCCAAGTCCACGATTTGGTGACAAATGTGACATCGTTTCTTTCCGGAACATACGTGTGCCTTGGCATTATTGGTAAGTATGCCTTGTCCACAAGTAGGGCACAATCTCAGGAGTTGACAAGCACATTTCTGCTGTGAACCTTGTGTCTTCAAATGTTGTTGGTAGCAGGTAGGGCTGACAAAAGTGCGCTGACAAGCAGGGCAATGCACTCTTTCTTGTCCTTCGTCCAGACAGGGTTGAGAGGCCAAACATCCTAAGCATTTCGATCCACAATGCTTATGTTACTCTCGATTGTTATAGGCATAGTCACATTTCTCACAGTAATAACCGTATCCCAGGAATGCGGCGATAAAGGCATCGAAATGCTCATCGTGATGATAGACGTGAATGTATTTTCCATCTTTAAAATCTTAGCCTCGAAACAATAGAGGCCCGCCCTCTTCTTGACGGTGCACTTTCAAGGTGTAGCGTGGAGCTAGGGCATCTTGCAATTTTTGCATTTCAGGAATACCACAAGGTGCGTCTTTGGACAGGCCGGCTTGTTATAACAGGAGGTCTGCTTCACTTCGTTGTTTGGCTCGGTTCGATTTTCAAATTTTCTCCCAAACCCTTTTCCACTCTGCCGTGTCGTTCTTGTCGGCATACGTTCGTCCCACCACGATAGCCCTGGCTAAACACATCTGGTCTTGAGGGTTGTTAATTCGGACGAGGCTCTTTTTGGTGCTGCGAAGGTCGTCCACCAATAACACCTTTTTGCGTCAGGTCCCTTGAGTAAGAGAGACGTGGGCCATGGACAGTGTCGCTTTTCCATCGGTGATGTCAAACTTGTCATTCGATTGTTGTACGTGTTGAATCTTGTCCATGACTTTGCAAGGTGTCAGTTCTGCGGGACTGCTAAACTCAATCCAAACAGGGGATTTCAAACCGTCGTGATGTATGGAAAGTCTCAAGCGATCGTCTTCTTTGGCTTGACATTGTTGCTTTAATGTGGTTAGCAAAGAATTCAACATCTCAGTGATGAAGCCCCCTGCTTTCTCCAACGGTACGTCCGACTTGAAATCTTTAAACTTCACCCTGTAAGGGTAAGCCGTGATTCTAAATTTTCTAGAGGAACGCTTTTCCGTTTCTCTAATGTGATAGTAATTTTCATGGTTTACCTCCCGCATCCGAGGTGGCCGCTCTAACCACTAGGCGGTCGGAACCAGTACATTAATTTCTTTGATATCTCAAGAGTAATATAGTGGGACACTTTAGCGTCAATGGGACTTTAACGTTAAAATATGGGGTTTGCACTTTGGCGTCAATGGGAATTTAACATGGGAATGTCACCTGGGGGTCAACGGGAATCATTACGGACGTACTTGACTCACTGTTAGAGGAACTCAAATGTCATTGCCAAGTCAAAGATCGAGGTCGTTTGAGCCTATCTATGTATCACGACAATTTGAACTCGCCTGTATGTCTCGGGTTTAGCTCTCCTGCAGACCTAACTTCTTCTAAACTTTTGTGGGCTATAGAAGACGTGCAGACGATGAGAGAAAAATTTGACATCACCCATGGAAAAGTGACCATTCATATGGCATACTTTCTACCTCCATGGGAAGAAGTTGATGACTGCACTTGATCTGCTTACCGATAAGTGTACCTAGCACGATGGACATAAGAGCAGATTTACGAATGAAAGGGAGTACGTGAAGGGAAACATCCACGCTGGAACACAAATGGTAGCTGACCAGATTTTTAACAACGTGTGAGACGGATATAGAGAGAAACGTGAACTTTGTCCTATTTGATTGGTTGTTACTTGCTTTTCTTATAAATGAACATTAAATGTAAATACGTTGCATATACAGTGATTTTAGAAAGGAGTGAACTTTAATTTTAAACAGTAGTTTACTAGAGCCAATAAATAAATAACTCGTAAATAGGTTTGTTTCATGTCCAAATGTGTATGTATTAAATGGATAGTGCTTAGACCAAAGCACAGGCCAGAGAGCCCATGTATATACTTGAATAAATGTTTTGAACCCATACAACAGACTTTTCTTTTTCGAGTCTCTATTCTATCTGTGAGTCTTTCTTTATAACATTTCTGTCCTCTCTGCTGTGTGTTTGGATGTGTATTTGTTTGTTTCTGTATGTCTATGTTTGTCCCTATCAACCCTTTGTCCCTACAAATACATTTCACCTATAAAAGGTTTTGACCCTATAAACCCCTTGAATTCACCAATGTTCAATTGTCATTGATCCCCAGGTGACATTCCCATGTTAAATTCCCACTGACCCCAAAGTGCTAACCCCATATTTTAACGTTAGTCCCATTGACACTAAAGTGTCCCACTATACTACTCTCAAGTGCTGCTATCCCGACATAAACTCGCTTGTTCCACTTTAGATTTTTCTTTCAATTATGAACGGCTACTAGATTTTCATTAAATATTTTATAAGAACAAAATCATCAGATCCAGCAAGTTTATTACGACGTTCTACGTTATTAATATTAACTCACTTTCTGATATTTTCCATAGTCTTTCCGAAGACGATGTTGTTCATGAGCTTGAAAAAGTGTTTTTCGAATTCAGTTTTTGCAACTGTTCTTCGTCTAGTATTAACTTCGATATAGGCTTTCATCCAACATGACGGATTAAATTTTAAAACTCGATGAATTTTTCTTAATACAAGATCATGACCAAGTGCCTGTTTCAGATTTTTATAATACAAAACGTATCTTTGCTTGTTAAGCAGATTAGGACCTTGTTTATGAACAACACAGTTGTTTACAATAGATTTACACTGCAAATAATTTTGTTGTTTTTCTGATAACAAACTGTAGTCGATTAGCATTGATTCTGCACAAAATGGATGATCGTTCAGCTTATCATGAAGCTCAACAGGATAATCAAGATCAATTTCATCAAAATAACTAATATCGTCTGTTACCATTTTATCAGTTTCATCCAAAACTGTTCTTCACTTATCCTTCTGAAACCACCATAGGGCATAGACTCATACATTGCATATTCGTCAAGATTATTTGTGACAAGATAAATTATAGAACTTGATGGTAATGTATTATCATAGTCATGTAAATATTTAGTATTGGCCTTGCATATTGTTTTGTTATGACACTTATTCCGCCTCTGATTTCCCGCTTGATGAAACAGAACATAGCTGAGTCTGTTAAAAACTATAATTTTATTTTGCTATGTTTGTGCTGAATAATACCAAGTCGGATCTAATCCCTAGTTGTTAGCGCTGACATCTCTAAAATTTTTAAATATATCTGCGAGTAAGAGGACATCAGCTATCAGGTACAGATCATCATAATCTCCAAAGATTTTGCATTCGAATGAATCCCAAATCGATTGAGCATAATCATTATCGCTGACACTCTAAAGATTTAACTAGAGAAAAAACAGTTTCCTGTCATGTAAACTTGTTTCATCAACTCTGTCAAGATATTCGTATAGAAATATACCTTTTCGTGTAGGTAAATTTGATTTCTTACCGAAATGCTCAGTAAAAGTATTAAAATTACCGGAGCCTTTTACAAGATCGTCCAACGATGCTGTCATAAACTGCAAACTATCAATAATCTTAATTTGCCGAGTGTCACTGACAAATACTTTTCATCGTTATTGGGAATGCATTTTATTTTATCGTTGTTGTTCATTTTCAGACGTTTTATTATACCCCAATATTCTTCTTGCCAAACGCCTCAACGATAGTATGAGAATCATAACAACAAAAATTGTGAAAGACAACATGAATAAAATCTGGTTCGGTATATTTAAAATTATATTTGTTGTGTGGTGGACAGTGATACTTACCAGTAATATGACAGTGATCTTTTACAGGATTTTGAGGCGCAAGTGCCTGCTCACAGATATTATATATTACTGCTACAGCAAAATCAGCGTCTTGTTTTATTGTCATCGGTTTCATCGTTGTTATCTTACTGAGCAACATCATGATGACATCAACTTCGTTGATAAGATTTTTTTGAAGCCAAACAGCAGGATCAACTCCACGATAAATTATTATTGATTTTGATAAACTTTTATTAACAGCATATACAACTTTACAAGCTACTCAACAAGGACTATTTTCTTGAAATTTTTATGTCTAAGATTTATAAGGGTTATTTCTGTTCCTAGTAATGGAAGTAAAATAGACTCAAAATCATAATAAATTATCAAAAGGAACTTTCATCTTGTGTCTGTAGTTTGTTGAATTTTATTTTCATCTTCGCCAGGCATATATATCTATATATCTATATCTATATATATATATATATATATATATATATATATATATATATATATATATATATATATATATGTCGATCAAGTACTTGCTTAGACTTACAGCCGTACAAGCATATGACACATAAATATGTATAGTCCTTATGCTTGTTGTACTGCCCTCCGACTAGGCCGTTAAAGTTTTTTATCCACACCTAATGAGTTTTTATAAAACAATACATTTATTATTGTTTGATGATATACTTGGACATCTTTTGAGATTCATCAACACCAAACACATTAATACCTACTGTTAACAGGAGTTTATTTTGTTTTCAAACTTTGGAGTTTGCGTCTCAGCAAAAGGAAAGTCAATCGTACTAAAGTTTAAATTGTTAGCAGGACAAATATAATTCGATACTCGATAAGGATGTCCACGTGCTGGAAATAACGCTAATAGTTTAACCCACAGTCCCAGTTTTTGACATTCACACAACATTTTGAGGGTTTTTTTGGGGGGTGGTTGTTGGCAGCTCAACATACGAACTACCTGGCAATGAACTATATTTAAAAATGTGGAATAAATTTATCTCATGTTATCAAATCTCCAGCCCGAACCAGATGCTGTCTACTCATCGATTTTCTTCAATATTTACTGAAATATTTCCTCTGACAAAGGTATCAAATCTGTTCTAGCTAAAGTTCGGCGAGATCTTGATATGATGCAAGGAGCAGCAAGTTATTCAATATGCTGTTGAGACGCAAGCGCCTTTGCAGCAGGCTGCTCTGAAAAGATATTTATCTTAGAAAACTGAAGATGAAATTTTATTATGATTTTCAAACCTTTGTGCGTAGCAAAAGGTAAGATTTTACCGTTGACAGAAGCAGATGATATCGAAACCAGCAAATGCAGTTGCAATTTATTTAGATTGATAGCTTGCTATCCGCATCAAACCTCGTATTTGCTATATCGACAAGTTTCAACATTGTCATATTCTATTGTTTTACATCTATTTAATTGAGAGTTCTATAAAATTTTGTCAGCTAGAGATTAGAAAAACACCATAAAATAATGACACAAAATTTGTACCAGATGCAACTTATCTTGAACGAGCTCACAAGGTGCCAGGAAATATTTTGGGTTCAACTTGGCGTTGTGATAAACATCAGAAAAAAATTCGATCTGAGATTTAACTCCAACTGTTTATATAACAACATTTCAAACCTGTCTTAGCAAGTCGAGTTTTAATGACATCCAGTTTATGAAAATTACGAGGCCAAAGACAGAGGAATTATCAGAATTATTGAAACGAAAACATTGTTGGTTGTATTGATAATCATGATTACTTGAATGTGATGATTCAAGGAACTAGCGCTGATAAAGTTTGTCATAAATCACAACGATGTTTTTCATGGAATTATTTCAAGTGGCTTAGTCGTACATCACAAGAATATCATTAAGACAGACAACCAACTTGAACATCTTGACCTCGTGTCACAACAAGAAAATGTTCTTTGAGGAAAACATCCTCCCAGACCTATTATAGTAATCAACTCCATCACAAAAGAAGAAATAATAATTCCATCAACCTATGCAGCATCAAAACATTTTAACATTCACCCACAATCGATTAGATATGTTGCTGAAGGTATTAAAAGTCAGCCTTTTCAGAAACAGTATTAGACAAAATCGTTTTTCGATACGAATCATCTGATGTTTCAAATGTTTTGTAATATCGTTGCTTGTAAAACAGAAATTAATATATTTGTTTAAAGTTTCCTTATCGTATTGGACAAAGATCTTGCAGCATTTTAGAATGTGATCGACCTCAACATTGTTGAGCCAGATCAAATTATTTTTTTTCTCGTTCTACTTTGAAGTGAGCCACAACATTGTTGTCGTCTCGAAGCATATTTCTTTTAGCTGGTAGGGATTCACCACATTAGCTCGAGTAAAAAATTGCCGCAAGTTATTTAATAATCAACACAAAATTAGAGTTCGAAGCACTCCGTTGCTGTTCACAGATCTATCTTTAGAAAGTTTCTGAGATCTTCTCTCGTCAAACAACAGTGGGACCCACTTATCACGGCGTCGCTGTCGTACATAAAGTTTTATTTATATTTATCAAGTTCCTCTTCCTCATGATCTGTAAGCAGCACGTTAAACTCCGCTTCATGTTCATATTTAACAAGGAAATTCACATATTTATTTTCTGTTTTTTTTTTCATTGCTCATAAATATCTTGACAGCGTTGAGTAACATTTTCATATTGAAGAGTTAGCTTTGAAGATATGTTTTATTTCATCTGGCATTTTATTATCTTTTTTTAGACAAAACGTCTTATGTATAAGATCATTACATTGCTGAGCGTCAACACACAGAGTGTGAAAATTACATCAGAATGCAAAGCATCATGATTCGAAGAATCCCAATACTGATAGCAGTATCAAGTTCGATCATAAAACATATATATTTCCTGTCGTCGAGGACAAATGTGCCGATGAACCTGGTATAGTACCAGAAGATCACCAGGTTTATGTAGCAGCGCAATTACGGTATACTGTAAAATATCATCTTGCTGAAAAGATTAAAAAGTTTAATTTTACTATCTCTGAGCACCAGATATTCTGGGATATGTTAAAGCCGTTCCTGATTCGTCGAGAGCTAGAAATGTATGGTTGCCCAAAAAAATTGATTTTCCGTTGGTTGAGATTTTTAACCTGATGACGGATCTAACAACAACGCGAAGACAACATGTGATACCCATGTGACGGCCAGTGAAATGTAGGTCTGTTCTTTTGAAATACGAAAAGATTTCCTGTGATTTGATCCAAAAAAAATTCTTCACTAGTTGGTATCCAACTATTAAAACTGTGACTGTAACCTCTCCATTTGACAAAACTTCGCTTATCTCTTCTTGATATTACTCGCTCGATGACGAATATATCCTGCTCTGTCCACTGCAGCTAATGTTAGTAGAATCTTCCAGAAATATCTTTTCCTGCTAGATCTTTCAGCTGATACGTAACAGGTATTGTTGTTAAAATTTTATCCACAACAAATACTTCCTCTGACCGATTTGGAATACATTCTTTTTCAAATGTTTTCTTTACTAACGAAATTCTAAGCCGATCGCCTATCCTAAACTTGAGTCTTCGGTATATATTCTCATTCAACAGTATTGGATTATAAACAGCGCTTGCCGATGACATTCCAAGTGTTTCATGTTTAGTGTTATTGTAATCAGATACAATCTTTGGAAGATCATCAACATACCTGTTAGTGTATTTAGCTGTGAGTTGCTTATAGACCTTTTCCTTTAACGTGCAATTAAACATCTCCACAATAACACTTTTTCCTTCATTTCCAGTACGTACTTGCTGATGTTATTTTGTTCCAAAAACTGCTCGAATTCCTTCTTAAAACACTCGCTACTGATTAGTCTAAATTTAATTTGCTTTTCTTGGCGTATCGCCAGACGCGGTGTTCATAAGAATATCTTTGAATGCGTTAGTTATAGTTTCCCCTGTTTTATCTGCAACAGGCATACTAAACGTGCATTTACTGAAAATATCAACTACGTTCATCAGATATCTTTTTTGTCGCTGTAATATGCATGTTTGACATATCTATCGCCGAAATGTCATCAATGCGTTTGCGACAATCTTTCGTCGAGGAAACATTTTTTTCATGTGCCATTTTGTACTTTGTACTCCGCTATCACAGAGCTGGGGCTTTCCGAGTCCAAGTTTGTATTTTCTCCTATAATACCTTGCACTAGTTTATGATCAAATCTTTCTCTAATCGTATTAGGTTTAATATCTCTTAGTTCGTCAAGCATAACACCATCACAACCAGGTATATCGTTTTCATTGTCCCGGTAATATATGTCATCACGGATTGCAATTGCATCAAACTGATTAGAAGGTTCTTGTCCTGGTATTGGGTTGCCATTTTCATCCAGCTGTTGATCGAGCGGATTCCATGGCCCTGTGTCTTTATGACCTGACAATGTCCATCTTCTCCTAGGTTTTGGTACTTTGCCAATACATTTGTGTATATCTAAGCCGGATCAGATTACAGTTCGTTGATTACAACACTGACAGTAAGTTACTGTATTGTCCTGCTCTATACACAGATCGTACTCAGCTTTGCCTTTGCAGCTCATGTTATCATTCAATCATCGACTGAAATAACATTAGGAATTCTTTGCATTAAATGATCTCCAGGTCGGGAATCGTATTACAACCACAGGCGGTTCCATCGCCTGTGACAGAGTCACTCAGTTTAGTTTTTAAAAGCATACTCTTTTCTTGCCACAGATTGCACAAGTACTCTTTAGCATTAGTCTGCTATTTTTGGTTGCTTGCGTAATTTCGTTTGTATTTTCTGTTTTACTCGTGCACTTCAGGCAATACGTAGTTATTCTTATACTGCTATGTTAGATAAAATATATTTTCAGCAGTAATAGCTATGTTATCGTTTTCTGCACCAGGTCATTAAGTAGACTCTAATATAAATTTTAGAAAATCACCCGGTCAGCCAGCGGACTGGGCCATTTGTTTGATAAACATAACACAATAATATCTGCAAGCTACATTTCCAACTGGCTGAGGTTGATTAGAGGAGCGGTTTATTTTTTGTATTTTTAGTTGCAAAAACGTAATGTTTGACAACATCACTCGGAGGTAGACCAAACCAATCAAAGTAGTTGTTGTTGTAAAGAGCTACCCAATGTGTACCAGGTCCATCATAAAATTCGAATATTTATAACACAACTTCGACAGCAAGCTAATGTTAGCTGTGGTTGAGATGCTAAATCGTCTTTAGAAAATACTCCGACGAATCCGTCGACGTCGCTTAGTTTATTATTAATTTCAAAGTTGTTCAGTGGAGCTATCTTTGAGTTGCAGGTAGCAACCGACCTTTTCCTCCGGTTTTTCGTTTCCTCCTTTGCATTCCCAGACAGATTCGGAAGTAAACTTCTCGTTATTCCTGCTAGTACCTTGAATCCACCTTGTTTTGTCATTCAGCCGTTTTGCGTCCTCTTTTTTTGTACTTGTTTTACGTTCCCGAACACTTCGTGTTTCAGGCTTTTTGTATTACTGTTGTTAGACAAAATCACACAAGTTGTTTGATTCCATCACCGGACACAGCCTTTTTAGTTCCATCAGATATTGCACCTGACGCTGCAGCTATGCTTAGTGTTCCTAGCACTGGCAATGGCTGTGGTAGAACCGTTTTTGCAATAGTTTCTAGTGCAGGTCTAAGATATCCTCCATTTATTTCTCTACTTCGCGCCATTGGAGTTACTTGTCCTGCTGATAAATTCAAAACAAATGGCTTGCTTTGTTGTCTTTTATTGATTTGTCTTTGTGTTAACAGCAGTTTTGCTGGCTGTGGAACGCTCTGCGTTCCGAAATATATCTTCAACTAAACAGACTCGTTTAACGATAGCCTGAGTTAGTTTTTTATTAACTTGTACCGGCGATAAGTTTATGTCGTGTATAATATATTTCATAGATTGTTTTTTTTTTCCTTTTGTTTGATAAAATTGTGCTGGTTGCTGTAAAGTGCAGAGCACTTCACAACCGGATAACCATTCTTGCTAGAAAATCAATACATTCTGCCTTTTGTTAGAAAATTAATACATTCTGCCTTTTGTTAGAAAATTAAAACATTCTGCCTTTTGTTTGATAAAATTGTAAAGCTTGCTGTAAAGTACAGAGCACTTCACATCTGGATATTCATACTACCTTTTGTAGAATCTATCGTTAAGAATCAATCAGATCCAATTAGCGCATATGCATAATACTAAACAACTCCTGAAATCTCTCCTAGTGTTCATGTAAACTCAATATCAGAAGTTGATCCAATAGCTCGTTCGGAGTGTTTTGATACGTCGAAGTGAAATATCAGATAAAGTATTCTGAACTCTTCGATTGAACTTTGAGATACCCTATGAGGATTTAGATATTTTTGCATGGCTTCCATGGCTTTGTCATTCTGGATACTGCTTAGAATGTAATCTGACAAATATTTGTCTGACATTTGCATTGTCGAAAACAGAATTGTTTTGCTCTTGACTACCACGTTGGGTTTGTCGCTGAAATACAATAAACACGTGTGTTGGTAACAGTTCGCATGGCGCTGTTTCTATTCTCCATGTGTTATTTACAGCATTTGATACTGCGTTTGATAAATCTTGTTTTGGTCAAAGTATATTTTTTGCAAACTTGGTCAACATCGCCTCAGTTCGATTCTTTTATCAATAGATGCAAAATCTCATGGCATACACAGCGAGAGTGGTGAAACTGCATACTGACAATAAGCAAATGTTTTGATCAGCACGTTCAAGTATGAGAGTCTGTTTTATTCCACGAAAAACTTTGTTGTAGTCCCTACAAAAACTAAATATTATGTTCAATGGGTGTATCATTGTTATTTGACTTGCGCTATCTGTAAATATTCGTCGTTTAGCATAACCTTCATTGTAGATAGATTTTCTGACAGGTACATTTAATATTTTATTTAATACTACTAACATCGCATTCCATCATTTGTAACATCTGTTGGAGTAGTTCCAAGAATATTGCACGCGAAAGTTAATAAGGCTCTTACAGCAGCAGCATCTTCATCTACAGCTGGTGCAGCAACACAAAATATAGCAGAGTTAGCGATAAGATAATTTCTAAATATAGCTACATTAGTAGCAGTTTCAGCGCCAGCATTAAGAGTATTTCCAAGCGGGTCAAACTCAAATGAAACCGTATTACCATCTCCAGTATATTTTAACCACATTATATTTGTCGCAACAGATCTCTAGTAATCATCGCTGAACGACACAATATTAAGAATTGCACTTGCAATTGGCTTCTGCAATATAAATATCTTCTATTAGCTAGTTGATATCTAGCGCTTTTGAACAAACTCCAATCGTTGTTCACGAGTGATATTTGAGTACCAGCAGCAATATCAACAGGTGGATTATCTGTAACAAGATAACCGGGTGGGATATTTCGGATTAACAACAGAACACGTTTTGACGACACATATATGGTTTAATGTGGCGATTTATATGAGTAGTGGATGATGAAGATGTGTGCGTATTTATAATCCAAATATTGGATCTATTTAACAAAAAAAACGCACAGTTTCAAAGATGGAAAAAAATATACAAATAAATTTAGTTCAGTAACCCTAAAATACAGGATAAATGATTTCACAAATGATTCAATAATGGAAAGATGAATATAGTTCACTCAAATAGTAAACAATGCAAGTCTTTACACATAGTAAAAAATGTATTCGCTCAGGTAGCGAAATTATGTCACTAAACAAGAACGGATATACAATCTATCCTTCCAGTCCTGAATAATACACTGGGTCTTACTAACCCAAATTTAGCATACAGCTAAAAATACATGTGTGGAGATGCACTCCGTCACCCGTGCACCTTATCCGCTCCACAGCTCCTCTGAATCAAATTCACAACCAATATAGACTCCGGACCCTCGGAATACTATGATCACTTGAAACATTAGACCCTCCGGACACTTGGAATATTAGACCCTCCGGACCCCCTGGTCCTTTGACAGCTCTACAGCTGGGTCACCTTAGTCCCTCTGGACACTCCGGACGCTAGACATTAGACGCTCCGGCACCTTAAACGCTCCGGACACACGGACGTTTCTACCCTCTGACAACACCGGACACCCCGGATATTCCTACCATCAAAACACTCACTCAGCCCTACAGCTGAAGTTGTGCGAATCTTTTTAGCAGGCCGCTTGCTGACAAAACCATTAGTATTGTAAAGGTCCTTTACATGTAGTAACGTATTTATACCTTTAGAATTTTCGTTATTCTTTATCAAAGGCACCTTGCACGTGTGGCACAGGACGAATCGTACTCACGATTTCGAAATACATAGACCATATTATAATCACCCTCGGGTATCGTTGTACAGAGAAAAGAAACGAAACCCGAGTACATGTATTTAATTAACAACATTTACACCATTCCGTGACATTATCAGTCATTCGATTTCTCCCTTGCACTTCGAGAACAAGTTTATGCGGCAGCCAAAATATATCTTCGTCACGTGTATTAAACGTTCGTATGCCCATCATGGTTGGTTCATTTGAGATTTCATCGAGGTACTCATCATACTTAAATTCTTTTGTTGTGTTATCTGTTGGCATTTCCTCGGTCAGGTCAAGGTAATTTTGTATAGACATGTTTTATTTGTAAATGTTAGATAATCGCTTTTTTGCGATGTACAGCTAAAATGTGGCAAAGTCAATACGAGATCGTAACCAATTTTCTAATAATTTCTTCGAACGACGGTGGTAACAATTTTTTGTCGTTGTTATCATAGCTGTTGCTGTTTCTGACGTTGGAGCTATTTCAGAAATTGCTTGTTTTATATCTGCTATACTTGGAGTTCCCAATCTTTTGTCCGACAGCTGTGCCCGTTTCGGATGCAGCTCCAGTAGCAAACGCTTTTGATACATCTAATGCAACTGTTGCTACTATTTTTGCAATTCCTGGCATATTTTCAACTATATTAGGGAATATATTTCCGAAGAAACCTCCAAACAATTTTTCTGCCATAAATGTTTCGTTGTTTCATTTGTATAAAGAACTGTCTGATAAACTTCACCGGTCGCTTTCAGATTTTTTATATGTATGACTTTCAATCCGGTGAGCAGAGCTCACCACGACCTGAAGTGCAGATAGTAGGTCACAACTTTCTTAATGAGACTGAGATGTCGCCCAGATTGATCAATCAGCGTCACTGTTATTGAGGATATTTGATTTTCGACGTTTATCGGATAGTAGGTTGCTTGCCGTTGAGGTATTTGCATCAGCGTACCTGGTGAAACATCAAGAGAAAAACTATAAACAGTTTGTCCACGACTGCCGCGTGCTGTATACGATCCGCTGGCGATCGAACCGTTTATAGTTTAGAGCAAATTCAAAATTGCCGGCCACGGATCCAACTCCGCTTGTAATCAACGAATTTATTGTTTTGTTTAGATCTGAAAAGTTGTAAGCACCCTGTGGTATCTTAACAGATATCCAAGCCGAGCCCGCTGGCTGGCTCGATTGAAATGAAAAATTGTCATTCACGCTAGTTTTTATATTTGCCATGGCGTGACAAGCAGTAGCCGAAACCTATTTCATCTTGCATCTATGGGCCACGTTCGATTGGTGGACCATAAATAACGGAAACGTTTGCACTGTCCGACGTAGTTTGTGATGAATCAAGTAGTAACGTTGTTGATAACATTCTTATTTTATCTGTTAGATAAAACTCGGAGTGCTTTGTGGTTAAAGAATCAAATCGCCGAAATAAGATCACTATGTAAAATATAATATCCATCGGATGTTAGATAGCCGTTTGATCGCAAAATATCTAAAATGTCAGATTTTTTTTTTGGCGATTTCTGTGCTTACATTTCCAGATACTTTTGATGAAATTTGTCACATCTGTCGATCAACTGTTTCTGCTTGAGAGTTAAAGATCCTATCACTAGAACCAGAATTTTCTTCCTGAATATGTTTATCACGCCTTTTATCGGTATCCTCATAAAGATTATAAAATGTCCATTAGTATGGTTGTTCTCGTGTCCTGTATTTGTTAGCAGTATACAACATAACTCTAGCAATAATTGTAACACGCATTTCATTATACGAAATTAAAAATTCTTCGTTGGTTCCCGCTTTACTGATATTTTTTTCCAGCTTGTAATCCTATATTTTTGAATATTTACCAGACTATCAATAAAAATTCTTGTATTTATCTGCTGGCCATTTGCGAATTTGACAAACGGCATGTCGGTCAGTAGGAATATGATCTCTGAATAAAAATTGGTATAATCTTCTAGTTGGTTCTCTCGCAGTTTTTTACTAAACCTAATTTGATCCTTCTCTGACGTATTTGCCACCATAATATGGCGTTGTATTGATCCAGAGATTACATTTTTTACCTCTTCTTGTAACGCACTTGGATCTCCTATTTTTTCAATAACTTTCTTCTGATCTTCTTCAAGTATACCAAGTAACCCTTTCTCCAATAATTTGTTGCGATCTTCTGTTGATGAATCAGAAATATCTGGCTGTTTGCCAAGTACAGCATCGGTAACCGGTATTAAAACTCATGCAGTTTCTTATGCTGTTTGCTGTTGTCCGAGAAGTTCTTGCTCAACTTTTTTCTTAAATACAGCTCTTGTGGCAATAAATTTCTTTAGAATCTCTATAAAAATGATAATGAGCTACTAGACAAAAAATGGCACTTAAACTGAAAGGTCATCAGAAGAAAAAAACAACTGCGGCTGGCTCAGATTTAACAAGTTATCTTTAAAAAAATACGTAGATACAATGACAGGTAACCTAAGTATATCAGGTCAGCGAGTGCTAAACCTAGAAATAACATATACTCCTGTTAACGTAAATACCATTCAAGCTGTAAGTTATGCCCAACTTAAGACGGTCGATAACAGCAAGTAATCGCTGAGAGGCGGAACACTGACTGGAGCGATACACATGGCAGGTAATAAAATAATAAATCTGGAAACGGAATACCCTCCTGCTGACGTAAATAACACACAAGCTGTCAATTATACACAGCTTAAGGAGATCGATAAAAACAAGTTGTCAATAACTAGTACAACAATGGCTGAATCGATAAACATGGCAGAAAATAAGATAATAAATCTACGAACTACATACCCACCGTAGACTCAAAAGCCGAGTCAAGCTTAAGTTTAAATCAACTTAGTAATGTATCAGTCTTAAAAATAAATAAATATTGAGATACAGTAAATGGAACACTTACATTTACTGACGGTGCTAAAACAACAGGTCTTATATCAGATTTTCCTCCGAGTGGAGCAACATATGCAGTATCTTACGATCAATTAAAAGGATCACTGACGGCATACTTAAAACTTAGCGGAGGAGCAATAACAGGTTCTAACGATATGGGCGGTAAAGTCATATAAAACACTCAACTTGATAATACTCCGCTGCCTAACGATAACTGGGTAGAAAATGTAAAACAAAATTTTGAACTGACAATCGGCGATACGATGACCGGTAATCTTGACATGGAATCGAACAATATAACAACTACGACAACTATATCAACAAAATCAGATTTAGCAAATAAAAATTACCTCGATATGATAGCAGTGAACATTGCATAACGAGTAGCAAAATCCGGCGATTCAATGAAAGGAACGTTAAACATGGGCTGGAATAAAATAACAACAACTTATAATCCAGTCGCCCCATTTGATCTAGCAAATAAATCTAACGTGGACTCGTCTACTCAGCCGCAGATGTACTTTGCGTCAAAAAAAAAAAAACAAGCGACACAATTACAGGTGCCATTGACATGGTGGCAAGTACGATAACAACAATGAATGTATGTTCCAGTTACAGCACTTGATCTGACAAATAAGCAATTAGTGGATAGTGTTGCTGCTGGTAGTAGAAAATGAGCTAAAATTAGTGCCGGTCATACTCCACATGTTGTTGATTCTACCGATAACGATTGCGGTTTTGTTGCAACGGCATCAACACAATATCCTGGAAATAATCTAAATTTTGCGGTTGCGTTTAACGGCGCGATATCAGGAGGTCCCAAGTGAACAACATAAGAGGAAACAACTAACTTTTGGATTAAATTTCTGTGTTCAGCAGCTGTTGAAATTTAGAAATTTCACCTACGTGGTCGATTAAATGTTAATGTGGACCGCTTATACAACTGGAGATTAAAGGCATCTAACGATAATACAACATGGACAACGTTGTACAGCGCAACCGGAATTAATATAACAACGAGTCAGCAATTCACTATCGCTAATGCTAACACGGTCAACAAATGGCGTGTCTACTTAAAATTGAAATTTGGAGTCGTATTGTGAATGAATGCGCATTACAACAACTTTTCTATTTGATCTGGAATGAATAGATTTTGGTGGGGGTTTTTTTCGATTCTATGAAATTTCGTGATTATGGACTGGATTTATCTGTGACGATTCCATATTAAATACATTGAATTGAAGCAGCGAGGGATAAGCGTGTTGATAATTACAAATGAGTTTCTGTTTATGTCATTGAATGTTTCAAATCATAATGTGGACAAATATGTAGTCTATCAATTGCAATTATCAAAAAGACGCTATGGAATTTAATGCTTATTCCATTTTGAGTGCAGTAATGAGGATGCAATTGCACTTGGAATATATTCGTAATTACAGTACACTTTCTAAATGCATAGTCAAGATTGAGAACCCATGATATGGCTCATGTAATTTGGATTTGCAGAACTAGGAAAGTACATTTTGAGGAAATTCAGGATGTAAAGCTGTAAGTATATTTTTTGCCATTATTATTACTTTTTTTTGGGGGGGGGATTCACCAGATAGATGCCCCCCACCCAACTTTTCCCAAAACAATAAAAGTGTTTTATGAGTATTTGTATCCCCCAAAGGTGTCTATGTTTGTATTCTTTTTATTAAAAGAATTTCGCTCAAAGATTTATTTATTTATTTAAATAAATGTTCGATTGGGGTATTTTTTGCCCTAGTGTTATCTAAAGGGTGGTTCCTCCGATCTAGGTTTTATTTCAAGTCGGAATCCCCTACCCTTTTTTTCCTCGTTGACCTTTGCCAGAGGTCCCCTATATCCTGTGTGTGCTATATGTGTTGTGCTATAGTGTTTGTATGCTATAGATTTAAGTGTCAGGACGACTATTATATCAAATTTCCCCTCGAGTTTTCTATATCTAGATTGGTTTTCTTTTATAATTTTATAATAAAGATAAATTGCCATTTAATTTAGAAATTTTGAAACAAGGGGAAACGATTGCGTTCTATGTTTATATAAAAAAGGCTATTGTCTTTATTGCGTGATCATAGTGATTCGCTTCCCTTCTTTACTTCTTAGGTGGACAGTCATGCCATGTATTAGGATCCACAGTTTCTTTATTACACCATGCTTCTCCTAAACAAGGCACAAAACTATCCCCATTTATTGGCCGAAAATTGTCCATAAAAAAATGAAAGGTAAGAGGAGAGAAAGAAAATATTCCTATTAACCTATGATTAATACTCCCCTGTGTATGTGTTATGTTTGTCCATGTCCTATGTATGTTTTTTTCCAAGACTATTTCATAGGCCTGTCCACTTCGCGTGGCGCCATGTGACATAGCCCCATGGCGTCAATGGCTCGTACTTCACCCACACATGGTTTACCTGTCCCCTTGTACTATGGAAAGTACTAATTATTTACACCTACTATATGTAAATTTGGCTCTTGTTAAGTATCCTTAAAAAAGGAAAAAAACAGGTAAAAGTACCATAACAAATGGAAGTCTTAATAATTTTTGTTATAATTCAAGTTTTAAAAATAAATTGAGTTTAAAAACTCAAAACAAAATCTAATTAAAAACCTCAAAAAAACTAGAGACTGGAAGTGAGGGATGAAATTGGGGCTCCAGCCCGCGCACAGGTGGTGGCATACCCCTAATGAGTAGCAGACCGAAGCCTTCCCGCATTCCCTCCCCCAATCCATGAATTTATTTAATTTAACAATTTCTATTTTCTCTTAAGTTTACTAATACTATTATAATATATTTTGTATTATTCATTCTCATTTTGGGCATTATATAAGTATTTGAACATTAAACTTTGTATTTTAGATGAGCCGATGTTGGCCCAGCGCCTCCATACCCTATCCCAGTTAATTCCAAAATGTTCCTCTTCTACTTTATTCTTAGCTTCTTAGTTAATTCCTCCCCTATCCGATTATAAGTCTTAGTTTGTTCACATTCCCATAAGTCTTTTTAATCTCTATATTTCACTAACAATTCTTTTATGTACCGGAAATGTCTTGGTACTTCGAGTTTCATTTTGTTAATTTATGATTTTTATATGTATCTTATTACCAACAGTTTATGCCTTGTCACTTGTACGTTATTTGTAAGGACCATATCTGATGTCTATAACTAACCTAAATCCGAAACATTGTATCAAAAAAGTTAACGTGGAATGTGCCAAAGCAGCTGTGTCGGTCCACGAAACGTCTGCTTTAGTGCGTTCAGAAACACATTTCATCAACTAAAACGTAAAGTGCCTACTACGCGAGTGTACATGATTTGTTTGCAAATTAAAACTGCTGGCGTCTGCTTTCATTGTTTGTTTACAATAGAAAGTAGTTCCTTTATGCATGTGAATGCAATATGAATTATTCGCGAGTTTAATATCGTAAAATATTGCACGATTCTGACAATGTAAAGTTAACGGAGCAAAAAATGGGCATATAATAATAGTAGATTCTCTAACAAACTGCTATTATAACAAATATTCTGATCAACATATAAACGCCGCTTTAATAGCAGTAAATGATACTGAGTCAAAGACTGAGTCTTACAGCGATGCTGAACGAGATCTATTCTATCAAAAACTTGATATAACAAATATTAGCAATATTATCAAGCCTGTTGCTAATGATGTATTCCAAACATGATCTCATCAGAAAATGTTCACTAAAAGACTATAAAAAGGAATCTGGAAAGTAACTAACGGAAAACAAATACAAAAAATGTCAGAGATCTGATTGTTTGGTATCTAAATTTACAAGAGAATAACGTCAATTTGGATATTGATAAGCGTGGACTTCTCTCTGTGCAACAGCATATGCAGTACTTGCACAACATCTGGTACTTAATAATTTTAGCTCAGGAGATTTAAGATTTGTATTAGGTTATTTCGAATCAACAGAAGATCTTTACCAAGATAATGTGAATGCTATCACTGAAATACCAATACATTTTGATCCTCCCTTTCAGGCTCAGTCCAAAAATATTTTTTGATGATGCCACATATAAAGATACATTATCTGAGTTATATAATGAATATAAAAATGTTATTTCTGGTCCTGGTAATAGCAAATTTCGTCTGCTGACTGATAAAGCTGCCGCTGAGAAAACGTTTGCTTTTAATCAATAAAATTATTGAAACAGTTGCATAATGACAAAAAATAATCGACTTCAATCATATTTCATCAGGTCTCTCCGACAACAAAAGGGATGAGCTAATCAAATACTACAAGAACTATCATAAAAACAACTTTACTGCGTTAGACGCGCCAGAAAATATTACACAAAACTAATAGGCGTGTTAAACTACATTCCAATGATACTAATAACAACTGTAGTAACATCAGCAGGAGGAACAGCAAATCCATTATTGCTGATAGTGTCAGGAGTAGGTATTGTATTATCAGCAAAATACGAGAATAAAATACTTCGTGTAAAATAGCAGTAGCTACCTACAACAAGATACTTAATCAGCTTCGAGCTTATCTCAGAGGGAAAACGTTCATTATGTTGGATCTGATATAAGAACTGCGAATCAAAGATGATTTGCTCGTTGACATGTTACAGAACAGAACTGTGAAATACAAAAAACTATATTCCGTAAATTTTGTGTGAAATATGAAATATGAAAGATATCACTGCAGAGGACACTACGTTTAAGATGAAAAGAATTCTTTTCCGGGGGTAAACATATGACAATTATGCTTGACAATGAGAAATATAGTACATATTTCAAAAACAGAAACAAGATAAAGTTATCTCTTGTTCATGGAGATGGTTAGGAGTATTTTGATAAAATAACCTTGGTCACAGACTTACTTTTTGAAGTTGCTGATAATCTTTGTAATCCGATATCTTAGGACAAATATACTAAGCCCACGGTTGATGATGATTTAAAAAATGTTATGTCGATAAGACAATTGTCTCACATGGAAATTTTATTAAGACACTGGAACCTGGTTCTCTTAGCAGTGGCAAAATTAACTTGTACCTGTTTTGTCATGATGATGAAAGTTATATACAGCAAAAGCTGAGACGTTAAAATTATCTCGACAAGTCACACGGGGAAATTTTTTTGTGTAAATATTAAAAATAAATCGCTCGCGATTTCATGTAAAAACCGCAGCAGTCTTATACAAGGGAACTGTTTATGAGCCAACCCTATTTTCATTTCACGACAATCATGATCTTCCATCTTTAAGATTCTGAAAACAAATGCTCCTAAAACAATTTGGAAAAATACAAAATCACTTTTAAAAGAGACAAATCCTTCACATTCTATTCCACCACTTATAGATACAAGAAGTAATGCTTCGGTTTGCATCTATGATGAGAAAAAAAAAATGGCTAACTTATTAAATGATTATTTTACTTCGGTTTCAACTGTAAATGATTGTAATGTTCCATTTCCTATTTTTCAAAAACCAAGCTCTGATTCCCTAAACAAATTTACTATTACTGAAAAAGAACTTAAAGATATTTCTACGAAAAGAAGTTTAATGGTTCTTTTCGCCCATTGTTACGGTCGGTTTATTGGGTACAGTTCTTTTCGTCATGCCCAATGTGAGGAAATAGTCAGAATTTCTCCATCATTACGGCTGTGATTTCAACTTTCTTGCTGGCTAAGGGTTAGGAAAATTTTATGTCAGTTGAATGAAGGATTTGTGAGACCCACAGCAGATGGCCGGCTGTGTGTTCATTCAGTAATTAAACAGGTGAGTCTACTAGTAGTTTCAAAGAGATTAAACTCCTTGTGTCGCAACAACGGCCAGATTTATATATTCACAGATACCTATGAAAGAAGGGTTTGTTGAAAGTCGCGAACATCATACTAGGAGTACCGGCCAATCAGAATTAGAGAAATGAAAAAACCCTCCAGTAGGAGGAGCTAATGTCTCATACAGCAAGGGGACAATGAAACATCTAGTCAGTACCTGGGTGAATTTAATCACTGGTTCCTGACCTTTTGAGAGGAGCGGAGGATATAAGAATTATACAAAAGTATTCTAGGTGAAAGGACCACTCCGAGCAAAAGATTCGTATTTTTTCTCAAGACATGGTATAGAGGCTGCGAGATGGACAGGCTATGTCCCAGATGCAAACAGGTTGCCCATGCATCAAAAGACTGTACTAATCAGCCTGCAGCAACAACCTATGCCGCAAAAACGGCAACAAGAATAACAAATTTGAATACGGAAGAAAATGAACAATTATAAACATAGATAGGAAATCTCATAACAGCTATAAGACAAAACAAACCAAATAACTAGCGATGGGACAAAAAATACAGAGACAAACACACAAAAAGATGTAGAGACAAACGTACAAAGAGAACAGGAAAACAATGGGGAAAATGCTAAACAGGACCTACAAGTACAAGGTAATGAAACGACTGAGGATGCCTCATTACAAAATTTGGGATAGGAAAACTTTCTCACTCCAAACAAGACGGGGAGGGCTCAGCTCTCCAGCATTGAACATCAAGGGAATCTGCTAGAGAAGAACCCTTACTATCTACTCCAACAAGGGATAGGAAATGAGGAAAGCACTTCAGGAGATAAGGAAATCATTTCAGTGGATGAGGGACTAGTAGTCCTAATAGGTCTGAAACCCCTTATGTCCACACGAATTAGTCATGAACCCTTCACCTCTACACCAATCCCAAAACTGAGGGCCAAAAAGAGGAAAAAGATAATATCTACCTCTAGTCCTTCCTTTGGTGAGGAGGGCTCAGTAATAGGAGAGAATCCATCCTCCCTTACTGAAAATACGCCAGAGAAAACAAAAAGTCTGAACGTAAGAAAGAAATTAAGGACAACCAAACAAACTGGGACGGACAAAACGACAGACTTGGAAACGGAAACGGACAGCGAAATGGAACATGAACAGGACTTAGACGGCGAAATTGAGACAAACTATAATTGGAATCGGAATTTGAATCTGACAAAACTAAGGAGGAAATTCCAGAAAAATTAAATCCAACAGAGGGCGAATGCCCCAGCCTAAAACTAATTATGAACATTAAAATAAATTCAAAAAGAAACCAAACAAAATTTTAAATTAATTTCAGGAGAAAGTGATGCGTCAACCTGGTGTAAAGGAAGAAAATGGAGGGTGTGAAATTCCGCAAAGCTTCCATAAATACAAATGGAATAAATAACGATGAAGTAAATAAGCTAATAAAACTAGCAGAGTAACAGATAATATTTTTACAAGAAACTCATAACAAACTCTCTAAAGAAATACAATGCATGATAGAAAGAGAACTAAATGCGATAGTGATTACTAATGACTACGTACAAGATGATGTAAGGGGTGTGTAGCAATAATAATCAAAAACAAGAGGAATTGGACATGGAAAGAAAGGACGAAGGTAACAACTTTAAGGGGAGAATGATACATATACTGATCGAAAAAACTCACTTAATAAACATATACATTCCTGTACAAAGAAGGGATTTTATAGCGAACCTAAATAAATATCTGAACAATTTTTCTATGGATAATTTAATTATAGGTTGTGATTTTATCTGGGTGGGGGAAAACAGATAGAACTAGGGAGCTAACTCAAAATGACATAATTATTAAGAATGTAATGGAAAATTTAATATCTAAGTACAAATTTGTAGATGTGTATAGAAGACTAAACCTTTTAAGGAAAGAATTTACATATGAATATGGAGACAAAGCAAGCAGACTAGATAAATTATATGCTACAAACTATGGAAATATTAAACTTGAAGATATCAGACCATAACATAATAAGACTAGACGTATATATTAAAAATAGGAGCCAATGGGGGAAGGGGAAATTGAAGCTTAATAATAAGATATTGGAAGAAAAAGAATATGTAGAAATGACCAAGAGAGATATAACAAATTTCAGATTTGAACACAGAAACAAAAACAAAAAGAATAGGAGAAATTTAAGTATAAAATCAGAGAAAATGCAATTAGCTATTCAAATAGACGGAAAGAACTAATCAATATGGAAAAAAGCCCATCAAATCACAATTAGAAAAAATCAACACAGAGGAAAGAATGGAAAAATGAAAAAAAGGCTAAAAGAAATAGAGGAAGAGGAAATAAAAGGAAAAGACATTAGAGCAGGAAAGTTTATATATATATATATATATATATATATATATATATATAAGGCTGAAGGCTTCTACAAAAGAGATGAAATAAGGAAAGGGGGGAAAAGAAACTAGAAAAGATAAAGGATAGGAACAATGAATTAACGGAAAAGAAAAATATTATGAACTATGTCTTCAATTATTATAAAGAACTATACACAACGCAACAAATAGATAATGACACCATAGATAGCTACCTAGGGGAAGTACAGTGCGAGATGATATCGACAGAACATAGAGACATATGTGGCGATCTCATCTCGGCAGCAGAGATTAATACAACTATAAAACAATTACCTAAAGGAAAATCGCCAGGTGGAGATGGACTCACCGCGGAATTCTATCAAAAATTCTAAAGTGAGTTATCGCCGATCCTTGAAATACTATACAATAATATTTTCCTAAAAAATGATACAATGACAAAAAGTATGAGGGAGGGGATTATAACCATCATATACAAAGAGAAGGAAGACAGGGAAGATCTTAAAAACTGGATGTCCATCTCCCTCCTGAATTTAGATTACAAGATTTTAAGTAGGATATTCGGAAATAGAGTTAAAAAAAAGGAATAAGGAAAATAACAAACATAAATCAAACTTGTGGGGGAAAGGGTAGAGATATTCAAAACAACATTTTAAGTATAAGAACAGTAAATGATTACATAAATGAAACAGGTCAGAAAGGTTCTATGGTACTTTTCGACCAAGAAAAAGCTTTCGACAGATTAGAACAAAAATATACACAAAAAGTTTTAGAGAAATTTGGTTTTGAAATACAAAGAACAGTGAGGCAAGGCTACCCATTGTCGATGCTATTATACGTAATAGTGATTGAAATCTTAAGCCATAGGAAAAGAAACAATAAAGAAATTGAAGGGATATAAATCCCAAATTTACATGAGTTTAAAATGTTCCAGGATGCTGATGATTGCACCCAATTTATAAGAGATGCCAGATCCTTTCAATATTTAGTGAGAGAATTTGAAAAATTTGGCAAAGCATCTGGATCTAAGATAAATCACGACAAAACAGAAATAATAAAAATAGGCAACTGGTGGGGTAACCACCCGAGACTCCCACCACATCAAGGGAAAAATAAAGTAAAAGCCCTAGGAGTTTATTTTGGAAAAAATGAATGAGTAGAAAACTATAAGAGTATGATGAAGACAATAAAAGAAAATATACATTTCTGGGCACAAACACCATTATGCATAAGTGGCCAAAACTTACTTCTATTCGAATATGAACTACATCCTGAAATCAGTAGATATGGAAAATAAAGCATTGAATAAAATAGATAATGAGATAATAAACTTTATATGGGGCTTTAAAACGCACTACATAATAAAGGAAACCTTATATAGAACAAACAGAAGAGGGGCATAGCATTACCAAGCCCCCTCCTACTAAAATGCGCAAATATATTAAACAGATTTAAAATACCTGATGCAGAACCAAAAACTCCATGGGAAGCCCTGTATATATACTGGTTTGGTTTTAGACTTAAAAACAGACAAGATATATATAAAAACAATAAATTAATGAAAAAAAACTAGAAGAATCCAGGAAGTTTAAAAGTATTAAAGACCTTATAATCAAATTTAGAGAAAAGAAAGAACTATGGGACAAGCCGAAAGAAGAAACATATCATTGGATAAGGGAGGAAATTACAAACAAAATATTTGATGCAAAATAGAACAAGAAAATTGGGAAGTTAATTGGCTAAGAGTGTGGATGCATTGGTCCCTAATTAAATAATTAAAATTACAAAGCCTTATTTTTAAATATCTCCATATTGCATGGCTCATTGGTGATGTAGCTTTAAGGAGACATATGATAAAAGTTATACCAAAATGGACACTATGCAAAAGAGCTAATTTCACTAAAGACCGTGTAATCACACAATGTGGTAAAAGAAGAAAAAAACAAAGATTACAACTAATTCTGGAGATTTGCAAAAGGGAACGATACCGGAGGAACAACATAGTTTTCTTAGATAATGATTTCGACAAAAATACGCTCTTTAAGGTCATCGAATACATTATTGAAATAATGATGGCATGCGGACAAATAATAAAAATTGATCCTCCGATGCATAAACCACCTAATATCTTTTCCTAAATGTGAATAGTCCAAGAGATAGAGGGAGGGATGCGAGGAGGAGCTTCGGTTTGCCACCCATTAGGGGTGTGTTACCGCCACGCGCGGGCTGGAGCCCTCATATCATCCCTCACTCGGGCCTAGAGACGGTTTACTCTATTTTTTTTAATTCTCCCTGATTTGGCCGTTTTGACATTTAAATATCACACTAAACATATGCAACCAACCAACGTATATAAATTAACTGGATAACCAAGTCGAATACTAACATAACAAAAATTAAACTGAGATGAGAAGAGTAGTCCAGGAAGGCGACCCGGGATGGAGGAGGAGCTTCGGTTTGCCACCCATTAGGAGTGTGTCACGGCCAAGTGCAGGCTGGAGCCCTCAACTCATCTCTCACTCAGGCCTATGGATGTTTTCATTTTCATCTAAATGTGTTAAAAAATTAATTGTTATTTATTAAGGCGGGCACAGGGAACCTTCATGTGGGTGAAGTAAGATGCACAAACGTCGCAGGGCTACATCACAAGGCGCCTCGCGAAGTGAACAGGTCTGCGAAAGAGATCAGAAAACCCACATGAAGAAAATGGACAAACATAACACAAACACGGGGACTAATATAATGTTACCCTTATATCTTAGGTACTAACCAATTTTGAACCCTTTCGGATCTTCTTTAGTTAATTAAGGTAAATAATAAAAGGAGAAGGCCTAACCCGAGTCAGGAGAAACACAACAAAATAAAGGAAATGTGGGACCTCACTCGGACGCAGCCTGTCTCATTTAAGATAATACTAGCTCAATGCGAGGAACGACACAATATGACCACCCACATAAAATACTTAGTTTTCTTTTGAATAATGACTTAGCACACCGATAATTAGCCAAAATTCTAAATTGATAAAGCAGCAGGGAGGGCGAACAGACCACTATGGGGAATGGTCACCCTTTTTTTTTACCAAAAACAAATAGTGACCCTTCATAGAGGTAACTACCTTTCCGCGTCATTGATTGACCCAGAAGAACAAGGGATGCGGTCCACACCCTCCCTGCTGCTATTAATTTATCCAAATATTTTATCAAGACCCACACGATTTCTTGTTCTTGGATCATGTAAATTTATCGTTATAAATCCGTGTGCAACTTGAGCTCGTGAAAAGAAATTTCTAAATTTATTATAATCCATGTCACCACCACACCAAGTTTGATGAATATTTCGCAGCGTATGTGTGTCTACGCCATTAAACACAACTAAAATATTACAGTTATCTCTGATCACTTTCGGAATTTGTGTGTATCGTTGAGTAACATAAATGACATCTGTATTTTTATGTCTGCTACGGGAAAATATCCTGGCTGGATTGGATTGTTTGTCTATCATCACATCATCATACACAACTAAATTGTTAATAAATCCATCAAGATCATCTACGGACGTTGCTTCATCAATATCTGTTATAAAATCAATAGCATTTTCACCGTCATTTATTAATCTTGCATTTTCATTAAAGTCTTTTAATACTTCATAACGCCTCTGATCATCAACAAATGGTGCTACCGAATATAATTTGTACCATTTCAACCATCTCTTTATCAAATCAAGTAGTAATTGCATCTTACCCGATCCAGATGGTCCTATGATAATCATTCTGATGGTATTTGGTAACGCAGGGTGGTGTTTAACTGTCCCTCGTCGCCGAGTTGCTGAGAAATCAATTACATCCATATATTTTATAACATGAATCTGTATTGATTACGTTGCAGATCTAAAACTTCAACTACCAATTTAGCTACGGTTACAACAAAAAATTAAAAAGTAGCGTATGGTGGAAAATGTTCTATATGTAGTAGAAAGAAATTTTCGTTTTTACCTAATAAGCGCGGTGGTGATATTGCTAATCTGATGTCAAAGTTTCCAGGTGCTCCATGGTCTAAATACCCAGGAGAAAAACATCTACCAGGATATAATTATTGCGTTCCTGGTACCAGACTTGATATCAGACTTGATCATCAGGATCAACCAAAACCAGGTGAGTATCCTGTAAACGCTATTGATAAAGCATGTCACGCTCATGATGTTGCATATAAAAGTAAAAATCTACAAGATAGGCATACTGCAGATGTGAAATTAATTCACGCGCTAAATTCTGTAAAAAATAGAAATATCAAAGAAAAATTAGTTAATTGGTTAGTAAGATCTGCGATGAAAGGTAAATTAGCGCTTGGGTCTGGTAATATATAATGGAATCAATTTATTATAGTCCAAGAGGATAGTGGAAAGGTAAAGCAGCAATTAGAAAACTTGCGGATGCAGCAGCGGTTAAACATTCTACTCCTAAAGCGTAGTTATCCAAACAAGCAATATGGCAAATTTACCTACCGCGTCCTAAGAAAATTAATTTTGTTAATGTTCCTAATGAAGTTCATCAAGCAGATATTTTATTTTTACCACATGATACTGTACGTAGAAAAACGTACAAGTACGCGTTAACTGTTGTTGATGTTGCAAGTAGGTATAAAGAGGCAGAACCGCTATCAACGAAAACATCATCTGAAGTAGCCGATGCTTTTAAACGAATTTATCAACGAGGACCATTACGATGGCCACAATTATTATAAGATGATCCTGGTAAGGAATTTCTTGGTCCAGTATCATCGTTAATGAAACAACATAATACCAAAATACGACGAGGGCATACTGCAATTCATCGTGATCAGGCAATTGTTGAACGATTTAATCGAATACTTGCTGAGCGGTTATTTGGATATCAATACGCGAAGGAATTTATTCAGGATACGAGATCTCATGAATGGGTTGCAAGATTACCAAATGTGATAACTGCTTTAATATAACGAGATCGCTCGAACGACCAACATGAAACCCATTAATGCAATTACAAAAAAAATATACCTACACAACGACGTGATTTAACACAGCCGTTGCAAGGTAATATCACTGTCAGGTATTTATATGAGCCCGGTGAACTTGAAGGTGGTAAAAAAGAGCGACTGATCCTATTTGGAGTGTTACCACACACAAAATATCCACCGTGACAAGATCCACAGGTAGACCCGCAATCTACAGGCTGGATTCAACTGCTCCTCAACGTGGATTTGTGCGTGAACAACTACAAATAATTCCCGAGGATACACAACTACCACCGCGATCACTTAACTAGCACCCCAACGCCGATTACACTCGAGACAGGTCAACATCACATTTTCTCGTGTATGACCGCGACTACTATCTTTTCTATCTACGGTAAATTGTCTTGAATCATTATTCGAATACCTCCACAGCATTATGCAATTACAACTTACGCAATGATTATTCTGCTTTTGTTTTAACTCAATAATAAATTCAACATCATGATCAAAGTCGCGTTTATTATTTCATCAGATTGTTTGTATCAGGTTAATTTTTCTTATTATATCACCGTCGATGATGATGCTGGTTTTATTAACGATTTCAGGAATTATAATTCTCCTCAATTGAGATATTTTTCTAACCCTTGATACCGCTTATTAAACTAAATTTGACCACTCGATACGATCGTCTACAATCCAGACTCGTGTATCAGAAATAGTTAATCCCTGAGACGAGTGGATCGTCATAGCGTATCCCAACACCCATGGAGATTTGTCAGCGCGTAATGTATCTTCGACCACACTGATATCAACAGCGACAATATCATTTAATACGAGATTTTGTTTCTCAGTCTGCCCTGGAATATCAACATTAATATTCTGTTTTCGTGTATCTGATGGTCTATAACATAACGGAACGGGCAATTCTGAGTATTTTTCTTTATGCAGCTGAAATAACTGCTGTTGTAAATCGTCTCTGATTATTTTCCTGCTTGCTACTATTAAATCGTTGGGTCTCCATAAATTCAAAATATCGTTCATTGAGGTCTCTGAGATCACTCCGCGTATTATTTCACACTGAATTTTGTTTCATTGTAATCTGATTAATTTTTTTAACTCCTTTAAATTTTCATCAAGAGCTCTATGATCATCATCTATTTCTTCGTAATAATCAACGAAATTTTTTAACCAATCATGTGTAGATGGTCCAACAAAAGGCGGCGGTTGACCATGATCGCCACACATTATTATAGCGGTAATTTTTGTCAATAAGCAGTCAAAAATGTTTTGAATGTATCCAATGACACCGTACATATCTCGTCCCAAATAATTATATTAGGTATATATTTTTCTCCCATTCGTTCAGAAGTCCATGTATCCCCGCGCCACCGAAAGAAACTATGACACGTGCACGATTGTACTTCCCGTTGTTTCATCTCTCGTGCAAGTCTATGTGTGGGTGTCAGCACGATCATATCTGATCATATCTGAATTTCTAAAAACATTAATTGCTCGAGTCGTTTTGCCGCATCCACCAGGTCTATTGAGATATGCTGTCTTATATCTAGTTATTGGATCACTCAACGACGGCGCTTTCGACATTTCTGATATTTTATTACCTTTACGATAAAAATCTCTCATCGGAACATCTGCTGATTCTGTATAATTGTGTAATATTTCTTTTTTTATTCTCCACGAACTCCATCGTTCATCACTACTTATAAATTACAGAACAGATTCTAAATATTTACTTGAAATATAAAACGAATCTGTTGCGACTCTGACTGCGGTCTCAGGAAATCTATTAATCATCGATAATAAATTTATAGAAACATAAGCCAACATAGAAGATCTTAGATGAGTATAATGTGGAGAGACATCATTTATGTAACTAACGATCTTACCCAATTTTGTTCCGTCGGATAAATAAACACTTTCTCGATTTACAAATATATCTCTAGCTGTTGTATCAGCGATTATAAAATCGTATTCGGCGTCATCTAGAATTAATCGTGCGTAATGTCTTTTATGATCATATGCACCACCCTGAGTAAATTTACCTATAATTCTTCTACCGAGATCTTTTGCGGTTTTATCATTATTTTTAAGTTTAATCTCGAGAATTTTAGGTGCTTCTTTGATAATATCATCTTCCGAAACACCAGGACATTTTTCCTTAAATTCCTCAATAACTTCATCGAGACTGATAGAATCTGGCATGGGCAACCAAACTTTGGTCTGCGCGTGATATGATATAATTGCCTCACTGACAACCAACGATGTCAGTACCGCACAATCTAGCATATATCGTAATAAAACTATAGGCACCCAACGTTTTTCAGAAAAATGTCTTCCAAACTAAACATAACAAATTTGGTGGAGATTTTCGTTAAACTCGAATAATTCAACACCAGCGAATCCAGTCAGATCAAAATCAGGTAATGGTCCATTAATTGCCACTCGCGTCATCTCGTTTGTAGGGTGACCAAATCTTTTAAAGTACACAGAACAATCTCCGTATCTGAAAAAACTTCCCGGATAACATGCAACCATATCAACTGAAATAACATCGTTGTAATTATATTTGGGGTTCCACAATCCGCCGTGGCCATACTCGACACAACTTAATTGTATATCCGAAAGAAATTCATTTCGGGTTGGTTTCCACGAAATTTTCTCTCTAGCAACATGAGTTGCAATAGATGGAACAGTAAAACAGTTACTGAGTAACTCATCAATGTTTTCTGAATATCTTTGAGCAAGATTTTACATTTCTTCATGAAGGGATTCTTTACGATATATTTCACCGTTAGGTCGCACAAATTGATCATACCTTTCATCATCTGAGCTCTTAAATAACCACACTGACACAGGATCGTTTTTACTTATTTTGTTAATAAAATCAAACATGTTATCATCATAAAATTTAACAGTTCGATCTCGTGGAAATACTGTTACTGCTCTAGTCCATGCATGCACGTTATGATCAACAATTTCGATCGAAGCTCCTTTTGATTTATACTTTGATTCATACAAAATTTCTCCTGTTATCGTCGCTACGGTTATTGGGAATTTTAATCTTTATCCTAACTCAGTGACATCTTTGATAGACGCTACGGTATCTTTAACTGTTTCGCCCCACTCGTTTATTATTTTACGTCTTAAATCAGTTAATCCGTTTCCACGCATCGCGTTTGTAAAGTGTTCTAATACTCGTTCGGCTACACAATTAAACCTTGAAAATTTCATGGGTGACAGTTTATCAACGCTGTGTTTTTTATTTATCTCATAGAATCCATAAATAATTGCTGTTATAGGGTACGCTCGCTCATAATACGGTTTATCAATACCAGTCAATAGACCCGGTCTGGAATTTTTACTTAAGATGACAGTTTTATTATTACCAAGGACAAGATCATATTTGTCACGGATAATCCAACTATCTGTTTCTGTTAACACAATAAATTTTACTCTGAAGAAATATTTTTTATCGCCCTCGTACTCAGTGATGTAGTTAATAATAGCTGCCGCTCGTTTGTCATTCATTGTAGCATCAACAACTTTGTCCTTGACAGAGTTGCGAATAATCTTGAACGTTGACCGTACATGAGATGCACAATCCGTGTAAAATTCTTTCTTGGCGTCATGAATTATCGAGATCAAACTTTTATTTTTCGGATCAACCAAATCTCGTACTGGTAAGTCAGGAGATAATCTGTCGAGATTAAATTTATATTTAGAAGGCCTAGTTTGGGATAATTTCTCGAATTCGTTCATATAATTAAAACAAATATTTAAATAAGGAATATTATATATACATGATGAATCAGTGTATTTGGTTCATAATCGGCTTAGTAAATCACTGCAACAAATCCTGCAGAAGTGAATTTTGTTGGATGCACTTGCAAAGTATACGGCGGTGGAGTCTAGGACCAATACCGTGTCTGCGATGTGGTGTTGGAGTGCGAGAAAAAACAGGGTTATGTGCAAATTGCGGTGCAAAACGGTTCAGAGAACTTAAGAGATATTACGACCAAAAAAAAATAACAGTGAAAACGCTATAAAATCCGTGGAGGATTATATATCAAGATTTCAGACAAACAATGATTTAAACAAATGATATTATTATGTAATGGAGCAAAATAAATTTGTCCCACATACTACAATAACAAACTACGAATCAAATATTGATGGTATGATCAGAAATTGTCAGAAAAAAAGTACCAGTTGGTTATATTAATAATCATGATTATCTATTGTTTATTGCTGGGAAGAAACCTTATCTCTGTCATCGATTTGTGTATGAATGTCACAAGGGATTGATCAAAGACGGTCTTGTAATCGATCATACTGACGGGAATCCTCAAAATAATAATTTATCCAACCTTCGAGTTGTTACACAGAGCGAGAATAATACACCGTGGCAATACTGGAATATGTAAAATAACCGGAAAGAGGGCGGTAAAATCTATAAACATAGAAACTGGCGAAGAGATTATATTTCAATCAATGAACACATCTGCGAAATATTTTGATATTAATCCGCGTTCGGTACAATTTGTCGCGGAAAATATATATAAATCCACTTTTTCCAGTAAATATAAACAAATAATCACCTTCCAATATTGTTAGTGAGATAAACTGTCATCACTACCTCGAATTATATTTATTAACTATTCTTTTAATTACTTATCATTTTGGGTCGCAGTACTTCCCCATATACTACTTATTTTTTGACTCATACGAAAGGGAGATTACTTCTGTATGTATATATTTATTCGTAGATTTCTGATTTTTATGGTCAGTTTTAACCGTTTACGTCGTAATTAATTGCTCGTAGAAGTATATTTATGGTTTTTAGCTCACAAAATAAATATATAAACATATTTCCCATCATACAACATAGCGGAGTTATTTTTGGATCTGTTACGAGAAATCGAGCCAAAACACGCAGTTTTAATGCAGATATATACAATCTGTTTAGGAACCGCTGCTATAATACAAATCGATCTGTAGATAATGATAATACAGTGGTTGTATATAGGCAGAACACGCTGTTTGAGTGAGATATTTACAATCTGTAGCAAAAAATGGTGGCAGAACACGCTGTTTATATATTTATAGTCTATTCAGAAACCGCTGTTTATATATTTACAGTCTATTCACAAACCGCTGTTTTAATGCAGATATACTCAAAAGCCACTGTTATAATACAAAAACCGCTGTTTTAATGTAGAAACCGTTGTTTTAATGTAGAAATATGTACGGTAACTATTTATTAATTTCTAAAACATATATTGTTAACTGATTCGATAGCTCAGTCGGTATCGTATTGGACTGCGAGGCTCGCGGTCCAGGATCGAATCCCCATGGCTGACAACTGTCGGTGGTACGCATAATTGCGATTTTATAATAATTGGTGGGCTATGCCAACCCCCAACCCCCCTCAGCAAAACCCTCCAACCTCACATCACTGGTGGTTGATACACGTTTTGTATCACCCACGGGCTGATTATTGGGGTGTTCTGCTGAGCGTGTATGTTTGTACTGTCCTTCATTCATTGTATGTTTGTACCGTCCTTAATTAAGTTATATGTTTGTACCGTTCTTCATTATAATCTGATCTCGCTAAAACACTCGATTAGCGGCTCGTCATTCATTGCATATATAATCTGAGCTCGCTAAAACACTCGATTAGGGGCTGGTCATTCATAATATATGTTGTGCCGTCCTTGAAATATCCCTCCGAACTCGCTAAAACACTCGATTAGGAGTTCCATATAGATATTTTTTTATTTTAAAGATTTATTTATTAATGAATCATGAGACCGCTCCGGTGGCCTAGTGGTTAGAGCGTCCGCCTCGGATGCGGGAGGTCGTGGGTTCCATCCCCGGCCGAGTCACACCAGAGACTTAAAAAATGGTACTAACAGCTGCCTCGCTTGGCGTTCAGCATTAAGAGGTTAGTGTTAGGACTGGTCAGCCTGGTGTCAGGATAATGTGACTGGGTGGGACATCATGCTACATGTCTGCGGCATGATGCCCCAGTGCTAAACATCACTATAAACTGCCACATTGCAGACATCGTAGCGATATGACTGAAAAATCGTTAAAGCTACGTTAAAAATCAAAATCACATCACATCACATCACAATGGACCATGAAAATATCAAAGACATTATTTCTGCTATTAAAAAATTAGAAGAAAACGGAATTAATATATCTGATGAACTAAATCCTGAAAAAAATAATATCTGATTTTGAAACGTTAGAAGAACTTAAAAATGAAAATAAGTATGTTCTATCATCTCAATATAAGTTCATAAAGCGGATTCAGGCAGCTATGTTTCAGTCACTAGCTATGGTGAACGATGATCAAGTAAATGAATTTGTTCCTCTTTCTGTTGCAGTAGAACAGGTCAGATCGGGATTATCCAATGAGTACGAAACGAAAAAAAACAATCAGTACCCGCATAAAATACTTAAGAAAAATTATGTCAGCAGGTAATGAAGTTACAAGTTACCAAAGAAACCCTGAGTAGCGATATTCTGAAATATAAAATCTGATTAATTGGCATAATTTTAAGTACCAAGCAACAAATCTGATTAATTGGTACCAACCACCCTATCAGAATTAACAAATTGATTGATTTACACGAATTTAAGTACCAATCACCCTATAGAATTACAAATCTGATTAATTTACACAAATTTGAGTACCAACCACCCCATCAAAATTACAAATCTGATCGATTGGTACCAAATCACCCTTTGAGAATAATAATAAAATATTTCAGAATAATAATAAAATATTTTTTGTAGTATTTTTTGGGGAAAACTGATTGATTGTCATAATTTTAAGTACCAACCACTCCATCAGAATTACAAAACTGATTGATTGGCATAATTTTAAGTACCAACCACCCCATCAGAATTAATAAATTGAATTGATCTGCATAAAAAATAAAATATTTCTGAATGAAAACATATTTCAGAATAACAATAAAATATTTTTTGTAGTATTTTTTGGAAAACTGATTAATTTATATAACTTTAAGTACCAATTACCCCATCAGAATTACAAAACTGATTGATTGGCATACTTTTAAGTACCAATCACCCCATCAGAATTAATAAATTGATTAATTTGTATAATTTTAAGTACCAATCACCCCATCAGAATTAAAAAATTGATTGATTTGCATAATTTTAAGTAACAATCACCCCATCAGAATTAATAAATTGATTAATTTGTATAATTTTAAGTACCAATCACCCCATCAGAATTAATAAATTGATTGATTTGCATAATTTTAAGTACCAATCACCCCATCAGAATTAATAAATTGATTGATTTGCATAAATAATAAAATATTTCAGAATAATTATAAAATATTTTTTGTAGTAAGTTTTGGAAAACTGGTTGATTTACACAAATTTGAGTACAATCACCCCATCAGAATTAATAAATTGTTTGATTTACACAAATTTGAGTATCAACCACCCCGTCAGAATTAGCAAACTGATTGATTTGTGTAATTTTGAGTACCAATTACCTCATCAGAATTAATAATTGAATTGATTTGTATAAAAAATAAAATATTTCTGAATAAAAACTTATTTCAGAATAATAATAAAATATTTTTTGTAGTATTTTTGGAAAATTGATTGATTTGTATAATTTTATGTACCAATCACTCCATCAGAATTAAAAAATTGATTGATTTGCATAATTTTGAGTACCAATTACGCCATCAGAATTACAAAACTGATTGATTTGTATAATTTTAAGTACCAATTACCCCGTCAGAATTAATAAATTGATTGATTTGCATAATTCTGAGTACCAATCACCCCATCAGATTGATTTGTATAAAAAAAATTCAGAATATTTGTTTTTGCAAAGCTGATTAATTTACACATCAGAGTCGAATTCATAAAAAATAAAATATTCCAGAATAATAATAAATTGTTTCAGATTATACAAAACTGATTGATTTGTATAATTTACCCCATCAGTGATTAATTAACCCTATCAGACATCCAATCTGATTAATTTGTATAAACAATAAAAAATATTTTTATTTATTTATTTATTCTGAAATATTTTTATTTATTCTGAAATATATTTTTTTTAAGTTGATCGAGTTTAATACAGGAGTATGTATAATTTAGAATCTGATCTCTGTTGCAAATGATCGCGATAATATATTCTCGACAGAGCTCATCAAACTGTTCTCGTGTTAATAAGAAATCCTCGTTTCCGTATTCATCAATAACTAAATTAACGCTAAATTGCTCTGTGTTAGTAGGTTGTGAAAACGCTGTTCTGTTTGCATTTTCAAGTACTTCTTTGTCATGTATAAAAACCCTTACGTGCTGGTACATTATATAATATTTACGGGATCTTTAAAGATTTCACAAACAGATTTATTATAAGCTCTTCTACACGTAGGTCAATTAAGCGATTAAGGTGGTCTGTGAGCTTACAATTTATTCGTGTTAACATATCATTGTGACACCGCAGAAACACATGATTGGTTGCTACTTGCACAATCAAATCCCCAGGGGAAACGTGTGGTGTGAACGTGTATAAAATATATCCTTGTTGAGCTTGATTTGATTTTCCGAGATCTATTTGATAGCTACCATCGAGTACATCACAAACTAGATTAACCGCGATTATCGATGTTATATTAACGATTCCTGGAGATATGTGTCTACCGCCGCCGTATGGATCATTATTATGTCTAAGAACAAGCTGGAGGTGGGGCTATTTTTCTCCACACAGCTAGTATTTTAGGAAAATTTTCCGTGATAAGATCCTTGAGCGTTTTTCTTAATTCGCCAGTTTTAAATCCTGGTGGTGTAAAATTTAATAAATCTGCTTCGGTTATTTTATAATGATCAATATATGCTCGTTTGATACTATTTTTTCTATACCTGTATAATCACTAGCATTTATTACCTCAATAATAGTCTGATTAAAATATTTAAGATCTGATGCAATTTGATTTAAATGTTGTATAGTTGCAATGATCTGATGTTTCAGATTGATATTGGGATACTCCAGGATATAGTTTTTAAATAAATGTGCTAATGTTGTTAATGTAGTTGTGTGTTCAGTTTTAATTCTATTAGTTGATGATCTGAAATCTATTTCATAAACAATTTTAGTTGAAGTTTTTATATCAATATCAATAATAGAAAACGGTACCAAGGGATATCTTTTACCATCATACCAAATGTTACAATCCCTATCAGTCCATGGATACAAATTTTGGTATTTTGAAGTTGTTATAAACTTGGCATCGTCAATGAGAAATTCATTTAACTTCGGTTCTGGTGGTCCTTCATGCACTGAGGGAACATCCGGCCAACCTAGTACGGATCTTATCGTGGACTGATAAATATCAACGGCATAATCAGGAGAATGTGTCTCAACCGCAGAAGAAAGCGTCGGTTCATGAACGTTAATCGATATTTTCGCTTCTTTCCCGTTATTGATTTTATTCTACGTTGAAATTCCTCATTGATTTGTTCGATCTCATAACTACCAGTGGGTATTCCAACAACAATCCAGTCAGGTGTTCCATCGGGTTTGTTGTTGTTAGCAAATACAAGCGAATTATTTGCTTGTGTGCCATTAAATGATTTTGATCTGATATTTGGCCAGCTGTAATATACCCGTAATTGAGCCAGTGCTACTTCCTTTACTGGAAATGCAGTAGGAAAGTTAATACTAAATTCAGGATTAGTTGAACTTACCGAGATCATCGTTATCTTTGGTGGAGTTGTGTTAGTCACGATCTGCTGGAGCAATTCTGTCATTATTAGTACTTGTATCTTTAATACCGATATCTTCGTCATATATTTTAGTAATCATTGAAAACTCGAAATCAGATATAATTCCATCACTGAGACTCGCTGATAACAACGAGGTCAATTTTGAGTACGCTACCGTCGTTGTATGTAATTTTATTATGTAATCGGATAATTTTTCATTCATGCAGGTGCATATTTTTTTGTGATGATATTGAAAACACCTGTATTGTTGCCGCTGCTGAAATACATATTGTTATGGCAACTGGTGCCATCATTGTCACCGCTGATAATATAACACCTGTTCCAGCAACAATAGCGGATCATGAATAAACAATCACATCAACGATAACTAATCGTCGTCGATATTTCTTTACTTTTACTGTATACTGTTCGACTCGATCTTTTAATGCTGCCTGCCATTCACGCGCTTGATTGTACGTGTATTGTGCACCGTCCATATCTTTTTATGCAGTAACCAATTGAGGTGTTTCAGCTACAAATTCCAACACCACCAGTAAGATGTTGCGGTTAATTTCTCATCAGCTGCTTCCAGAATAAATATTTCCTCGTTTCCGCTATTTAATATAACAGATACAACCCCGGAAAACCTGTCGGTGGAATGACGACATGGATACGTTGTAAATATTTCAAATTTTGCAGCACTGAACACAGACAGCCTGTACACGCCAGTGACTGTTGCGGTATATTTGATAGTTTTATTTTGCTGCGACCATGTTGCGAATCCCGATGATACTGTGTATAAGATGTTGGTAATATGCCCGGGAGTTATTCCGGCCGGAATTTTAATCAAACTGGTTTTATTAACGATCTCAAGAATCCCCGCTACGACATCTTCAAGTGTTGTTTTATGTTGTGTCGATGTTCGTCTTGATATCAGAAAGTTTTATGTCAACGGAGTGCGGAGTGCCAAAGAATTTATCTATGGATTCATCGGTTTTTTGAAAATTTCTTCGAAATCTTCCAAAAGCGCTCACATGAACATCATACTCTGCCCGCAACGTGGATAGTTTACCATCTACGGTGTTGTAATTGACATCAACGTACTTTTTTGTTGCTGCGTCTTCGTCGGATGTTGGATCTCTTAAAACTACTATCTTATTTCCGTTCATGCTGAGTTCACCCGTCATTGTGTCGCCAGTGTTTTTCACGCGATTAGCAACATTTTTTGCAATTTCATCTCTGATAGTTGTAAGCGATATATTTGAATACCTGATTTTGCCGCTGTCAGTAAACACAGGGATATTATCCGTAACTGCACCGAGTACTCGTCGAATTATATCATTCCATCTGATGTTGCTCGTTTTTAGTTTACCATATCGATCCTGAAAAATAACAACCTCATCTGGGTCAACTCCAGCCAGGTTCATGATATCAGCGAGTTCATCTTTAGTCGCATACTTCGACAGATCAACGTCGCCAGACTTTGTTTTAACGCGTGAAGATCTTCTTCTGTAAATATCAACCATTATAATCTAAGATCTGTTTAAAACGAATCGGTTGCTTGTATAATCATGCAAGACTTTATGTGGTGGTTTGGATGATTTTGATATAGCGTTAAGTACATTAATTGCCTCACGGCCACATATTGGCGGATCTGTCATTGTTTGTGTGGGTAGCGTTGAATACCAAACTCTGGAACCAGAGGTTCTTGCGTGAAGTGGTGCAACATATTTGATAAATTCAACAGGTGGAGCTAACCCGTATGAATCAAAATAAACGATTCCACGTGGAGCAACCGCGTATGATACCCAATGAGTACTGGGTCCTGAATTCGAGTCGAGATTAATAATACCTGTTTCGAGTTTGTTTGGTTGTTTCAATAATTGATCTCGCATAAAAACACCTCTAAAAATTTTTATTTTTAATCGTTTAGCAGCATCAAGTAAATCAAAATTTGATGCTGGAGCGTCTAACGTGGAAGCCTCAGACCTCTTCCCCAACGAGATCCCGGTAATCTAAGGCCGCGTCCCTTTTTTGTATCCATTTCCTGTTGCTTTCTTTAGAGCCATTCCAGCAGCTGTTCCAACAGCACCTAATGCGGCTGCTTTTGCTATGGCTGGAGCGGCAGCAGCTATTACCACCTGTTTTAACCATGTCCTTGATGGCGCTCGGAGAAAGATGGAATTGAACTCCGGTTTTTGATTCCAGGGCTTTATTGAAATGTTTAATCTGATTATTTGTCAACGATAATTTGTTTGGACCACCACCAGTCTGATCTCGTTTTAGTGATATTTTAGTTCCGCATTTGCTGGCCGTTTTTGATTGAAGCTTTTTGAGCTGACCAGGAGTCAGAGTAACATTAACATAACTATACGACATTTTTATATAAATATATTTTTCTAAATAACATGATTAAAGATTTTCCACTGGTGCATCAACGACTCTCATTCGACCACTGCCACCTTCAAGTAACATGGCTTTATCGCTGAGTATAACCGCGATTGCTCTATAATTAACATCACCTGTATTTAATGTTGCTTTAAGATGTATATCAACGACAGATTGATTTGATAGATCAAGATGCTCCAGTGAAAAATAATAAATCGGATACAAAGTTCTGAAATCATGTTGTGATATTTGCAATCCAGTATCTACATTTTGATCACGTCCCATGAATGACATTAAACGATGATATGCACGTCCTACATGATTCTGTTCATAATTTAGTTGTATATTCTCTGTTGGTTCTTGTTGTCCGTTTATCCGTAAAGAAATATCTGTGATACCTAGTTTGTCAAATAGCATATGAGAGTGAACTTGTGAGCCTAATCGATTAGTTTCCTAAAACTCAATAAAAAATATGCCGTGGTTCAAAAACACCCTGTTGTGATGCTATATGCCATGTAAACTTACCGCTGACGTTAGTCTGCATACTATCTGTGCTTGTTGTTAACCATGACAACAAGGATTTACCACCAGTGTCCATGAAAGAAATTAATTTTTGTTCTTCTGCGATCGTTGGAGTCATTACCGGCATCCACAGTGAAAGTTTCGATAATATTACTTTACCAGCATCACCAAGAGGTCTCCACAGAGCGTCGTTATCATCACCTTTTCTTACAAGAACAACCGTGTGTCTAGCTCCAAAAATAACCTTTCTAACATTTCTACAAAATCCAAAAGTATGCGATAGTGGAATTGTACATGAAAATCTTCTATTGGCTCCTAGCAACATATTTGTACGCACTGCAAATCCCAAGTTGAAATTTTCATTAGAGCCATGAACCACTTGCCACACATCAGCATCAGAGTTATTGAAAAAATTTCTTGGTCGTCTCATATTATACTGATCACTTTCAGGGTGACCAGAATTGTCTTTCACAAACATCATTGTGGGACCTGCTGATCTTGTATAATCATCAGAATATCTTGCCAACCCTATTATTGTTGTAGCAACGTCTGCATCTTTCTGAATCGATTCGATATTTTTTCCATCGATCATATAAGTGGCGCTATCAAACAGTGCCATGATCCCTTTGTTGACTAAACCAACTTTTACTTCATCTCCATAATTAGTATTATCCGTTTTTACAATTGTACCTTCTACCTCACTAAAAGCCTCAGCGGGTAAAAAGTATCTACTTGTGTCATGAACTTGTAATTCATTTCTTCCACGTTGATCTGGTGTTCGTGCCTCATAAGAATAAAACTGATAATCACGTACCGATTCATCTTTAAGGACAGGTGCCTCCATATCAAATGATTCGTCGGATACGCGCTTGAACATTTTTATTATAATTATTTCCGTTTAACATGTTGATTATCGCGTTCGGGAAGTTCCACTTCCTGATATCAAACTTGAAATAGTATTCCTTGGTTCACCGAGTCCTTGATCTGCTAACGCTGTCAGTTTTTGATTTGCAGCCTGATTTATTATTTTACTTACGTATGCGGGCATAATTTCGGTACTTGCCAGTTTCACATTAATCGTGCAAGTCTATCTTTGATCGCCGAGAACGCCTTACCAGCAACATTGACAATTGCTCCAGGAGCTTTTTCACGAACAATATCAAAAGCTTTCATCAATAATTGTTTTGCAACAGGTGCTACTTTTGGAGCCATCCTTGTAAATAATCCCTGAATAACATCACCGTAAATAGCTCTGTAGATTTGTAATTGTGAGTTTACCGCTCTGACCTGTACGGATTTACGATGATTATTATGTACTATCATCTTATATTATTTACCATTTATCTAACAACTAGTCACTGTAATCATCAACAAGTTCATCGATAAGATCTCGGTAAACGCCGATATCCATGATACCACCTTGAAATAATCGCCGACAAATATCAGCTGCTTCATTAATTATTTCTGGTGAATTATTTCCAGCTCGTTTTCCTCCCATGAGAACTTTCAACCGTGACACATCATTAATGATATTATCAGGACAAATAATATTATTTCTCAGACCACTCCCCGTTGCTCCTTCTTCTGATTTCTTAGATGGTGTCATTTCAAATATAGTTTTAATTTTCGACAGCGGTGAAAGATGCTGCTTTTGTTCTGTTCGTTGCAGAGGTGAAAAATGCTGTTTTTGTTCTGTTCGTTGCAGAGGTGAAGGAAGTTGATACTGGGAGAATTGTTTCTCTCTCTCTCCATGAAGTACTTTTACTTCTTCATAAAGATTTCTATATTCTAAATCATTACTTTTAACCTGTTTTTTGTTTGCATATATGCGATATATCCGTTTAATAAGATTATCGCCATTTGTCCTTTCATGAGGAGGGTTTAAAATATTAGATTTGTTAAATATACAATACAACATTTTTTCAGGTACATTTTCTCTTTCAGTATTTCTAATATCTTCGGCAAACCCTTCCTTAAATCTTGCAATTAATTTTATATTTTTTTTTTGCTGGTTCGGGTTCAGATTCAAGTTCTTTTTTTACGTCGGTGACTTCAGCACGAAGTTTTTCAATACTTTCAAGTATTTCCTCACCAACAGGTGGAGGTTGAGCCGCAGCTATATCAATTGGAAGATCTCGTAAAATCTTCTTAGTTTGTTTAGTGCTTCTTGCTATTTTTTCAGTTTGTTCTGCTGTTTGTTTTGATACGGGAAGAAGATCTTCTTTGATGACAGTTGTAACTTTTTCAGTAGCTGCAGTGACGGGTTTAAACAGTTTTTTAGTGTCTTCTTCGTACTCAGCGTGTGCTTCTTGCTGCGCTTGTAGATTTTTTCTGAATGAGTTTCTGACAGGAAGAAATTTTTTAATTGCTTCTAGTCTCTCTCGTGCTATTCTTGCAGTATGAAATTCTGGATGTACCATTATTTTTAATATAACAATTTTTTAATTAATAGCAGCAGAGAGGGTTGGATAAATTTTATAATGGGTCATATAAAAATTAAATTTAATTAAACCTCTATGAAGGGTCACTAATATTTTTTTGGTAAAGAAAAGGGTGACCATTCCCCACAGTGGTCTGTTCGCCCTTCCTGCTGCTGATAATAAAATTATAAATCAAATCAAACATCTGAATTAATGAGGAATAATTAGACGAACCAAAGGGGAACTAATATTTGATATAAAGGCTGTCCTTACATGTATATCTAAAGCATACAAACAACATAGCAAAATACACATAGCAAACACAGGACATAGGGGACCTCTAGCAAAGGTCACTAAAAAGTTGAGGGGGAAGGATATCGAACTATATGAATGAAACCTGGCTCGGATGAACAACTCTATAGAAAACACTAGTGATAAGAAATACCCCATCAAAAATTTAACTTTAAATAAATTTTTGATCAAAATTCTTCTATAATAAGAAACAAACAACACACCTATGGGGTAAACAATCACACATAAAAAACTTTTTTCTTTTTTCAGTTAGTGGGGGGTGTATTTGTCTGGTACCCCCACCCCACCCCCCTAAAAAAAAGTAAAAAGGGGAAAGCTTCGGTTTACAGCCCAAGTGTGGGTATTTACCGGCCTGAGCGCGGGCTGGAGCTTTAATCTCATCTTTCACCTCATGGAATTAAACAAATAATTAATTAATTACAATCGATTTAGCTGACTGAGTTGAATCATCCGGTACCACTAACAATGATACATCTAAAATAAATGTAACCAATTTAGAAAATGGGAAACCCAAATAGTTTTCTAACAACTAATAAAACATAATACTTTTCTCTTTCTCCTTTCTTTTTTTCTCTATATTTATCCTCTTCTAGCAAGAAACTTTAGAGGGACAAGGGGAACCTGCATATGGAAGAAGTATGGGACACAGACGTCGTATGACGTCGTAAGTCACAGGGCGCTACGCGAAGTGAACAGGCCTGCGAAAGAGCTTCAGAAAAACCCATATGGGGTCGTCCATTAATTATGTCAACAAAATTTGGGGGAGGGGGTTTGAAGAAGTTTGACAATTGTTGACATTGGGGAGGGGGAGTTCAAGATAAATTGACGTCAGCAAGCAAAAAAATGTATTAAAATTTATTTGTAGACCTTTTAATTTATTTTTAGCATTAAAGCCAGCCGTATAAAATATTGTTAGTTTGGAGGGGGTGGGTACAATTTTATTAGGGGGGTCACTGAAAGTTTGACAGTTGTTGACAAGGGGGGAGGGGGGTAAAAATTGCCTAAAAATTGTTGACATAATTAATGGACGTCCCTTTGCAGGAAATGGACAAACAGAACACAAGACGGGGATATAGGATTAACCATAAGAATAACGGGCTATCCAAACTAACGATGAGGCTAAACTAACTTTAAATAACAATTTTGTTTTTCTAAGTTTATGCCCTTTCGGATTCCTTTTCATGTCGTAAAAATAACATCTATATTGGATATGGTCGAATAAAAAAATAGGCCATACTAGTGTAGATGTTTGAACATAACGTTCAAGACGACAGACAATGCTGTGCCCACAGATTAAGAGAAGCATGATGAGTGGATAATAAAAGAAATGCTGCTCCTTAAATAGGCATGGCCTTCTCTCTCTTGAACTACCCCGAGGAAATACTGAGAAACGTCTCACATCTGCACACACGAAAAACACAAGGAATTTGTTATTACTTTTTGTAACCGCAACCGTTTCTCCTTCAAATTCAAAATCAGAATTCCAAATTAAAAAAACAATTTGTTGAACAAGAAATGGAAATTATTCATTTTCGAATAACAAAAATAAATTTCTTATATATATATATATATATATATATATATATATATATATATATATATATATATATATATATATATATATATAATCAGATTATAGTAGAACTTGGGAGAAAAAATTGGCATAATGCTGTCCTTACACACGAATCTATAACAAGCAAACAAAATAGCAAATACACACATAGTATACACAGGACACAGCAGACCCTTCGCAAAGGTCACTTGAGAATACAAGGGAAAGGGACTCCGACTAGGAGAGTGAAGCCTAGATCGGATGAACAACCCTTTAGAATACACCAGGGAAAAAATACCCTATCAAAAATTTACTTTTAAATATTTTTGATCAAAATTCTGTTGAAAAAGAAAACAAAAAACACAACACACCTTAGGGGGTTACAGGAACACATGAAAACACTTTTGTTTTTCTTTTTTTTTTTTTTTTTTGGAAATGGGGGGGGGGGCATCTGTCTTGTGTCCTCCAAAGAAAGAGTAAAATGGGAAAGAGGAATTTGACTGGGGAAAGAAATAAGAAGATTCTACGGGTAGGAAATATCTTATTCGAATATTTGTGTTGATTTGTGTAAATATGAATTTGTAAGATTGTGTATTATAACGTATAGCTATTTTATTAGGACATGGAACAAAATATATCTTAGAATTATTATATAATATTATATCATAGTGTTTTGTTGAATCTATTAGAATTTGAATTGGGATGGTATTTGAATTTATAAGTATGTAGAATAAGAATTATGTGAGGTAGACATAGTGAAGTGGTATGCATATGTATTTACGTTTTTGTATGTATCATTCTATTATTCGTAGGACAGAGGCAATGTGAACGATTACCGTAACAACGGTAGATTGATGTGTCGCACTGTAACATTTAGACAGTGTGTGTGTGTGTGTGTGTGTGTGTGTGTGTTACGAAACTTCGTTAAGTTATATTATTTGTATGTAGAGCAAAGCGTGTGTGAAGAGGGCCTGGTAGAATGTTTGCCATTTGTCTGATGAGAAGTCCGTGAGAGAGTGGAAAATTACGAGAGGAGTATAGGAAGAACCGGACGTACGTCGCTTACACTTTCTACAGGAAGCTCACAGGATGCACGTAGAGACGGCACTAAACTCTTAAGGAAGGAACGAGAGGTACGAGAATAGCACAAGGAGTAGCGGAGTTCAAGGAGTATACGAAAGGCGCAGGAGAAGAAGAATAGTAGAAGGAGTGGCTAAGGAAGAGGACATGAGGGAAGGAGAAGAGAGAAAAGCAAATCTGACACAGATGAGTACAACGAACTACTCACTGAAAGGAGACTCTCATACATTAATAAAGTAATTCTCAAATAATGGAATCAAGAAATCATTTGTAACAGGCCAAATAAATGTATTAGTTTATGAGTAGAGTGTAATTGTAAAATTATAAGATTTATATCCAGAAAGTGTTTGATTAGTTTATTTATTATTAATATTGATTAAATTGTTAGTGGGATACTTTAGCATCAATGGGACTTTAACGTTAAAATATGGGGTTTGCACTTTTGGCGTCAATGGGAATTTAACATGGGAATGTTACTTGGAGGTCAATGAGAACTGAACATTGGGTTGCGTCATGAGGTTTATAGGGTCAAAACTTTTTATAGGGAGAAATGTATTTGTAGGGACAAAGGGTTGATAGGGACAAACATAGACATACAGAAACAAACAAATACACATCCAAACACACAAAAAAGAGGACAAAAATGTTCTAAAGAAAGACGCACAGATAGAATAGAGACTCGAAAAAGAAAAGTCTATTGTATGGGTTCAAAACATTTCATCATCATCATTGGCGACTCAGTCTCGATAGACCATGCAAATAGTGCCCTTGGGGTGTTGTCTGTCTCTGTTGGCATCGTCTGCTGTGGCTGTGCAGGGCTATACGTGAGTGACAGTCCCTATTGCAGTTGGTGCAGACATACTGGGAAGTCTGCGTTACTGTGGTTGCTGCCGCCGCCTTCTTTCTCTTACGTTTCTCTGCCGCCAACTGGCCTCTCCTCGCATCAGCGACTGTTTACAGTCCGTCTCCAGGTGTCACGGTCCTCGGCCAGCTCTTCCCAGCCATCGGGTGAAACGTTGCATGCCTTCATGTCCCTCTTGCATACATCCTTGAAACGGAGTGAGGGGCGTCCGACTCTTCTCATGCCAGTGGCCAGCTGTCCATATAGGATGTCCTTTGGCAGCCTTCCATCCTCCATGCGTCGGACGTGTCCCAGCCATCGAAGGCGGCGTTTGCTCAGCAGGGAGTACATGCTGTGGGTACTTGCACGCTGCAGGATCTCGCTGAGTAGAACACGGTCTTGCCAGCTGATTTTCAGGATGCGTTTTAGGCACCGTATGTGGAAGGAGTTGAGCCGGTGTTCTTGCCTCATGTAGGTACTCCAGGTCTCACTTCCATATAGAAGGGTGCTGAGAACGCAGGCATGTTAGACTTTGACCTTGGTGTGCTCTGTCAGCGCTTTGTTTTCCCACACCCTCTTCGTTAATTGAGCCATGATGGTGTTTGCCTTTCCAAGCCTTCTGTCCAGCTCCATATCAATCGAGAGAGTGTTGCTGATAATTGACCCTATGTAGGTAAAGTTGTTGACTGATTCCAGGGTGACACCGTTGACTTTGATGGAAGGGGCAATGGTGGTATCCTGCACGCTGACATTTGTTTTTTCCAAGCTGATGGTGAGACTAAACTGCATGCAGACATCAGCAAAACGGTCTCCCAGTCTCTGGAGGGCTTCCTCGGTGTGGGTCACAAGAGCTGCGTTATCTGCAAAAAGCATCTCCCTGATGAGCACAGCTCTCACTTTGGTCTTTGAGCGCAGTCGTGCCAGGTTGAACAGCCTCCCGTCGGACCTGGTGAGTAGATATATGCCATCCGTGGACGTGTCGAAGGCGTAGGACAGGAGCAGGGAGAAGAAGATCCCAAAAAGTGTTGGTGCCAGCACGCAGCCCTGCTTCACGCCGCTGTTAATTGGGCAGGAGGTTGAGGAGGATACATCATACATGACCGTTCCCTTTATATCTGCATGGAAAGAGATTATCGTGCTATGGAGTTTTGGGGAGCAACCGATCTTACTCAGAAGTTCAAAAAGGCCCTTCCTGCTGACCAAGTCAAAGGCCTTGGTGAGGTCGATGAACATCGTATAGAGTGGTTGGCCTTGCTCTCTGCTCTTCTTTTGGAGTTGTCGTAGGGAGAAGATCATGTCTGTCGTCGACCTGCCTGCTCTGAAGCCGCATTGTGATTCCGGGTACACACGGTTCGGCAGCAACTGCAGCCTGTTGAGTATGATACGGGTGTACACTTTACCAACGATACTCAAGAGCGAGATCCCTCTGTAATTATTAGTCACTGCGGTCGCCCTTGTTTTTGTAAAGGGTCACAATTGTGGCATCGCGCATATCTTGGGGGACTACTCCTTCCTCCCAGCAGAGGCAAAGTAGTTCGTGCAATGGTTTAATCAATTTTGGTTTTCCACGTTTGATAGCTTCGGACGGGATGCTGTCACTACCTGGTGCTTTGTCGTTTGGAAGGGAGTCGATTGCTTTGCTGAGCTCCTCTAAGGTTGGCACTTTGTCGAGCTCTTCCATGGTGGGCAGATTAATTATGCTGCTGAGGGCTGCATCGATGACTGACGTTTCTCGAGAGTATAGCTCTGAGTAGTGCTCCACCCATCTGGCCATCTGTTGCCCAGGGTCTGTGATCTTCTCTCCAGTCAGAGATTTCAGGGGAGCTACCACTTTCACTGTAGGCCCTAGAGCCTTCTTGATGCCACTGTACATACCTTGGATGTGTCCGGACTCGGCACTGCACTGGATCGTTTCACACAGTTGTTGCCAGTACTCGTTCGCACACTGTCTAGCGATGCGTTGGGTGTTACTTCGGGCACTTCTGAGAGCAGCAAGCGTCCGTTCATTAAGGCATTTTTTGTAAGCTATGAAGGCTTTTCGTTTCTCCTCGATTTGTGGTTCCGTCCTTGATAGGTGTGCGTTGAACCAGTCTTGGCTGGGTCGTTCCTTCTTGCCAAACGTTGACATAGCTGTACTGTAGATGGCACCCTTCATGGCGTTCGACATGACTGTAGCATCGTGCTCAGGCAGGTCCTGGAGAGCCTTGTCCAGGGCGGACACATACTCCTCCACCTTGGCAGGGACTGACATCTGCGCAGTGTTTATGCGAGGACGTCCTTTTGGTTTTGAGTGGTGTAGCGTGTGTGGCTGTAGTCGCACTTTGCTGCTCACAAGGGCATGGTCGGAGTCGCAGTCTGCATTGTGGTTGGTTCTGGTGGAGAGTATGCTGTTAAGGGCAGAGCGCCTGGTGATGACCAAGTCGAGTTGGTGCCAGTGATGAGATCTGAGGTGTTTCCATGACACTTTGTGTTGTGGTTTACACTTGAAGAAGGTGTTTGTGACGCACAGGCCATGGTAGGTGAATAGCTGCATCAGTCTCTGACCGTTTTCGTTGGTCTTTCCAGTGCCATGATATCCGAGGCAGGTAGGCCATGACTCGTGGTCCGCACCTACTCTGGCATTAAAATCGCAAAGGAGGAATATTGGTTCGTTTTGGGGGCATCCTTTGGTCTGTTCGTCCAGCTGCCCATATAACTGATCCTTCGCGTCTTCTGACGACGTGAGGGGTTGGGGCGTAGACACTGATGATGTTGACAGGACCTGAAGCAGTGGTGAGGCGGATGGACAAGAGACGCTCAGTGCCTTCTGTGGGAGGTTCAGCCAAGCCCAGGAGATTGTTTTTGATGGCGAAGCCCACTCCGTGCTGGCGGGGCTCCTCAGGTTCTCGACCCTTCCAGAAGAAGGTGTAGTTTTCCACTCTGAGGGAGCCACTAGAGGCGAGCCTGGTTTCCTGGAGGGCAGCTATGCTGATATTTAGTCTGGTGAGTTCTCTATCGATGATGGTCGTCTTTCTGGTGTCGTCCACTTCTCCGAGGTCGTCGGAGATGCCTGTACACATGGTGCTCACATTCCAGCTTGCAAATCGAAGAGCTGGAGTCTTCTTTATTGGTTTCTTGTTTCTTTTGTCTGGTATAGAATTACTGTCTGCTTGTCATGCTGAACAACACACTGAGCTACCAGACACCCACTGGAGCAGGCAGACGATGGCGGGTCAACACATTATTGACCGGGGGCTGCCCGACTTGAGGCGGTCGATAGTCGGCCAGTGGGACACGATGATCCCCCGTCAAAGCTGACCCGTGGCGCCCCTTCCCTACGCCAATCGGGTGGGACTTATAACCCGTAAACTGTCAGCTTCCGTGTTGTTTCCTCACTCAGTAGCGAGACTGGAGTGTCCTCTCCAGGGCGCAAGCCTGGGCGTGGAGTATGGAGATCCTGGGCTGCCCAGACGTCAGGATCCCCTTCTCGTCCTTGCTGGTGGGGTCCAAATGAATGCTGAGCATGACATTTGGCACCAGTTTGGATGCAGGAGCTGCCGAAAGGAGGTCGTAGTCGACCACCAGCCGCCTTAGGGGCTCCACTCCGGATTTTCTGTCTGGGTTTAATCCTGTAGCCTTTCCTTCTCCCGAAGAAATCCACAAGGCAGTGGAGCCATAATCCAATGGATGGGACTTGGTGGATTTTGAATCAGAATTTCCTTCTCCTAGATGAACTGCCCGACAAGGCTAGCGAGCTTCATCTGCCCGGGTTTGGAGTCAGAGTTTCCCTTCTCTTAGACTGGTTGCCTGCCAAGGCTAACGAGCTCAGTCTGCAAAACCAGTTATACCGCCGGGCACTCGGTCGCGCCACACAGCAGGATCTGTTAAAACAGGGGGCCCCGCGTGAAGGTGCTGCTGTGGACACAAGTAACCTCCTGCCCCGCATAGCGAGACAGTGGTCCTGCGGCGATCACTAATCCTGGGAAGGAGAGGCTATGAGAGGCGCTTCACTTTCCTTTGGCGAGCGGGACGCACACATGGGCTCTCTGGCTTGTGCTTTGGTCTAAGCACTATCCATTTAATACATAAACTTTTGGACATGAAACAAACCTATTTAAGAGTTATTTACTTCTTGGCTCTAGTAAACTACTGTTTAAAATTAAAGTTCACTCCTTTCTAAAATCATTTCATATGCAACGTGTTTATATTTAATGTTCATTTATAAGAAAAAGCTAAAACAAAACGAGTAACAACCAATCAAATAAGTTCATGTTTCTCTTTATATCCGTCGCACACGTTGTCAGCTACCATTTGTGTCCCAGCGTGGATGTTTCCTATCACTTACTCTCGTTCATTAGTAAATCTGCTGTTATGTCCATCGTGCTAGGTACACTTATCCGCAGGCAGATCAAGTGCAGTCATCGTCTTCTTCCCATGGAGGTACAACGTATGCCATATGAATGGTCACTTTTCCATCGGTGATGTCAAATTTTTCTATCATCGTCTGCACGTCTTCTATAACCCTCAAAAGTTTGGAAGAAGTTAGTTTTGCAGGTGTGCTAAACACGAGACATACAGGCGAGTTCAAACTGTCGTGATACATAGATAGGCTCAAACGACCTCGACCTTTGACTTGGCAATGACATTTGAGTTCCTCTAACAGTGAGTCAAGTAGGTCTGTAATGAAAATTGCTACTTTCTCCGCTGGAATGTCAGACGCGAAGTCTTTAAATTTCACTCTGTAGGTGTAAGTTGTCGTCCTAAATTTTCTCGAGGTCGCCGTCTGAGTCATTTGGATGCTAAAATACTAATTTAGGTCTACTGAATCCTTTCCCTTCTTGGACGCACTTTGCTGTGACGGTATGGTGGTGAAAAAGGTCAATGATGTTTGTTCCTTCCCTTTTTCATCTGCGTAGAGTGAATCATCTTCCTCGTCGCTTGTCCTCGCAATGAAGTGTCGTTTTTGAAAGTCGTCCCTTTTTATACTGGGTGATATCAGCATTCCATAAGGTAAAGGTTTGTGGTCTGGACGTTGCACTGGTTGCACGTAGTTTGTCATGGTGTTAGTACATAAACAACTAAGATGTGGTACTGCATTGGTGATGTGATCATGAGACATATAATCACACCCGAGTTTCTCGTTGGACTTGAGTCTTACTTGAGTCTTACGCTCGATACTTGCTGTTTGAAAGGATTCATTTTTCTCGATTGACGTTGGAAGTGACAATGAACTATCGGTCTTGGAGGTTGTCCCTTTTTATATGCTGACCAATATCGACGTGACCGTACAGCAAAGTGAAGTGGTTGAGAAGCCTCACTCGCTTCTGGTACACGAGCTGATACCGTTTTTCCAAGTGTCGACTGACGATTTGGTGAGTGGGTAAACTTACAATCTTGTGCGGTTCGTAGGTGATCACTTTAAAGTTTTGTAAAGGGGCTCTCGTTGACTACCTTAGGTTGGGGTGGGGTGCTCTCAGTATTATCTTTAATTATTACAGAAGACTCACGCAGGCTCGTTTTTGTTAGAAATTGAAGTAGTAGAGATGCAAAGCCACGCTAAGAAGTGGCCTCGTACCAATCTTCCATGGTCCGTTGTAAAAACTGATTTTTAGTGTCACGTTCAGGGTAGCAGAGGGGACATCCATGAAATAAGCATCCGTTAAATTCGTACATGATCTTGTGGTTTCTTAAGTCTCAACCATCCACCGAATACATTCCGATGGTCTTTTCGCCTCGTCCGTTACGGGCATGTTGAATCCATTTCCTTGTCGCACAAGTAATGTAGCCAGCGTAGGGCTTTGACCGAGTATTGACGTTTCACAAAGTTTGTCGTTTGTAGGCTAATGACAGCCAGGGTGTTTTCGGCCAGGAAATGTTGGCGGTACACTAAGGAACACGCTTTGGCAATGGTGCAGGCGTCTTTCAAAGTATCGATCCCTCCGTGTTCTATAAACAGTTCTCGAAATTTTCCACAACAACGCCGTAAAATGTCCACGTCGGAACGAAATACTTTAATATTTCTTCCTGAAAGTCGAAAGGGTCCGAGATGTGAGCCTCGTACCAAGTGTAGAAAGCTTCTCGTTGTTCGGTACGCATGTTGTCGGGGTCGTAGTCGTGAGCCTCAGGCAGATGGGGTAGAACGGCGTGTTGATTGGCTTCGGTATTTAAATTAGTGCGGAAAGTAGCCTTTGGCCATTTCTGTCATTCCAAACGCTTTAGGCATTCGACTCAAAGGCATGGCCAAGTAGCTCATCGAATCTTTAAACTGTACTCGACCCACTTGCATGGAAATGATTTTGGCTCCGTTCAAAGTCACTTTAAGACGTTCGGTGCCTTGTTCCGTATAGTATCTCGAAAGAAACTGTTCATCGTATCCCGAGAAATTGTGAGCCATTACCTTGGCATGGCGATGACAGTCTCTTTGTCCTCTTGGCTCCACGATTCGTCGATGGGGTCTAAGATCCATTGGGCGAAATCGGCCAGCGTGTTCTGTCCCCGAAAGATTTTTTTCACGTCCTCCAGGAATATTGCTGTAATGAGGGCAATGACTAAAGATAGGCTCTTGGGTGCACTTCTCACACGCTCACTGAGCCAGGAATGTGAATTCCAGTCTCTTACATACATTCGAAATCGACAAAGATGAAAAGGCCTTTCTTTTGGTCATCTTCCTCCTCTTGTTTGGAATGGTAATTTTGAATGTAGCATTCGTGTTCCAAGTCCACGATTTGGCGACAAATGTGACATCGTTTCTTTCCTGAACATACGTGTGCCTTGGCATTATTGGTACGTATGCCTTGTGCACAAGTAGGGCACAATCTCAGGAGATGACAAGCACTTTTCTGCTGTGAACTTTGCGTCTTCAAATGTTGTTGGTAGCGGGTAGGGCTGACAAAAGTGCGCTGACAAGCTGGACAATGCACTCGTTCTTGTCCTTCGTCCAGACAGGGTTGAGATTCCATACATCCTGAGCTCTTCGATCCACAATGCTTGTGTTGCTCTCGATTGTTATAGCTATAGTCACATTTCTCACAGTGATAATCGTATCCCAAGAATGCGGTGATACTGGCGATGGCATCGAAATGTTCATCGTGATAATAGACGTGAATGTATTTTCCGTCTTTGAAATGTAGGCCTCGAAACAATAAAGGTCCGCGCACTTCGTGAAGGTGCACTTTCAAGGTGTAGCGTGGAGCTAGGGACATCTTGCAATTGTTGCATTTCAGAAATGTCACAGGGTGTGTCTTTGGACAGGCCAGCTTGTTGTAACAGGAGTTCTGCTTCTCATTGTTGTTTGGCTCAATCCGATTGTTGAATAGTTTTCCAGGCTCGTTTCCATTCTACCGTGTCGTTCCTTTCTGCATAAGTTCGTCCAACGATGATGGCACGGTCTTGAGGGTTGTTAATTTGGATGAGGCTCTTTTTGGTACTGCGAAGGTCGTCCACCAATAACACCTTTTTGCGTCCTGTCCCATGGGGAAGAGACACGTGGGTCATAAACAGTGTCGCTTTTCCATCGATGATTGAAACTTGTCATTGGACTGTTGCACGTGTGGACTCTTGTCGATGACTTTCGGAAGGAGTCAATTCTGCTGGGCTGCTAAATTGGATCCAAACGGGTGACTTCAAACTGTCATGATGAATGGAAAGTATCAAGCGATCGTCTTCTTTGGCTTCACATTGTCGTTTCAATGTGGTTAGCAAAGAATCCCACACCTCGGTGATGAACTCTTCTGTTTTCTCAAGTGGTACGTCGGACTTGAAATTTTTAAACTTCACTGTGTAAATGTAAGCCGTAGTTCTAAATTTTCTAGAGGAGAGCTTTTCCGTCTCTCGAACGTGGTAATACTTTTCTGGTGATACTGGTAGACTTTGTTTTGGAGTAGGCTCTCTCTGTCTGGTCGCAGACGTGGAAGGTGTTGGTTCAGGTTCGCTCATGTCTTCAATTTGAGCGAATACTTCTTTTCGTGTGTGAGGCGATACGTCAGGTCGCTGACTCTTACGTTCTTCTCTCTCACTGAAATCTTGCGATCGTTTCATCTCGATTGCTGATTCAGAAATGATTTAACCAAGTTCGTTCTCTCCATATATACCCTCTCTACCTCTTGTTGTCATAACGACTTGGTATATTTCACAAGGACAAGTGAAATCCAAACATATAGGAACCCAACGACAGCGTTGCGTCTTAAATACCTCATGCATCTTGACGACCCTTCGATTCAAACCCTACCACGAAAGAAAATGTTGCAAGAAAAAACAACACATTTGGTGTCCTCAAAAGATCTAGAGACGGCACTGTGCCGTTAGGACACGTGCGTACTCCAGAAAACCATGCTACTCGACAACGATGTCTCCTTCTCTCAGTCACTTCTACTTTGTTGCTGACCACGATGTCTACAACCCTCTTTTAACACACATTATTCTTCATTTGATATTTAAAAGAAATACTAAACCCATTTTTAAAAGAACTACCCTTTTTCGACATTAGCGACGGCGTCTCCTCCTGCTGTTACCACTGTTACTCACCTACAAAGGTGATCGTTCCTAAGACCAAAGTACGAGACAGAGCAAGTATGTTTTGAAGTTTAATGAATGTATCTAAAGAACATCTGTCAAGCCCCTATGTTCCACTTCTGTTTGTGATAATAAATTGTAATGCTTCATATATTTTATTCTTCATTGGTGCAAACTGTACGTGGCAGTTTGCAAATGCTACTTTCCTTCTGCATTATTGTAAATGGCTGCTTGCAAGTGCTACATTCATAATTCCATCCATGTATATTATATTCTTCATTGATGCAAACTGTAAAGGGATAGTTGCAAGTGGTTAGATCTATTTTCCTTCTGCGTCATTGTATCTTGCATTTTGCCAAACGCTGAATTCATTCCGTAGTTTGTCGTATGGCAAATGCTATGTCAGTTATTACAAGTTTTTAATATTCTATTTATAAACTTGCTATATCGCAAATTACATCGTCCCAGCTGTTGATTTTGTTCTGCATTTAACAGATTTTGCCTTGCAACACCATAACTTCAAAATGTTCTCCTAGTCCATACTTTATGACAAATTGCATCTTGTAAAATCATGATTATAATGTAGCATCAAGCATGTTGCAAATTAGCATCAGGGAAGTTGGCATGAAATAATGCCTCATAATGACAACAGATGGCGCTGTGAAATGTCAATTTCTTACAAAATGACTACTCCCTGACTCTAGCAACACGAGATTATACCACTTTACGGTATTGTTAGGCGTCTATTTTAAAATATCATTGAGTTATTTTCCTGTGGGTAATGGCATATTACAGTCAGCTGGTTTCCCAGAGTATTAACACTCGGAAAGGAGGTGGCCTGTAAGAAGCATAGAACAAATTAAATGTATCTAATTGTATACAATTAGATATATCTTACACAATGTTATATATTCGCTGACCCTTCACATCCTCTTTTGATATGGACATTTTGTATGTGTAATTTTACCGCAACCGGTATCATAGGGTATAGCCGAATACAAACAAAATTTAAACGATATTACATCATGTCATACCTGCATGAAATCCAAGTTGTGAGATATCTTTCCGATCGTTCTCAAAATAAATATGTTGAGAATTATATGGCCTAAATTGTTGTAGATGTTTATTTTTTGATTTTGGACATATGTGTTTTAGTTTTCCGATATTATTCGTACATTTTTTTAATTGAAATTAAAATATTAAATATATTTAGCCCAATAATATATATATATATATATATATATATATATATATATATATATATATATATATATATATATATAATGGCTTTTAAATTATTGGCATGAAGCAATTTGATATACCAATACTGTTGGTATATCAAATTGTCATCCACCCATGGTGCAATAATACGCATATATATATACATTCTTGGAACTGTACGCTGTCAGTTCTATTCCGATAGATCAATGATGAATTTCTACTCATTAATCATTAATGACATATGAAAATAATGATAAAAAGTAACAATAATCCTCATTTTCTAAATGAATTTAACATGGTACACAATTTCATCGCAATCCTTTCTATTTGTTTCCCGCTCACCTCATGCATAAGGGTTATAATACGCAGAAAGTTGGAGTGAGAGAGAAAAAGAATTTGGGCTGGATGAAAACCTTGAAACTATAATTGCACCAAGTAACTTAGAAGAATATGGTTCGGCATGTGTATACATCCCTTGCGATCTGTCTAGTGTTTATATAATCAATGATACAAAGTTGCAATAGCCTCATTATATAAGAAAATATATTCTAAGTATGGATCTATTTTCTAATATAAACATAAAGAACATTTCCACACAATTGAGATGTTTTGTTCCTCAGATTTCAAACTGGAAACTATATTTTGTATCATTTAAAATCATATGCATCCATTATCTGCCTTGGAACAATGAATAAAGAAAATTCCATAATTTAAATGATTTAATCACTCAGAAGACAGAGAGTCATGAGCAAGTTAGTTTCTTCACAGAATAATAAAAACCGCTAACCATTTTCTGACTACAGTTGAGAAATGTCTTAGAAGAAAGTAACAGCTACTTTATAAGCATGAAATACATTTAATCTATGTTATAGGCCCCAAGTACTATTCATCAGGTAAGACACAAGACTGGGTTTCAGAAAATGAAGCCACACAAGTACCAGTTCATTACTTTGTGAAAAATGGGGTCATTATGAGAAAATGGAGATGTATCTGCTGGTGATGAATGGTCAGTGAGCACTAAAATTGTTGTTCCAAAGTCGTATAAACAGGAAATTCATAGTCAAGCTCATGAAACTCCTATGCTGTCATTTAGTTGTCAATAAGACTTGTCACAAGAACTTGAACCATTTTTATTGGCTGAAAATTAAAAGTCATGTTTATAAATGCAGTAGATCTTGTCACACTTGTCAAATGGTAGGAAGTCCCAATCAGAAGATACATAAGGCACATCTACAACCAATTACTGCATTTGACCATTTGACAAACCATTTAACAGAAGAATGGTAAACTGGCGGTTTCTTATCTGATATCAAGTCAGGCAACCAATACTTGTTCACCATAATGGGTGCATCCACAAGTTTTCCATAGACTATTCCTTTAAAGAATGTTAAAGCAAAAACTGTTCTAAAGGTTTTGGTAATTTTTTTAACATTTGTTTGCCACCCCAAATCTGTCCGGTCTGATCAAGGGTCAGATTTTATGTTTGAATATTTCCGACAACTTGTGCATGAATTAGACATCCAACAGTTTAATTTTTCCGCCTATCACCCAGAAAGTCAAAGGGATATGGAAAGACTTCATCAAATTTTGAAGAACAGTACTCAGTCATAGTACATTAATAAAGGAAGGGATTGGGATGATGGTGTTCATTTTCTGTTATTCGCTGCTAGGCATTCAGTTTAAGAATCATTGGTTTTGGATCTTTTGATGTGGTATTTGGACATACTGTCCGTGGACCAGTTATTAAAACAGAAACTTCTTTCAAAAGATTTCAAGATTCATCTTCTTGACTATCTTTCATATTTCAAATTTAAGTTATTAAACACATGTGAAGTAGCAAGAACTAATTTTCACTTTACTCAATCAAAAATGAACTTTAGGTGTGACAAAATTACACAGGGAACTTTAAGCCTGGTGGTAAAGTTTTGGATGTCTTACCAATACCTCAATATCATCTTCAGGCTAGGTATTATGGTCCTTATACCAGGGTTCCTGCAGTCATGGAAATCCTGGAAAAGTTTGTAAATTACAGGAAAGAATTTAAATGGCCTTGAAAAGTTTTGAAATTTTTATAAGTCATCCAAAGTTTTGGAAAAGTCATGGAATTTGGTTATTTTGCATTATCTGGTCGCATTTATTTGCAGATGCAAGAGTCTTACCAACCTAACTTCTTCAATGGATTTTCTTAGAGTTGGTTCCCCTAAAACTGTAGTTACACTACATCCAGGGATTTTACCACCATTCAAAATCATTGTACTCAAAGCATTCAAAAGAGAATGATCTATCTGATTGGATGAAGTATGTCAAAAGCCAACTGTAAAATGTTTTTGTGTTAAATTTACATGTTAGGTCAGTATTAGAGGTCATACATTTGCATAAGAGGTACTCTTGAAGATGGTAAAGAGGTCTTGTAAAATTGTGGAAAAGTCATGGAATTATTTTTAAAGATTGCTGGAACCCTGTTATACTTTTCAAAAGAAAGTAGATGACTTAAATTATATCATTAAGAGCCCTGGGAGGCAGAAACATAAACATATGTTTGGTATGTTAAAGGAGTATTTTGATAGAGATAGAACAGTTAATGATTCATTCAGTTTAGTTGTATTTATCCCACATAGTGAGAATGTAAACGATGGAATGCAATCTGTCTAATGACTTTAGTTTAACCAACATTTGGAATGCCGACATATTAAAAAAACTGGACCCAAAATTTTCATATCTGGAATAATAGGAAAGGAGTGAACTAGAACAACTATTACATGATTATGAACATGTGTTTCCTGATGTTCCAACACGAATAAATAAAATCTATCAAGACGTATACTCTATCAGGACATCGATGTTGTAGATTCTACCTCTGTGAAGCAACAGCCCTATACGGGTTTCACGGTTGCAACGGAGTTACTGATCGTAGCACCTAAAAGTACATCCCTTAGCTCCAATGCGCATGCTCACAAAATATTTCCAGTTCCGGACAGTTCACCGTTCTACACTTGGTTAGCGAAATATAAAGTCAACAAAGGAAGGTATCTTTGCTGTACTACAGATCATTATGGTTAAACCAATGAATTAATTATATATGTAAAACATCTTTTGTTCATACTAGGAGAATAATTATAGACATTAAATCAGATAATTAGATTCAGTGTCCATACTTACATTATATCAGATAATTAAATAATATTTACTTTCCATACTTAAATGATGTCGAATAATTAAATTAAATACACTGTCCATACCTGATAATATAGATTCATTATCCATAATTTCAAATACATTTGTAGGAACATTTCACTCTGCTCTCCGATTTTAAACATTTATTGCACATTTTGGGTTATATAACTTTAACGAAAACAATCTCAACAATTTGCATTTTTCATATGTTGATATATCCTTCTTTCTCAGTTTTTTTTCGCAAGGCTAATAGTTCGTTTATAACACGAGTTAAGAAAGTTATAACACAAGTTCGATAAGAAAATTATAACACGAATTAGATATGTCAGCTGATTTGTAATGCTGAACATTTTAAACCAGAAAAGTTTTTTTTTTAAATGGAACACGGTATTTTAATGTATTCAGAGGAACTTAACAAAGCATTTTGAAAAAACTCAAGTTAATTCATGAAAAATATAATGGACATTGATAGAAAAGCCACGGAAATAAAATTAAAATGATCATCAAGGAGACTCACACGTACACCTGTCTGTTCAAGTGTGGTTGACATTTGTGCATTTTGAAAAATCTCAAGTTATTTCATGAAAAATATAATGAACATTAATAGAAAAGCAACAGCCTAAATCAATAATAAAAGAACCTTAAGAAGTTAGAATTGTTTTCTCGTTGTCGTTCAACCTCCATTAACTGCTATGATTGAAGCTGTAAAAAATAAACATATTTTCATCATTCTTCAAGCGAGATAAATTGCAAGAACTTTTTACGCAGCGATACACTTTAACACATTTAAATAATACAAACTAGAGCATAAGGTAGTAATGGAAAGATAATAAAGTCCTGAAATGGGCAGATAATATTTATTTGAAGGCTGGGAGCAGCGCAAGTTAGTGGAACAAAAAATAATTGATCAAATATTGATAGAAATTCTTAAGATAGTGAGATATCGATCCTGCTTGCATAATGTGAGCGGTCTGTCACATTTTCTTGATCTACATCTGCCATCTTAACTGATTGAACTATCCGGATGCGAGTTGCACCGATATGCTCTCTGGTGTTTTCAGGGGGAGATACTAACCGTGAAACCCCTATAGGATGAATCCTGTCAAGCAGGAATATTTGAAAAAGGAAGGTCACCTTTACTGGAGAATGATTACATAGATCATAGAACAAAGTAAAAGTAATTGCAGGTCACCGTGTATTCTTGTGCCTAAAACAGATAATACGTGTACTTTCCGCATGTGTACTGACTAAAAAAAAAGTCAACAGTGTCACCAAAACAAATTCATTTCCAAAGCCAAGAATGGATGACTGCATTAACAAATTAGAAATGTTCAAATATTCACAAAGATTTACTTTTTACAAGGAATCTGGCAAATTTAAACTTACTGAAGGAGGAAAAGAAATTTCGCCATTTGCAACTCTAGATGGGCTTGCTTTATCAATATGAAGTGATGTCCTTTGGAACAAAAAAATTATCTGGCAACATTCCAGTGTGTAATGAATCTTAATATCTGTTCTAGATAATTAGAATGCATACATCGATGATGTCATTATCTACAACACCTAGGAAGATCACTTGGAAACCATTCAGAATTTTTTTGTATTAACTCAGTGAAGGAAATCTGACAATTTATGTACAAGTGACTTTGCCAGGTTTATTTCATTTTTAGGACATATTGTGGGACAAGGTTAAGTTAAATATATAGAAGTTATGATCAAGGTCATCATAGTTCCCAGTGCCTGTTAAAAGAAACTTATGATATGGATGCTTGTTGTCAGAAATTTTGCTATGTTTTTCCATAATTGACGAGCCTAGGACAAGTTTGTTAAGAAATTTAAGTTTCACTGGTCTGGAATTTGTTTGGACAAATTAAAAGTATTGCTTAAAAGTGTACCAGTTCTTTCAGCATCAAATTTCAATTATTTAAAAAGTCTGTTGATGCAAGTGATGTTGCGGTTGGAGGAGTATTGATCCAAGATGATAAAAATGTGGATCATCATGTACGGCTATTAAAAAAAGTAAACAATCAGATAAATTGTTCCACAAGTGAAATGGAATGTTTGCCTTTGACATTGTCTTTGCAACATTTTGAAGTGTATATTAGTTTATTTCTTTCTCTGGTTGTTGTATTCAGTGATCACAGTCCCCTCATTTCAGAAAATGAAAAGTAGAGGTTGTGGAGGTTGAGATAATACTACAAGAATACAGCAATGATATTTGATGTCAGGGAAAATGATAATAAGGATTGAGGATGAACTCTATGTGAATAGAAGTAATATATTGCTTTATTCTGTGTAATTCGTACAACATTTAGTTTTAACTATTATAGTATCAGATGCATATTTGAGTTTGATGTAAAATAAAGCATTATTGTGTAAGATAATACATGTTCTTTGAGCATTTCAACAACAATCATCTGCCCACATGTCAAGCATTCTTTCTGTGCATCTACCTGCAAATAAAAAATAAGAAAGTTTAAGAACAATTACCATAAATTCACTTTTATACATATTAATTTGTGTGGTTTTCAAAAAAATTGGACACTTGTATGAGTACTCAAATCTGTGAATGTGTTATGGTGTTTTTGAAACAATCAACACTTATTTAACAGCATGAAAGAAGAGAATTCACAGTAAATGCACAAAATACACATGACAAATTTACATGTACATATTCAAGTAAACAATACTGATTTCATCAAATGATTTTTAGATATTACTGTTAATGAACCTCCCCCAATTAATAAATTAATGAATATGAACTATTTCTAGTATTATTGTTTTCAGTTTTGATGATACATGATGAAATTTGTATTTACAATAACAAAGTTGCAGTATAATACAACTACTGATGTAAAAGATAGACATCTTTTATAAACTTGAACACTATTCATAATGATACAACTAAATATCTGCTTAAGCTTACCAGTGTACAAGTTTTGGATATGAAAGAAATATTATACCAAAGTTTCGTCTGAATACAGTATGATGTTGATAACATAATTTAAAAACTATGACACAAAACTTTAATACTGTTGACAGTGCTCTGAAGGAAATTTGAGAGTATGTTAATGCACTGCACAGTGTTTCACATTTTTAAATATAAACAACAAACCTGTGCTTCCTGACAATCTGTCAATGCTGATAAATCAAGGTCTCTTTGAATGGGTCATATATAGCACATGGCTTGCCCCAAGCTGCTTTCATCCGCCAGGTAAGCACTGGTGTATCCACTATGTGGCATCCGAATCCTTTCTAACAACACAAGGCTGCTAATGCCTGACCTGAGCAATTCAAATCCCCCTCCAGATTTTAATCTGAGAAAGCTTTCTTCAAGTTTAGTCCTGAAATATGCGAGGTCACTGTCCTTACAAACATTTATCTTTTTATCTCTCAGACCAGCATCATAAAGGCACTTTCGTTCATCTCTGCTGGGAACACTGTCCTAAGAAAAGATGGAAAATAATCTGTTAGTGTTTGTGAAAGCGCACCAAAATGAAGTCCAATGTGGTATCAGCAGCAAAGATGAGAACAGTAAAGATCAGCAATGTCCATGACGCTTAGTACCCAACAACCCCAATTAGTCACAAAATTACTACATGACAATTTTGACTAAATCTGTCCTATCTATCATTCCATTACAGATGATACATATCTAATGACGTGAGTGTGGTATTGAAACCACCTTCTGACAATCTCATGACAATATTATGAGTTTCACCATATTAAGCTTCTACCACAGAAATAATACAGGCATGGCAATGTGCACACTTCTGTGTTTGCAGTCACAATACATATTGGTGTGTCCAAAAATATTCTCTATATTTCCTCTTAATGTTGCTACTATTACCTGATCCTGAACACAGTTTAGGTGTGGTGAGGTAGGTCAGAGTGTTTAGAAACCTGGGTCTCTTTTTTAATGTGGATATTCCTATGGTGTTCTTTTAGTCTCAACTGTACACTACTAGGACTAGACATACTGCATTGGATGAGAGCAGACCTGCCAACTCTTATGATTTTTCCGAAAGTCTTACAAAAATTACCCTTAAAATATGGACTTACGACATACTAGCAAAATCTACGGGAAAAGTATCATTGTCGAAAAATCTGGATAATGGTTCATCCGTGTTTTATTTGGATCCGGGTTTCATCTTAGAATTAGCGAAATTAGTCAGGAAACCAGAATAACTTTACGGCAGTACCCCAGATGCTTTAAACTGCACCTATTTGTTCACGCGAATCGTTTGCATGATCAAACTGTTGATTATATAATGTTTTTAAATGGCGTCCAGATAGCAATGCATGTTGAAGACGAAAGGGAAAATAAGCTTCTAGAAAAGTGTTAATAATCAACACATAAGAATAAAAAGGAGTATTCATATTCTTGTGTATAAAAGCTGAAAAGGACACAATTACGTCTATTGGACATCTCGTGCCAGTTTGAGTATGTCTTGTGGCGGGAGATATGATTGCCGTCGTCAAGTGAAATGGAAAAGAATTTCCAAGAATTATGTAATGTTGAGAGATAGCAACAAGCCATTGAGCTGCATAGGGTTTGGAACCAGAGTTTGTGCAACTGTACTAGTGGTAAATAAAGTATACGCGTACTTTACAAACGTTTCAGTTGAACATAATGTTTATCGTTGATGCGTCGAACTTTTAATTATGTTTTTCAGCTTTACAATAGCAGTTATTGATATTTTGTTACAACTTACTGAAAACTAGTCAATCTTATGCAAAAAAGATCAACTGCCTTACTGAGACGGACTCGTCAGGGTTGGCAGGTCTGTGAGAGACAAACTTAATGAGTCGGAGATAGAACAATAAGATATTCTCATGCTATATTCTTCCTGGTATCTCCATCACCCAAAATTGGATGTATCAACCATGGCTCATTGGTTAGCATACAGAACTCATGACCGAAAGGGTTTAGGTTAGAATCCTACCAATGGACCAGCCTAAGTCAGCTACTGTCATGTGTCCTTGGGTAAGGCACTTTACTCCAATTGCCTTTTCATTAAATAACCTAACTGTGTTGCTGTGCTGATAAACACCTAACCAAACTGGATGGGTCTGCTCCGGTGGCCTAACTGGTTAGAACGTCTGCCTCTGATGCAGGAGGTCGCAGGTTCAAACCCTGGATGAGTTGTACCAAAAACCTAAAAAAAAATGTTACTAACAGTTGCCTCACTAGGTGCTCAGCATTAAGAGGTTATTGTTAGGACTGGTCATCCTGGGGTAAGGATAATGTGACTGGGTGGACATGATGCTACATATCTGCAGCATGATACCCCAGTGCTAGACATCACTATAAACTGCCACACTGTAGACATCATAGTGATATGACTGAAAATATTTTAAAGCTATGTTAAAAATCCAAATCACACATAAACGCACGCACACCCACAACCACACTGGATAATTATACCTAGTGAAGAGTCATACAGAGTTGCTATGAAGTTTTGCCAAAAATATTAAGGGACACAAAGAATTTGTGTTTCTATATAAACGAAAGGAGTTTGTTCTTAAGTGAAAAAATCTATGATTTAAAAGAAAGCTGGATTTTTCTTTATACCTCGGATGTGCTTGCTAACAAGCAAAATCTGTGGGTCCAATATGACATGGGTTCCATGGCCCTGCCTTTACTGTTTTCCCGTCTTGGATTGGGGAACCTTCCAGCAGTTATGGGATGGAAGTATGGAGTATATACATTGCCTAAATTTTCGTTAATCTCTGAAATAGATCTTGGTGTTGAGCCACCTGTGGTACTTGCTGCACATAGGACAGTGGTAGCTGAAGACAGGGCATCGGCAAGCTGCAGATTGCTCATCATCTAAACCTAAAACAACAATAAACTGGATATATTATTAGTAAAAAAGGAAAACAACATAATGGCCAAAAAAATAACTATTTGCTTTTAGGTGAAAACTTGAATGCAAGAAACCCTATCAAAAATCATCAACAACAATTTATTGTACTAATTAGACTGCATAATGTTTGATTTACTTGTAAACATTAATTGTATCACGACTTTAGCATATGGACTACTTGCAAATGAAATAGAGGTAATGAATTGATTGAATTATTGATATGTGATTATATTACACCAATGCATGAAATATTAGATAGTACCTTAAAGTGAGGGCTGAAAAGCTAATTAAGTCTGTTTAGTTTAGTTAATCTTGTTCATTACATTTTAAAAACTAAAGGTGAAACAAGATGCAATATACTGAAGGTGCAGTGATCAAAAGGCTGAATATACAAAGGTATCTAATGCATGAAAATAGGCTACAGTGATCTTATTTTGGTGTGGCCAAGTCACTTTTAATATGAAGAATAAACTGCATAAGATGCACTCCAGGATATTAAGTATAACACAAGTTGATAAATCAATACTATATGAGCAAAATGATTAATGTCTTGCTCCATTACTGGAGTTTCCTTAACATTACTGTATTATCATCTTAATTACGGTACATTATTATGTTTCAGGAGAACCCTTCAGACAAAGTACTACATTCAAATTCAGGATGAAATGCAACAAAGATTTTATTTTTTAAGATCAAACACTATGAAAAAACACCTGACACAAAATCAGACCAGCTGATGGTTCTATGATTTATTTCAAATAAAATTGGTGAATATCACATGATTTGGTAAACTTAACGGGCCAAATTTCAAATTTCATCTCAGGTTCAGATATATATCTGGTACTTTTGTGATGGTCAAAACATCAGAAATTACTAACTATAATCCTTTTCATGGTTTCTGCCAATATTAAGTGCAAAAACATTATTTTTTCACCTGCAAAAGATCAGATTCTTCAAGACAAAAGCACTTTTGTACAGCGAATATAATAAATATGAATCAGGTAATAAAATGTTTTGGGAGATATTTCTTCAAGCAGTCATTACTGAATATAACCAGTGTGTTCATGTGGCATAATTTACAAATTTATTTGGCACACTGGAGGTTCTGTATGGAGATAGTACCGAAGTAAAAGGATTACAATCACACATCTATCTTTTCAAAACAGAAGACTGCATGTGATGAACATGCATAAAACAGTCAAATAAACAATATAACAAATACACCAAACAAATAATTAATATCCTTCCTATCATATCACTGGTGCTATGATACTGCAGTACATTCCAAGTTTTCAGTATTTTACTGCGAAGCACCACTAGTCACATGCTTATCACCATACACTGGATGAGCATATATTACTTGTTCCGCATCATCATTTGGATCTTCTTAAAATCTATATAACTGTAAACAATCTGTTAGCAAGTTGTCATCTTAAATATCCTGTGATGTTGTGCAAGAGTCAGATGACATGATTATCATATTTGTCAAGAAACAATAGACTGAATCTAAACATATGAGTCAAAATGTAAAGTATCTTAATGTTGTTGTTTTCTGTAAGTTTGATAGCTTTTTCAACTGACAGTTGTTGACTTTAAAACGTTCTGTTACTTTATCTCTTAGCACATTAATGTGCATTTAAAACGTATCACTGGTATACTTTGGTTTCAAAATAAAACCATTTCCTAAGCATTATTGACAACCAACTTAAATAATGTGCATTCTCAAAAAGATATTTATACATAAATCATCAATAAATTTACATGAAGAAATCAACAATAAATCTACACGAAGAAATCAACAGAAGAATGCTCTGGTCAAAAAATCTAATCAGAACAAAATGCAACAGTAACAGTGTATGAGATGACACCATCTGTGAAAGAATCCAGGCAAGAAAAATTCAAAGAGCAAATTTCTGACATCAACATTAGAGTCTAGTCTTCAATTTATTTTGGACATAATTATTAGGTAAAAAACAAATGTGTACTTCCAGTTGCCTGACTGTCCCAGTTTTTTGTTGCTGACCCAAGCACTTTTTCCCCCAAGGGTAAAAACAAAATTCCCAAAATATATTTGATCATTGAATTGAGCCGGTTTTGACAAGTACTTGTAGTGCTTAGTATGTAATATATATATACCTACCTACCCTAAGTTTAAACCAGTGCAATAGCTAACCACTTCTTAATTTTTTTTTATAAATGCTAAACTTAAATATTGTTTAGGTCAATATTTACAGGCATCATCAATATCTGATAAAAGAATTCAAGATATGTCCACGTAAACACTATAGTCAATAATAATCTCAATATATCACTTTACTGGGTTTTCCTAACATACTTCCTCAACTTTCATGTGAATTTTACGCAACATATACATCAGGATCCCAACATTAGGATACATATATGCCATCCGATATTTACCTGTATTAATCAGTTATCAGAGTAACTCCTCTTTCACAACCTGGAATCTACATGGTGTCTGTTTAACAATCTTTTCCCACAATCATCTTTTTGAAACTTGGAAATTAACTGCATTTAAATAATAATCAAAGAACAGTAAATAGACATACATAATACCTTTAAGTGTCTTTAATTACTTGTTTGCTGATTGCTAATTTTAAGACCTGCAATACTGTAGTACTCTGGGCTAAATTTAATACTTCATTCAAGTTCATGAACATTTGGCCTCCAGTTTAGTATACTTATTTGACCTCACCTGTGTGTACACCCCATCAAGAACCTTAGGCTCCTCTTCCGAAACCTGCATTCTCATTCTTCCCACCGTTCAAACGAAATCATACGGACAACGTTCTTTCGCGCACCAGGGACCAGCTACGTGGATCGAAGTACCTATAAATGTTAGACACAAAGACACTGTGACCTCATTCAATAGTGCTCTTACAAACCACCTATTTCGACTACAATAACAGACCTTAGCATGTATTTATTTTGTAATTTCATTGTTTATTTTTGTAAATCTTGTTAAATTCGTTTTAAGTGTTATCTAATATTATCAAGCGTTTAAAGCTTCTAAAGTTCAGTCGCTGTACTAAGTCCACATTATTATAAATCTAAAACAATATATCTAAATTTCGACTTTATGGGTTCTAGGAGTTAAACTGCAGTTCAAATCCCAGCTATGATCTAGTCTTTTAACTATCAGCCTATGAATTATTGCTTCTAAAAGCAATACTTTCACTCATTGTTCCCTTAAATTAGTAAAGTTCAAATGTCTTTTCTTGGTATTGTCTAAGCCCAAACCGGTTTAAATATTTTTCTGGTACGTTACTATACACCTTCTGAAATACAGTGACGTATAATTACCACGATTGCTCCGATTTAAAAGACGATTGCCAGCCATGGCAATACGTTAATTACCCAATTCAGGAAGTATATTTGATTCGGGATAACTCGAAACATGGGAATACCCATAATTTTCAATGAAACTCAACTTTCGATTTGACTTCAGAGTAAGAGTCGAAGATCACTTTGTATTATATTCAGTTGTGTATGTGGCTCAAAACCCTACGCAATGTGATTGTTGACCGTAGAAAAGTTTCATTCAAATGAGTGACAATTATCGAGATAGGGGGCCTTTTTGCGTGACCCTTAAGGGTATGTTCCAGGATTTCTGTGAGTCAGATGCACTTGAGGCTTTGAAGGAATTTGAACCCCTTAATGCCAAAGCTCTTACGGATGGCAGGTGGATAGTATCTTTCAAAACGAAGAAAGGTAAGTTCCTCGATAAATTCGATTTTCGATCCTATGTAATAAAATGATTTCGAAGTTCTTGAAAGGCCCTAATCGACATTTGAAATTCGTTCCCTTTTTTAATATTAATTTCTCTCAATTTTGTTGCATTTATCATATTTTGACTTCATACCCCACCTGAACCCCACCAACCCCTACACACTATGCCCCCGCGTAAAAAATGTGTCGGTGTGCATTGGAAATAAGAAATAAATTCAAATCATTTACATGTATATACAAATCGACACAATAAAAAAATAGAATTGGAGAGCCCAGGAAACAAAATTTCCGGCTTCTTTTGTACGCATGCAATTAACCTATCAGTCCCCAGATGTTCAATGTCTAAAGCACTGTTGATAAAACTGTGGGTTTTTTTCCTCTTTCTTAACCTGATTGATGTTGTTTAGCAATCTTACATACAAACACGTGATGAATTAAAAAAGTAGAAACTACCCGAGGATATGACTATACTAGCTTAAGCAATCTTACATATTATAACAATTTGTGGGAATATATTAAAGTTTTCTTTAAAAAATACCGAAGGTAAATAAAAGATACTTAAGTAAACACGTGATGAATAAAAAAAGTAAAACCTACCCGAGGATCTCACTATACTAGCTTAAGTTAACGTGGGGCATTCATGTGGTGAAAACTATCGATTTGACGTGACTGTATATCGTAACACCTACACGGTTAACGCACTCACTTTACGTAAATTTCCAACTGGGGGTCGCTGTACTCTGTGGTTTTGGTGCTGAATACCTAACTAAACTAATACATAGCTTCTCATTGCACTTATTTAATCATATGAAAGACACACACACACACACACACACACACACACACAACCCGCAACAAAACAAAGCAAACATCAAAACTACACGCAACAGCGTTTACTCTTATAACCTCAGTGATACGTCACACCCAGTGACATCAGTTCCTAAATATAATGAGCAACTCTTTTCGAACAGGCACCAATATAATGGCGGCAAGGGGTTATTGCACAGCCGTATACATCACACAAAAGAATAGTAATACATGTATTAATAAGTGGGCGGAGTAGTCTTCGCTTCTTTGAAAGTGTTTTTCAAATGGTTAGACATATACTTTTCATTCTGTAGAATACGTACATTCAGCTTGACATAACTTCACCATTCTGAATCTAATTGACCTGGAAATTTTACTGTCAACCGAAAATCGCTCTCTTATAAAACGGTCAAAGGTGTATTATTAATTAATTCAATACTGACGAGCAGTAATTGTTGTCACGACTCTATCCCATGTGTACTTATTGACATGCTGCTGAAATAATAGGGCTATATCTCTGGACATCATCATCCAGTTTTCTTCGAAATTTCCAATTTTTATCGTCCTATTTTCCTCGAAAACTTATCTCAGTAATCATCTAGGCGAAAGGTTAAATTATTTACCACACGACATAATTATCTTTATTTCCCGAATGTTCTTAAAAGGGTCCATATTCCTAAATCTAAAGCTGCTTATTCACCTACGGCCAAGGGCTATGATGTCCTAATTTATTCATAGTTTTCTAAAATTTACTTTTGTAACAATTATCCAGCCATACAGTAGATTATACAATGGCCCTAATTCGAAATGTGTACTCGTTTTACTCCTAATGTATATGCAGTCTAGTTGACGTTGTCAAGCATCTGTTTGTTCAATTATCACGGATCTACCTCAAAACATAATAATACAGCCTTTTCCTTAATTAAAAAGTTAATCCGACAATCCCATGTTCCGACTCGGACCTTTTCACTATGGTACAACATACTGACACTATATGGGCGAATTAATCCATAATCCGATGTTCGATTCCCAAGTATGAACTTGTCTGACCGACAAGATATTGCGGGGTGGGGTGGGGTGAGTTGCTATTAGTGCTTGGATAAAATGAGATGTCGGAGGTGCATTAAACAGTGTTTAAGAACAAGATCATGGCTATTTGGGTCTTTCTATTACAATATGGACAAGCTAATAAAGCAGACTCATAACCTCGGAATGCACTGTAAGGGGAAATAAGCGAAGTGTGTGTGTGTGTGTGTGTGTGTGTGTGTGTGTGTGTGTGTGTGTGTGTGATTTCGATTGTTAACGTAGCTTTAACAATTTTCCAGTCATATCGCTACGATGTCTGCAGTGTGGCAGTTTAAAGTGATGTCTAGCACTAGCACTGGGGGATCATGCCGCAGACATGTAGCATGATGTCCCACCCAGTCACATTGTCCTGACACCAGGCCGACCAGTCCTAACACTGACCTCTTAATGCTGAACGCATAGCGAGGCAGCTTTTGGTACCATTGTTAGAAGTCTTTGGTATGACTTGGCCGGGGTTCGAACCCACGACCACCCACATCCGTAGCGGACCCTCATATCAATAGGCCACCGGAGCGGTTGAAATAATATAAGAAATTTAAATTTGTCATTCAGTGAACAGTGTAAACTAATCCTTTTCATATTCTCATACTGGAAGATAGGCTTGTGCAACTCAGAACATACTGTATGACCTAGATAAAAATGACGTAGAACTGGTTGAAATTATACTTGTTCTTCTCGCAGTGACACGAACTGAATGTTCCCAATCACAATTGCATTAGTGTACAAGATAGGCATACACTGCACATGATAAAGCTCATGCCCGTCTATACACAGGTATGAATAAACAGACTAAGATTACGGCGTCACATTCTATAGGCTTGATCAATAGACCTCCTAAACATCCACATATTAAAAAGAAAATAAGAACCCCCAAAACCGATAAATTAACGTTGACCAGGAGGAACACATTTGTAATGGTGATAATGTTGATGATGATGATAATAAATGATACCCTTAGTGCCGGATTAAGGCATTCCAGGGCCGTAAGCACTGAAAATAGTATTGAGCCGCTCCCCTTTCCCACAAAATATGAAACTCAGCACACACAAAAAACAATATTAAAAAGGTGTGAAAATACTATTCTTTCCATCGTTTCAAATAAAAATAATCGAAATGGTCATATATATTTCATTCAATTTTATCATCAATAATTAATTTTAAATTTTCCTGGTGCCCCTGTAGTAGTAGCAGTAGCAGTAGCAGTAGTGACGAATATTTAAGACGCTGAAAAGCAATTCAACATCTTTTAATACAATATTCTGATCCAACTTAACTGATGGAACCAGCTAGTACATTTTTCAACGCCAAAAATCACAATTTCAGGAATGTATGTTCACCAAGTTACGAAAGCCAATAAGCATGTGGTTGGGAAGTCTACGGAATCTTATATGCAGGGTAACGATCACACCAAAATAGCTGACGAAAATTCAAACTAAATTATTTGCAGATGAACGAATGTTATCAAAACACACAAAAATATTCTGGGCTAAAGCAGTTCAGTTAGATGCATAAATCAATTCCGAGGAGAACAAAAATTCCGGTGGGAGGAAAAGTGCTAGGGTTGGCAACGAAAAACTGAGATGGTCGGCCGACCAGAAAATCACATATTTGCTTTTGATTGACCTGAGGCACATGTTGGAATGTGATTGAAAATGGACTCTTCTGCATTATGTTTACACAAAATGAAATCTAAATGACATCAATATCAGCTATTGTCGAAATACAAGTTTTCCTTAAAATGTTGTTCCAACGTTACACGTTATAACAGTCGCTTGGAGTAGAACTGTCGAGAAACATAATTTCCCCATGCATTGAATATGTTCATGCATAATAATCCTTCTAATGAAAGGGTATTAAACATTGTGAAAAGTTGCACAGGGTGCAAGCCTCTGTAATACACAATGCTATAATTACGTCAGTTCAACACAACAACTAAGTGGCGCTCCAGTATTACAGTCAAGTATACCAAAAGATAAGAAAGTAAATATTTAATTGTAGAATACATACGATACTGTGAAACCGCTCAAGATAAATATCCCACATAAAAAACCTTTTTGAAATCGAAAAATGTTCCAGGTCCACAATTGTTCTCTAATATCTATAGCAATTTTATCTGTAAACGCTTCCTCTGAAACCAAAGCCCTAAATTTCATTTTTGGATTCAGTTGAAAATCATAAAATTGACATTTATTTAAAAGGTGACCAGGTAGCTATCAGATCTCAGTTATTAGATCGACGGTCCAGAAATAGTAATGATCCATGAGTAAAGAATAAACAAAGCCACTGACAGACGCATTGGCACTAATTTCAATATGTCGGCCTTTTATTTAAAATCTTCTGAGCAAGTAAAAACATTTTTCGGTAGTATTTTTATATTTAAAGCTGTCACTCACTTGAGTCTCCTAGGCCAGTGTGACGGCATAATATAAAATTTGCAAGGAACTAAACAAAGGCATTCATTGTGGATTTGTCTGAGGATTTCACATAAGGATTATTTCCATCTATTTAATTTTCGTATATTGTTTGTACATTAACTGACTGCATATGAGGTTCCACTACCTGTATTTTTACTTTGCTTTTATATCCATTATCAAAACATCGACACATGTACAATTGAGAAACAAAATGTACACACAAAACTGCTGATCATGCGTCAGACGAATTGGCAGGAGTGTATTGGCTGATGGACCACGTGACATAGAATGGCAGCTCACATGATCATTGGCTCGGTGCCAGATAAATCTTTGGATAGGGACAATACGCCAATCAGTAGTTTTTATACATAGGTAAACTGGCAGATTTGAAAGGTGCCTGTTAATAAAATAGTGTCTGTAGTTGTGCAAACAAAGGAGATTTTGTCTATCAGTGGAGATGATCTATTTTCCGATTTATGTCCGACAGTATAAACATAAATAATGCGTATTCAACTGGCTTTTGCACTTTTCTTTCATATTTACCGTCTAGTGATATTTATAACATCGTGTCAATTATATATTGAAACAAGATCATTATATTCATAAGTCGTAAAGAATGCATTAGTCGTCGAACTAACACTTCGCAGGCCATTACAAACAATGTTTGTTTTTTAAACGCATTCAAGAACCTTATAGATTAGAGGTCATTAGGAGTAAAAGAGTCTCCATTTAGAGCGAATTTCGCAAATTCAATGCAGAAATCACACCGGTTTTAGAAATGAACTATCAATATTAATGCCTACTAGAAACTGGGAAAAACTAGTACTTTTTGTGCTTAAACAATTTATGATGACCGGAGTTACGGGTTAATGGTAACGCACAATTCATCACTGTTGGGTGGGGATGGCACTTTGATTTTGAAACAAAATAACTAAAAAGTGTCTTAATAGTGATGTCCCATTTCTTTCAGCTAGCAGTGGGTATGTGATAGAATAACTTACAATAAAAAAAAAAAACAATTTCACACCTTTTTGGTCCATAGACTTTAATGAAGTGTACAAGAATATGGAGTATGTAAATACTGAAAATGAAATGCCACTGACACTTTACGAATAATCCATTTAGAGGCAAGGAAAAGTGGACTTTGAAGAAAACTTGGAAGAAATTGAATATGAGCACTTTTCTGCACATACTGTCTACAAATAAATTGGATTCTAGTCAGTCCTGAACATTTTTGACAGTAGTTCCTAAAGAAAAGATATAAAGGCCTGCAATGGCCGTGAGCAGCCTTTTATGATTACAGAAAATAATACAATTCTCCATGTATAATAATAATAATAATAATAATAATAATAATTCTAGTGCCGAACATTATGATGTTCCCGAAAATGAAGAATCTAGGAGATTTAAGTTCTCTCCTCGTGTGTCTTTTATGTACATGCGGAACGATCTATTGTGCTACAGGTCTAATTCTGTTTTCTAAACTTTATTAATTATTGAATCTTAAATCTCTAACCAGTTCATTTGTATCCTAATAATGGTTTGAAGGCCAAATGTAGCAAACCTAATGCTTCGGCCTTGTGTTGTCCCTTTATGTAGGCCACCAGCCACATGTAACTGCCTCCTTGTATCCTGGTTTCTATAGCATCCGTGTCTTTGCAAATGACAACACTATACAATGATAAAAATTAATTTATCCAATGTTCAAATGTCATACAAGAAAACAACATAAGTAACTAGTTATCACAAATAAAAAATGTAACTAACTGACCACTAACATGAACAGAACTAATGGTTCAAACAAGTGTCAACTCTTTCCCTATATCTGACCTATTCAACACACCGCAGAATCTAACGTAGGGAAGCGCATGGACATATACACGAAGACGTCATTAAGCACGTTGCGCTGTACTTCGTTTAACAGTCACAATTAGTGACGATCTTGACACCCACCAGAACTCCACGATGCACCATCTTGTAAAGTATGCAACTGCCTGATCAGTTTGTAATTTTGTTTAAATTTGTCTTTTTCTTAATTTGATTCACACTCTTGTTTGCGGGAATTGTCTTCTCACACACTAGTGGAAATGCATACCACAACTAGAATTGTTCTCATATACAATTCAATATACATCCTATTTTTACATACATATAAGGTTTATGTATAATAAGTAGCTAATGGCAAGTACGTTTCATAATCTGTAGACAGGTATTAAGACCGAAAGACTGGTGATACCCGAAGATATAAAGTTTGGCGGATTAATATTTAGAAAACATGCGCTGAAAGTTGAGATGAAAGAAGTAAAGTGTAAACAAGCATATAAGTCATTTTAAAGTATGTATTTCAGGAATATTTTGTAATTCTCTCTGCTATCATCACTACCGATCACAAGTGAACTGTCAATATGGACAGTCTGATAGCCATCGGGTTACAGGTATGCGCGTAATATCATTGTCAGTCAAGGGACCGGGTTGACTGGAAGAAGACCAATATGGCAGCCCCCCATTACCTGACATAATGATGTTTGCCACGTATATTATATGCGAGGCCCGATGTATACGAAAAATGTAACGGTCGCTGCACCTTAATTGGTACTCGCGCAACAAGATAATTACAGTGCAATAGCTCAATCCTATTTCAATGCCGTGAAATTGTCTATTATAGCCCATGTAAACACATTTTCCTTAAAACTGTTTGCTCCTGAACACTGAGACGCCAGTTTTTCAGTTTATAACATATAACGTTTAACCCATTACGTACTATACGTGATATTTGACTATACCACACCCACCCACCCGTTAGGCCAATTTGTATTTCCAATAGCCCTTAACACCTTACTAAGTACAACGTATTTAGCAATACCAGTCCTGATTCACGGTTTGTCAGCGGCTACCTCGTAGTTGGGCACGGCAAACTAAAATATATTATTTTAAATTGGCGGCAGACTGGTTTAAGGCACTCTTTCACTGTTTCACTAAGTTTAGATCTGAACAGTGCAACAACCGAACCAGTACAATCATATCGTCTTTGGGATTAGCAAATATGTTTAGAACATATAATTGTTCATACAGCCTAAAAAGAAATTGATTGCCTATTTTCAAATCATGAATTATGAAAACGCAGCATTAAATTAATACACGGTCTCTTCATGTCTTTGGGATTAGCAAATATGTTTAGAACATATAATTGTTAATACAGCCTAAAAAGAAATTGATTGCCTATTTTCAAATCATGAATTATGAAAACGCAGCATTAAATTAATACACGGTCTCTTCATGTTGGACCTACAATTTATTAAGGACTGCATCTTGTACGACATCGCTGCTCCATTGGCAACAATATTCGTGTCAATGATACTTTATAGATGGTGTTACATTGTTATTTGTTTGGTCATTTTGACATGTACTAAATGGACATAGCCGTTTAAATACTGGACTGAGGTCTACATGGGCCAAATCATCAAATCACGTGTCATAGTGTGTGTGTGTGTGTGTGATTTTTAGCATAGCTTTAACAATTTTAGTCATATCGTTACGATGTCTGCAGTGTGGCAGTTATAGTGATATCTCACTTAGTCACATTATCTTAACAGCATTCCGCCCAGCCCTAAAACTAACCTTTAAATGCTCAGCGCCAAGCGCGACAGATGCTACTACCATTCTTATTAGTATTTGGTATGACTCGGACGGGTTTCGAACCCACGGCATCCTGCGGACGTTCTAATCACTTATGCCACCGGAGGAGCAGCTCTTTTATGATAATCACGCGAGCTGAAAACGTGTTCATGTTTTTGTCCAGAGAATCTATCCAGCCATACCTAAATGAAAGCACTTGAAGCATATTTGTTTTTCTTTTATTTATCTGCATCTTTATACAAGTTTTAATCATTGCGCTCTTAGTTACTTGCGTTGAACACATTCATGCGCAACTGCATTCAAATAAAGCACATAGATTGGCTTTTAAATGGATTAAAATGACTTTTTGGCTATCTTTATAAAGCCACCGCTAATAAAGAGCAGAAAGGAAATAGGTTCTGGTCCATTTTGGCTACAAATTGTCAAATATGTGCAGGATATACAGCAGGAACAATTGTTTACTTGTTTGCACGTGGAAATGTTTCCGATCAGTATTCTGATAACAACAGTGCGAACGTCTGATGGGGAACACTTCTTCTTAGTCTTCTTCAAAGTGCACATCACATATCATATACTATAGGCATTGCATTGTTCAGTTAAACATTTGATGAGGAAGTGGATAAAATATTTCCGCCATTTCTTGCTAATCCTTTCAACCGGACACTTGCATTAACCACATCCATATGAATTTGATAGTGGTGAACTACTGCTGGAAGATCTATCCTCTGGTCTAAAAAAGGCAGGCTCCAGTTGCCGTAGAGCTGGTGGACAGAAATTTAACCTGTACCTAAAAATTGAGATGCTAGAATTTTTTTTAGTTGCATGTGTTTCCACCTACCCTACTTCCTTGTATGAAATGCTGAGTATTTACTCATTAGTAGACAAATATTTTATTTGTGCCCAAAATCTACTTCTTGAGAGTTTATTATCTTAACTGCTAACCATATTTGCATTTTTACTTCTAGGTGAATGTGTGCTCCTACATTTACCTCGTGGCCTAGTGTTTGTAAACAATTCAGTTATAAAACAAACCGGTTGAAAGATATCTAATTTTGATTCATTGAAATAAGTGTCACAATTAGTAAATTGTTATCATCAAATAGTAAGATTAGTGAATGCTTTTGTTTTACTTTGTGTGCATATATTAAGATAGCCTCGAAAGAAATCATATATCTTGAAGAAAAAAATCACCCTATTCTTATGAGACTGTGTTCTGGAATGTACACCATCCTCAAAACTACAATAACTAGTATACTTTCATATTAAATGTGTCTTGTTAACATGTAGAGAATCTTCTTCGTTCAGAATAGCAACACAAATAATATTAACTACTGTATATGTGAATGACTAATTGTAAAACAATGAATCTATTAGGATACAACATATTCTTCATAAGTTTTGGATTGAAATATTTAATTTAAGATTGTCTTAATGCCTGTAATCCAACTGATGTACATGTACTGGTCCAGATTCACATACGCAGAAAAGCAATACTCCAGTCTCCATAGTAAGTTTTTCTTCCAAGAAACCGAACAATAAGCTAAGGTTTAATATAAGTTACTGGATATATATATATATATATATATATATATATATATATATATATATATATATATATATATATAGTGCACAGAGAGATTAAAGACAGTTACTGGATTCATAGGTTAGATAATTTGTATCCCAAAGGCATTAGTACCAAGGCATTGTATAAAATTTTATACAATTTTAATAACAGAATATATATGTTGTATATCCTTTATAATATATAATTGTATGCATGAATGTTTGTCTCTGCGTTATTATTTCAGTTTTTGTTAGAGACTCGTTTATCTTTTTGAACCTGTTATGCATATGAAATTGTTATGATAATGCATATAATTTATCACACGCCTCCTACGCTATTATTTCTAATACCGGATAAAGGTGGACAATTAAAATTTAAATAACTCCGAGCCCCCAGTCAGGAATGCTGAAGGTCTAGGTATATAAATAACTCAAAGTGAAAAGAATAAAAATTTAATAAAAGATAGCAAATGTATTCGATAATTTCATCGACAAATTTTCAATCACAATTTCTTTCGAACAAATACAATCAATGACCTATTCACAGTTGCCAACTATTCTATAAGACGAAATTAAAGGTCTAAGTGAAAGTGTTTCAGTGATGTCTCTATTACTCATCTATCAATCATTGTCCGTCTCTTTGTTTCTCTTTGGTACTTCCAATACCCTCGACAACGTGCTCTCCTGGTACTTCTGGATTTGTTCCTCCGACACTTCCGGTGCTTTCTTGCATGTGCTCCTTACGGTACTGCACCTCACAACAGATGACGTCACTATAAACGCCTACCAAGTGCTTTCCACGTCTCTTCCCTCTTCTCCAATCTTTGGATGTCGACTTGAACACCCACCTGGAAAGTTTCCTCAAGAGCACTTTGATTGCAAATCTATACCTATATTTCCTACTAGAATTTCCTTCCCGCCTTTTAACAAGTGCAAATATGAACTACTCGGAGTACAGTCTAATGGCTCTCAATTTCTCTATGATCTCCCCCTGGCGAGGTTTCCCATGTACTGGTTGAAAAATGGATTTAGTTCGAACATAAGTGGTTGCTTGTTTAGACTGCGCCCTAGATTTGAATCTCTGTTCTGATTGGATACGGTCTGGTCTCTTTGAAAACCGCCTTCATTAAGTTAACACTTACTTGTCACTTTCTGGTTCCCGTTTTCCCTAAGCCCGAAATCGCTTTCAAGTCGGTCGTGGTATTACTGACAGATTGCAAGATAAACATCGGAATCTCTACCTTGTCGGCCTAGTTATAGAATTCCTTTGAAACGGGTCGTTGCGTAATGGTTAACAACAGACAGGAAGTTTCTTTGTGTGCAGAATAGGGTCTATAGTCGTAATCTTACATAATACGTACTGACATTATCCAAGGTGTTCTGAACTACGAATTAACTATAAGATGATATGTATTCATGCAACATCAGCAAATTTTCCCACAATGTGACATCATTAATGACGTTTTGTCAATGAAGCACTTGTGATAATAATAATAATAATAATAATAATAATTGATTCAGTAATTTAGGCCACCGGCCCATATTACAAAATCCAGTAAATATAATGTGCGCCATGGTTTAAACAAGTTAAGTATGGTGTTCATCATGAGCATACATACTTTCCAGTAACCAGTACATCATATTAAAAAGATGCTACTACCTCTGAGTATATTATTCACCATTCGTTTGAATTTTCAAAGATTGTCTGAGACGAAAAGCTGCATTTATATAGTAAGAAAGATTTGCTATAAATTAATATATTACTATGAATCATGAGGGATACCATTTTTTCTACAGACGAATAGAGATAATAAACTTCATTTAAGTATTTATTTCTTAACTGGTCATATACTGACCAAATACAGACAAAATGAAATTCATCTTCTATCAAATAAACATTATTTTCCCGGCATAATTCACAATTCCTGTTATTTCGCTCAATCCTGCTATGCCTATCTGTCTATTTTCAATGTGTGCGCTGAGCACCTTAATGAAGGAGGTAACTTCCTAAGTAAATATGATAATCCACATGAGAGGTACATTACAGGGTCTAAATCGGTTTTATATATGCTATAATATACAAATATATGTGAATTGTTAATATCACTTTGCCAGTTTTGGAATATCGAATCCTTAATTATTTGCAAAAATAGTGAGAGAAACTGTTTGTCGTCTCCAACATATTGATTTAGCCAGACATACCCAAAACTGAAGTGAAATAGTATGTCTTTAACTTTGGTAGCCCAGGTGACACGCTTAGTTTGATCGAATCTTTTCAACATTACAAATCATTGGTGTAGGTAGCGAGTTGAAGACATTCTTACAACCTTCAGCTAGTATTTAATGCGTCGTAAAAGATACGAGGTGCAAAGTGGGTATCTTCCGCACTCTCCTAACACAGTTGCATTATTGGCAGTTTTAGGAACATCTAAATACTGTTTGCAATAGTTGTATTGCACAATTCAATATATCTCCTAAATTCATATCCCCAAATTTCTGACCAATACCATGCACATGGTTTTTGTTACAGAGTCAAATATTTTAAAAACATCTTCCACAATATAACAGAAAAATTGTGTTTGGTAATTCAAAATCCTTGAAATGGCTTCCTTTGCCTAAGCCGTTAGTATCTGCATAGCTTTTGTCCAAACCAACTTTGGGGTACAAAATACGCCCATGTACTTACAATAAGGCAAACACTCAATACGACTTTCTTTAAAAAAGACAATACCACACTCTGCTTGAAATATCCCCCATTTCTGAAAACTGATTTAAGTTTTATCGAGATTGACCATCATACCAGTTTCATCACAGAAACGTTCGATAAAATTTATTTGGTTCTTATGGAGCTTTACTGTATCAGCAATTAGCAACATCATGAGCATAAAGTATTGCCAAAAATGTCATCAGTATCTTCTGAGATAAATACACCTCTGTTGAATTCGAGCTTCAGTTGTGCAATCAAATCTTTAATAAAAAGGGAAAACATGATTAGGCTCAAAACACAACCTGCCCACTTGTACCAAATGTACATTCGAAGTAATTAGTTAAAACTTTCGGGTTTATGACACAGCTTTTCAGATTTCCATACATATTTATCAAAATATTTACCATTTAACTAGTCATGACGACCATAATTTATCATAATGTAGTTTATCAAAAGCTGTTTATTTAAAATCGACAAAAAAGGCAATAAAATCTATCTTGTCTTTTCGATATGTATTTCTGAACTAAAGCCTGAATAATAAAGATATTATCGTATTTGTTATTTCCTATACCCTGCATGTGCTACGTCTATCACACCATTGTCTTCTGGCCACGTTTAAATACGAGTATTCAATATGTCAGTAAAGAACTTCTCCCACTGTTAGAAAAATTGCCGGATTCAAAGATGTTGTTGAATTGAGCGTTAAAGAATGGTAAAATCGTTTCATTCGTATACTGATGAAAACCAGCATGTCTCGTATCAGGTAGAACAACATATCCAAGTTGCTATGCTGGTGGGAAAAACATGACCGTGTATGCACGAATATGTTGCCTGTTGTGCACCCCTCAGATCCTGAGGAAAACCTGTTTATGGTGGATTTCAGTGTACCACGTGCACGTAATTCATTGAATTCCAAGATCAAGAATTGTCCGAGTTTAATCTACCCCTTGCCACCCCATTTTTAATATTTGACATTAATATTGGGGAGTCAGATCCCCTACACACTAACATAAATGTCCAAAGAGAAAAAGTATGGTAGCAAGGATTCAAGGAAACTCGGACCATAACATATGAAGAAAATAAAGCAAAGATTTTGATACGAATTAATTACATTTTTCTATTTGTAGTACATTTCATATAATGACGTTACTGGTTGTACATGATTGGAAAGGTCTGATAAACAGTGAATGGTTGTAATAAAGATAGGACAGTTGACTGTAATTTACAAAATCATGAATTCCAAACATAATCTAATTAATCTTAATAATTAACTGTACGCACGCACGCACACACACACACACACACACACACACACACACACACACACACACCTCGCATTCATTTGCAAAAATCTTAGAAAATGTGTTATATCCCAACTTGTATCTCTTCTGAACTCAAGTAGACGTTTTATCTATGTACAGTCTGCTAATAAAACTTCCCTTCTGGGAGTTGTTGACGACCTTATCCCTGCTTTGGATAGTGGAAAGATTACAGTCCTCATCCTCCTTGACTTGTCTGCGGCATTTGACATAATAGACCATGATATATTACTTCACCGTCTCCAGAATGTATTTGGTATCCACAATACAGACTTACCATGATTCCAGTCCAACTTAGTCAACAGGACATATGGTGTTTCCGCAAATGGAAAACAATCCAACCCAGTTAATCTATGTTTTCGTCTTCCACCTTTTCTCTGTTCTCGGCCCGGTTCTCTGCATTCTATACACTCAACCGCTCTAAAGTGTCATAGATCGACATTCAGTGTCTCACCAAATGTATGTTGATGACACGAAACTATACAAGTCTAGCTGCTCAGCTGAAGATCAGGCTTCCATGTAAGGCGTAGAGACGTTCATTTCGGATGGAGCAGCAGAGAGGGCGATCAGACCACTTAAGGGAGTGGTCACCCTTGTGTTTGGACCAAAAAAAAAAAAACAGTGACCCTTCATAGAGGTCAATACCACGTCTACGATTATTGTTTGTCCCAAACAGAATTGTAGACGCCCCCTTTCTGCTGCTATTCATGTTGTAAAAGAAATGTTTACCACCATATCAAGTTTGATGAATATTTCTCCACGCGTTCTTTTCATCTGAATCATGGGAATCTTCATCTGAATCATGGGAATCTTTTGTTTTGTTCTTCAAGTAATATTCAAGTTCTGATGGTGGTTTTTCTATTTTTGGATTTATGTTCTTTCTGTGTTTATAATATATCATCAAACTTCTGTATCGATCTCCACCGCAATTTTTGCAAATCTGATATAATCCTCTAACGCCGTTGTTACAACCAACACAACTTCGTGGACCAGCATGAGGATTTTTCTTTATAAGATAATTATGTTTCTTGCAATATTCTCCACGGCATTTTTTATCACATTTGTTAGTGGTTCCTTGACGCAGCCACGCACAGTTGTTCATTATATGAATGATATCTTTTTAATTAAATTTACACCTCTTCTGCTGATATCAATTAAAAGATTGTTATATTAAAAAATAATGGTACATTCGGAATCTCATACTGCAAGAATAGCACGAGAACGATTAGAAGCAATTAAAAAATTTCTTCCTGTCAGAGACTCATTTAGAAAAAATCTACAAGCGCAGCAAGAAGCTCAAGTTGAGTACGAAGAAGAAACTAAAAAACTGTTTAAGCCCGTCACTGCAGTCATCAAAGAAGATCTTCTTCCGGTATCAAAACAAACTGCGGCACAAACTAAAAAGATAGCAAGAAGAACTAGACAGACAAGGAAGATTTTACGAGACCTTCTAACTGATATAGCTGCAGCTCAACCTCCACCTGTTGGTGAGGAAATACTTGAAGAAATTGGAAAACTTCGTACTGATCTCGCCGACGTTCAAAAAGAACATGTATCTAAACCCAAACCAGCAGGAGAAAACTTAGAATTAATTGCAAAATTTAACGAAGGAGTTGTTGATGTTATTAGAAATACTGAAAGAGAAAAATTACCTGAGATGATATTAAATAATATATTTGATAAATCTAGTATTTTAAAACCCCGTCATGAAAAAACAAATGATGATAATTTCATTAAATGGATATATCGCGTATATTACAACAAAAAACAAGCTAGAGGTCTAGAATACGAAAGTCTTGATAGAGAAGTAAAAAGACTTTATAGAGAGAGACTGAAACAACTAGAACAAGAAAAATTCTCCCAGTATCAGCTTCCTCCACCTCTGCAACAAATAGAACAACAGCAATCTTCTTCGCCGTAGCAAAGGTTGAAGTCGGAACTTAAAAGGACTGAAGAGCTACTTAAAAAAATCAGCAGAAAAAAGATCACCCTCCCGGAAGAAAATTCCTTCACCTTTACGTAAAATTCCTGCGCCGGAAATAACATTTACACCGATAGATACACCACCTGGATTTCGAAGAAGTGACTTACCTGGCTCACCCCGGGTCACCACTGAAGTACTTACTCCGGTAATGCAACCATCAGTACTTAAAACACCTCAAGATGAACCTAAAACAGGATCTGGTTTATGTCCTGATAATATCATCAATGACGTGTCACGGTTAGAAGTTCTCATAGGAGGAAAATGTGCCGGAAATAATTCACCAGAAATAATTAATGAAGCAGCTGATATTTGTCGGCGATTATTTCAAGGTGGTATCATGGATATCGGCGTTTACCGAGAACTTATCGATGAACTTGTTGATGACTAGTTGTTAGATAAATGGTAAATAAAAATAAGATGATCATACATAATAATCATCGCAAACCTGTACAGGTCAGAGCGGTAAACTCACGATTACCAATCTATAGAGCTACTTACGGAGATGGACTTGGTGATGTTATTCAGGGATTATTTACAAGGATAGCTCCAAAAGTAGCACCCGTTGCAAAACAATTATCGATGAAGGCCATTGATATTGTTCGTGATAAAGCTCCTGGTGCAATTGTCAATGTTGCTGGTAAGGCGTTCTCGGCGATCAAAGAAAGACTAGCACGATTATTGCGACGAAAACGACAACCACCAGTAAAATTACCAAGTACTGAGGTGATGCCTGCAGATGTCAGTAAAATAATAAATCAAGCTGCAAATCAAAAACTAGCAGCGTTAGCAGATCAAGGACTCGGTGAATCTGGAAATAATATCTCAAGTGGAATTTCCCGAACGCGGTAATCAACGTGTTAGACGAAAATAATTATAATAAAATGTTCAAGCGCGTATCCGACACAGCATTTGACATGGAAGTACCCGTCCTTAAGGATGAATCGGTACGTGATTATCAGTTTTATTCTTATGACGCACGATCACCAGATCAACGTGGAAGAATTGAACTACAAGTTCATGACACAAGTAGATACTTTTTACCCGCTGATGCTTTTCTTGAGGTAGAAGGTACAATTGTAAAAACGGATGATACTAATTACTTAGATCCAGTAAAAATTGGTTTTGTCAATAACGGGATCATGGCACTATTTAGTAGCGCCACATATATGACTGATGGAAAAAATATTGAATCAATTCAGAATGATGTCGACGTTGCTACAACAATAATAGGATTAGCAAGTCACCCTGAAAGCGATCCGTATGATATAAGACGACCAAGAAACAATGCCAATAACGCTGATGTTGATGTGGCGCCAATGGTTCATGGTTCTAATGAAAATTTCAACTTGGGATTTGCAGCACGTAGAAATATGTTGGTGCTAGGAGGCAATAGAGGTTTTTCATGTACAATTCCAGTATCGCATATTTTTGGATTTTGCAGGAATGTTAAAAAGGTTATTTTTGGAGCTAGACACACGGTTGTTCTTGTGAGAAAGAATGATGATAATGATGCTCTGTGAAGACCCGCTGGTGATGCTGGTAAAGTAATATTATCGAAACTTTCACTGTGGATGCCGGTAATGACTCCAACGATCGCAGAAGAACAAAAATTGATTTCTTTCATGGATACAGGTGGTAAATCCTTGTTGTCATGGTTAACAACAAGCACGGATAGCATGCAAACTAACGTTGACGGTCAGTTTACATGGCATATAGCATCACAACAGGGTGTTTCTGCACCACGACATATTTTTATTGCTTTTCAGGAAACTAATCGTTTAAACTCACAAACTCACTCTCATATGATATTTGACCAACTAGGTCTCACACATATTTCCTTACGGATAAACGGACAACAGGAACCAACAGAGAATATACAACTAAATTATGCACAAAACCATATAGGACGTGCATATCATCGTTTGATGTCATTTATGGGACGTGATCAAAATGTTGATACTGGGTTGCAAATATCACAATATGATTTCAAAAAATTATATCCGATTTATTATTTTTCATTAGAACATCTTGATCTATCAAAACAATCTGTCGTTGATATACATCTCAAAGCAACATTAAATACAGGTGGTGTTAATTATAGAGCAATCGCGGTCATACTTAGCGATAAAGCCATGTTACTTGAAGGTGGTAGTGGTCGAATGAGAGTCGTTGATGCACCAGTGGAAAATCTTTAATTATTCAGAAAAATATTATTTATATATAAAATGTCGTATAGTCATGTTAGTGTTACTCTGACTCCTGGTTAGGTCAAAAAGCTTCAATCAAAAACCGCCAACAAATGCGGAACTAAAATATCACTAAAACGAGATCAGATTAGTGGTGGTCCAAACAAATTATCGTTGACAAATAATCAGATTAAACATTTCAATAAAGCCCTGGAATCAAAAACTGGAGTTCAATTTCATCTTTCCCCGAGCGCCATCAAAGACATGGTTAAAATAGGTGGTATATTTCCACTTCTTGCGGCTATTCCAGCGTTAATAGCTGCTGCTCCAGCCGTAGCAAAAGCAGCCCCGTTAGGTGCTGTTGGAACAGCTGCTGGTATGGCACTAAAGAAAGCAACAGGAAATGGATACAATAAAAAGGGACGCGGCTTAAGATTGCCAGGATCTCGTTGGGGGAGAGGCCTAAGGCTTCCAGGATCACTTCGTTAGACGTTCCAGCATCAAATTTTGATTTACTTGATGCTGCTAAAAAATTAAAAATAAAAGCTTTTAGAGGTGTTTTTATGCGAGATCAATTACCGAAACAACCAAACAAACTCGAAACAGGTATTATTAATCTCGACGAACGTTCCGGACCCGGTACTCATTGGGTATCATACGCGGTTGATCCACGTGGAATCGTTTATTTTGATTCGTAGGGGTTAGCTCCACCCGTTGAATTTATCAAGTATGTTGCACCACTTCACGCAAGAACCAGAGTTTGGTATTCAACGCTACCCACACAAACAATGACAGATCCGCCAATATGCGGCCGTGAAGTAATTAATGTACTCGACGCTATATCAAAATCATCCAAATCACCACATAAAGTTGTGCATGATTATACAAGTAACCGATTCGTTGCGCGTAAAGCGTTTTAAACAACAGGTCTTATTATAATGGTTGATATTTACGGAAGATCTTCTACTAGTAAGAAAATAAAATCCGATGTTGATCTGTCGAAGTATGTGACTAAAGATGACCTCGCTGATATCATGAATCTGGCTGGAGTTGACCCAGATGAGGTTGTTATTTTTCAAGATCGATATGGTAAACTAAAAACGAGCAATATCAAATGGAATGATATAGTTCGACGAGTACTCGGTGCGGTCACGGATAATATTCCCGTGTTTACTGACAGCGGCAAAATCAGAGATTCAAGTATATCATTGGCAACAATTAGAAATGAAATTGCAAGAAGCGTTGCTAATCGTGTGAAAAGCACCGGCGACACAATGACGGGTGAACTCAGCATGAACGGAAATAAAATAGTAGTTTTAAGAGATCCAACATCTAACGAAGACGCAGCAACAAAAAAATACGTCGACAACGTGGATGGAAAACCATCCACGCTGCGGGCCGAGTATGATGTTCACGTGGCCGCTTTTGCAAGATTTCGCAGAAATTTTAAAAAAACCGCAGAAGAATTCTTTGGCACTCCGCACACCACTGATATAAAACTCGTTGATATCAAAAGTAACCTAGACACGATCAAACAAACACAGCAAAACATCGTAGCGGGAATTCCTGAGATCGTCAACAAAACCAATTTGATTAAAATTTCAGCTGGAATAACTCCCGGGCATATCACAAACATCGTATACACGGTATCATCGGGTTTTGCAACATGGTCACAGCAAAATAAAACTATCAAATATACCGCAACAGTCACTGGCGTGTACAGGCTGTCTGTGTTCAGTGCTGTAAAATTTGAAATATTTACAACGTTTCCATGTCGTCATTCCACCGACAGGTTTTCCGGGGTTGTATCTGTTATATTAAATAGCGGAAACGAGGAAATATTTATTCTGGAAGCAGCTGATGAGAAATTAACCGCAACATCTTACTGGTGGTGTTTGGAATTTGTAGCTGAAACACCTCAATTGGTTACTGCATAAAAAGATATGGACGGTGCACAATACAGGTACAATCAAGCGCGTGAATGGCAGGCGGCGCTAAAAGATCAAGTCGATCAATATACAGTAAAAGTAAAAAAATATCGACGACGATTGGTTATCGTTGATGTGATTGTTTATTCAGTATCCGCTGTTGTTGCTGGAACCGGTGTAATATTATCAGCGTTGACAATGATGGCACCAGCAGCTGTAACTATTTGTATTTCAGCAGCAACAACTATTGCAGGTGTGCTTAATATCATTGCAAAAAAATATGTACTTGCACGAACGAAAAATTATCCGATTACATAATAAAATTACACACAGCGACGGTAGCATACTCGAAATTATCCTCGTTGTTATCAGCGAGTCTTAGTGATGGAATTATATCTGATTTCGAATTTTCAATGATGACTAAAATATACGACGAAGGTATCGGTATTAAAGATATAAGTATTAATAATGACAGAATTACTCCAGTAGATCGTGACCAACACAACTCCGCCAAAGATAACGATGATCTCGGTAAGTTCGTCTAATCCTGAATTTAGTGTTAATTTTCCTACTGCAATTCCAGTAAAAGAAATAGCACTAGCGCAATTACGGGTATATTACAGCTGGCCAAATATGAGATCAAAATCATTTCATGGTACACCAGCAAATAATTCGCTTGTATTTGCTAACAAGAACAAACCCGATGGAACACCTGACTGGGTTGTTGTTGGAATACCAACTGGCAGTTACGAGATCGAACAAATCAATGAGGAATTTGCGCGTAGAATAAAATCAATAACCGGAAAAGAAGCAAAAATATCAATTAATGTTCATGAACCGACCCTGTCCTCGACGGTTGAAATACATTCTCCCGATTACGTCGTTGATATTTATCAATCTTGAATCAGATCCGTACTAGGTTGGCCTGAAATTGCCCCGGTGTATGAAGAACTACCAGAACCAACTCGGGATGATTTTACGTCAAAGAACAGTCTTCGTCATGATATTAAAATGAATTCAGATTGGTTAGATTACATAGAAGAAAAATCAGTATGGAGGGAAAAACCAGAATGGAGGGGGAGGATACCTGTATATGATCCTAGAGCTCCTTTTTATAATCTTAATAAACGTATTATTGCTTTGAATATTGATTCTATATTTGTTTCAATAAACTCAGACCATGAAATACAGATAAATAATTTACGTGATAGTTTTCAAGAGTATTTATTTGATTCGACATCTGCGCGCGATAATATTATTAGGTACATAGAAGTTTTAAATTATATAGTTAATTCTTCTGAAGTTATCTATAATAGAATTAGAGATATGGTTCTTAAGTCATCAAGCGATCATAAAAAATCCTTCGCAGCCAAATACAAAATACCCGAAGCTGACATTGCAACGTTTAAGTTTCCTGATTATAATCCAGATAAATTAAGAAAATCTGTCAATGATGTCATTGATGAGTTTTTTCCTAAAATACTCGATGCGTGGAAAAAACTAGCACCACTAGCAACTGTTCTTAGATATGATAATGATCTACATGGCGGCGGCAGACACGTATCTCCGGGAATCGTTAATATAACGTCGACGGTCGCGGTTAATCTAGTTTGTGACGTAATCGATGGCAGTTATCAAATAGATCTCGGAAGATCAAATCAGGCTCAACAAGGATACATCCTATATACATTTACACCACAAGTCCCCCCTGGAAGTTTAATCGTGCAAGAACCAACTAATCCTGTGTATCTGCGGTGTCACAATAATATGTTAACACGAATAAATTTTAAACTCACAGACCACCTTAATCGCTTAATTGACATACGTGGAGAAGAACTTGTGATAAATCTGTATGTGAAATCTTAAATATTATGTAATGGAGTGTTTTTATACACTAAACAAGGACACGAGGATTTCTTAACAGAGATCAGACTCAAATTCGATCAACTTAAAAAAAAAAAAAATTTCAAAATAAATAAAAAAATATTTTATTACTGATATGGTGTTTGATACAAATTAATCGGCCTTGCAAAAAAGAATTATTCAGAAATATGTTTTTATTTTTTTTCTGAAAATTTGATCATTTTACATAATTCTAGCCCATCAAAGATCTGCACGTGGTTAGCGTTGACAGGGACCCCAGTTACCAAAACTTTCATTTTCATTATTACTTTGGATCGTTTCACCAGTAACGGGGTTACTCTCTAACATAATTTTTCTTAATTGTCTTATACGAGTACTAATCGTTTTCTTTGCCTCGTACTCGTGGGTTAACAGCGATCTAATTCTTTCTACGGCGGAAGAGAGAGGAACGAATTCCTTCACCTGATTATCTTCTACGGTAGCTAGCGACTGAAACATTGCCGCCTGAATCCGTTTCATGAGCTTGTATTCAGATGATAGTGTGTGTGTTCCCTGGTTCTTACGTTCTTGTAAAATCTCAAAATCAGAAACTATTTTTTCAGGATTTAGTTCATCGGATATATTAATTCCATCTTTTTCAATTTTTTAATAGCAGAAATAATGTCATTGATATTTTCATGGTTCATTATGTAATATATAAATCTTTAAAATAAAAATAAAAAATATCCCTATAGAACCCCTATCGAGTCTTTAGCGAGTTCGTCGGGATGTTTCAAGGACAACAATGAATGAAGAGCCCCTATCAAGTGTATTAGCGAGCTCAGATTATGAATGAAGAGCCCCTATCGAGTGTATTAGCGAGCTCAGATTATGCATTGGACGGCACAAACATATAACTTAACTAAGGACAGTACAAACATACACTCTCAGCAAAAATCCCACCCACAATAATTAATCCAGTGGGTGATACGAAAATATGTATCAACCACCAGTCAATATTGTGGTTGAATTTTGCTGAGCGGGGGGTTTTGCCGTTCCCCCATTATTATAAAAATCGCAATTATGCGCACCACCGACAAATTGTCAGCCATGGGGATTCGATCCTGGACCGCGAGCGTCACAGTCCAATACTATACTGATTGAGCTATCGAATCTTGTTACGAACATATGTTTCGGAAGTTAATATATAGCCAAGGAACCAATACAATTCTGAATTCAAGAAATACGTTTTCACCAAACAAGTTAGATTTATAAAAGCTGGATTATTTACTATACCACGCCATCTAACTGTTAGATGTTTTCATCCTTCCTATAATATAACTGTTAGATGTTTTCATCCTGCCTATAATATGACTGTTAGATGTTTTCATCCTTCCTATGACTATACCAGATTTTCAATCCTATCTATGTCTGTTCTATGGAGAAATATATATTACGAGATTTCCCACTCGTAAATCTGTATCGTGGTCAAGGGAGTATTTAGTTGTTAATATTACTCGATAAAAAAAGCAACCACACATACGCACACAAATACATAATCACACATACGCACACACATACGTATACAAATATATTTTGCTCTGAACAAGGAAAATGCAATTGATTTTTAATTCCAAACACTATATACATGTATTTCTGTAATCGAGTAAATACATGCAGGATCCCTGTACTGTAGATCTAAAATTAACCCGCCACGATCGATAGATACTAGACGCTGGATTCTACATTCAGTAAGCTGGCATATAAATGTCGGTTTTCTGTAGTTTAGATGTAATGTATATGCTGTGTTATTCTAAATGTTTCACGAATAGAACAGAAAAATACACGAACTGCATATTTTTGTAAGTTAGAAACCGTACATAATTATGACCATATACGAGAATCATAAAATTATCTCCCTTTCATGAGTCAAAAATAAGTGGTGTATGGGGGAAAATCTGTGACATAAATTAAAAAAATTAATTCGAGGTGGTAATGATAATTATTGATATCGGAAGATAATTTTCTGCTTATATTTTTTCGAGAAAGCGGTTTTATATATATTTTCTGCTACTTTTTGTACTGAATGCGGGTGAATATCAAAATATTTCGCAGCAGAACATATTGAACGAAATATAATTACTTCGCCAGTTTCTGTGTTTGTATAATTTACCGCCCTCTTTCCGATTGTCTTACATCTTCATGTATTACCACATGCAGAGTTCACGCTTTGCGTGACAATACGAAGGTTGGATAAATTATTGTTTTGAGGATTCCCATCAATATGATCAATAACAAGACCGTCATTGATCACTCCAAAGAAACATTCGTAGATGAAACGATGACAGTGATATCTTTTCTTCCTAACAGTAAATCTAAGATAGCCATTACTATCAACAGTACCAACTGGTCTCTTCAACCTGCAGTGTCTGATGACACCATTAATATCTGATTCATAGTTTGTTATGACAGGATGTGGGACAAATTTATTTTGCTCCATTATAATAATAGTATTTGTTTAAATCATTGTTTGTCTGAAATCTTGATATATAATCCTCCACGGATTTTATAGCGTTTTCACCATTATTATTTTTTTTGTCATAATATCTTTTAAGTTCTCTGAACCGTTTTCCACCGCACTTTCCACATAATCCTGTTTTTCCTCGCACTCCAATACCACACCGCAGACATGGTATTGGTCCTAGACTTCCTCGTCGTATGTTCTGTGAGTGCATCCAACAAAATTCCTTTCTGCAGGATTTGTTGCATCGATTTACTGAGCCGATCATCAACCATTTGCATTGAGACATTTGTATATATATAATTTTCTTTATTTAAATATTTGTTTTAATTATAAGAATGAGTTTGAGAGATTATCCCAAACTAGGCCTGTTAAATATAAATTCAACCTCGACAGATTATCTCACTTACCAGTGCGAAATTTGGTTGATCCGAAAAATAAAAGTCTGATCTCGAAAATTCACGACGCCAAGAAAGAATTTTACACGGATGGTGCATCTCATACATGGTCAACGTTCAAGATTATACGCAATACTGTCACGGACGCCACAATGAATGACAAGCGAGCGGCAACTATCATTAACTACATCGCTGAATACGAGGGCAATCAAAAATATTTCTTCAGAGTAAAATTTATTGTATTAACAGAAACAGGCAGTTGGATTATCCGTGACAAATATGATCCTGTCCTTGGCAATAATAAAACTGTCATATAAGTAAAAATTCCAGACCGGGTCTACTGACGAGTATTGATAAACCGTATTATGAGCGAGCGTATAATGTAAAATCGGTTATTTATGGAATCTATGAGATAAATAAAAAACCCAACGTTGATAAACTGGCACCAATGAAATTTTCAAGGTTAAATTGTGTAGCCGAACGAGTAATAGAACACTTTACAAACGCGATGCGTGGAAATGGATTAACTGATTTAAGGCGTGAAAAAATAAACTTGTGGGCTGATTCAGTTAAGGATACCGGTGCTACAATAAAAGATGTTGCTGAACTAGGAAAACTATTAAAATTTCCAATAACCGTAGCGACAATAACGGGAGAGGTACTGTACGAATCTAAATATAAATCGAAAGGAGCTCCAATAAATATTATTGATCATAACGCGCATGCATGGACTAGCGCAGTAACAATATTTCCACGTGATCGAACTGTTAGATTTTACCCCCCAGATAATTCTGGGGCAGATATGAGCATGTTTGATTTTATTAACGAAATAAGTAAAACCGATCCTGTATCGGTATGGTTATTTAAAAGTAATGAGGAAGGTGAATTTGATCTGTTTGTTAGACCAAACGGTGAAATATATCGAACAGAATCCCTCCATGACGAGATGAAAAATCTCGCGGAGAAGTTTTTAGAGTGCAAGCACGCGGAAAATACTGACAAATTACTAACTAATTGTTTTACCGTTCCATCTGTTGCGGCTCATTTCGCGAGAGAAAAAAATTCATGGAAACCAACACGATTTGATTTACTCGAGGACGTACGAGCAAGTTGCGTCGAATACGGACATGGCGGATTATGGAATACCAAATACAATTACAATGATGTTATTTCGGTTGATATGGTTGCATGTTATCCAGGAAGTTTTCTAGGATACGGAGATTGTTCTGTATACTTTAAAAGATTTGGTCACCCAACAAACGAGATGACGCGAGTGGCAATTAATGGACCATTACCTGATTTTGATCTGACTGGATTCGCCTGTATTGAATCATTCGAGTTTAACGAAAATCTTCACAAGATTTGTTATGTTTGGTAGACATTTTTGTGAAAAACGTTGGGCACCTATAGTTTTATTACGATATATGCTAGATTGTGCGATACTGACATCGTTGGTGGTCAGTGAGGCGATTATATCATATCATGCACAGACGAAAGTTTGGTTGCCCATGTCAGATTCTGAAGTTATTAGCGAGTTTAAGGAAAAATATCCTGATGTTTCCGAAGATGATATTCCTAAAATTCTCGAGAATAAACTCAAAACCGCAAAAGATCTCGGAAGAAAAATTATAGGTAAATTTACTCAAGGTGGTGCATATGATCATAAAAGACATCACGCACGATTAATTCTAGATGATGCCGAGTACGATTTTATAATCGCTGATACAACAGCGAGAAATATATTTGTAAATCGAGAAAGTGTTTATTTATCCGACGGAACAAAATTGGGTACGATCGTTAGTTACATAAATGACGTTTCCCCACAGTATACTCATCTAAGATCTTCCATGTTGGCTTATGTTTCCATAAATTTATTATCGATGATTAATAGATTTCCTGAGACCGCAGTCAGAGTCGCAACAGATTCGTTTTATATTTCAAGTAAATATTTAGAACCTGTTATGAAATTTACAAGTAATGATGAACGATGGGGTTCGTGGAGAATAAAAAAAGAATTATTACACAATTACACAGAATCAGCAGATGTTCCAATGAGAGATTTTTATCGTAAGGGTAATAAAATATCAGAAATGTCGAAAGCGCCATCGTTGAGTGATCCAATAACCAGATATAAGACAGTATATCTCAATGGACCTGGTGGATGCGGCAAAACGACTCGAGCAATTAATGTTTTTAGAAATTCAGATATGATCGTGCTGACACCCACACATAGACTTGCACGTGAGATGAAACAGCGGCAAGTACAATCGTGCACGTATCATAGTTTCTTTCGGTGGCGCGGGGATACATGGACTCCTGAACGAATGGGAGAAAAATATATACCTAGAATAATTATTTGGGACGAGATATGTACGGTGTCATTGGATACATTAAAAACGTTTCTTGATTGGTTGTTGACGAAAAATACCGCTATAATAATGTGTGGCGATCATGGTCAACCGCCGCCTTTTGTTGGACCATCTCCACATGATTGGTTAAAAAATTTCGTTGATTATTACGAAGAAATAGATGATGATCATAAAGCTCTCGATGCAAATTTGAAGCAGTTTAAAAAAATTAATCAGATTACAATCAAACAAAATTCAGTGTGAAATAATACGTGGAGTGATCTCAGAGACCTCAATGAGTGATTTTTTAAATTTATGGAGACCCAACGATTTGATCGTAGCAAGCAGAAAAATAATCAGAGACGATTTACAACAGCAGTTATTTCAGCTGCATAAAGAAAAATACCCAGAATTACCCATACCGTTGTGTTATAGACCATCAGATACACGAAAACAGAATATTAATGTTGATATTCCAGGACAGACTGAAAAACAGAATCTCGTATTAAATGATATTGTCGCCGTTGATATCAGTGTGGTCGAAGATGCATTACGCGCTGACAAATCTCCATGGGTGTTGGGATACGCTATGACGATCCACTCGTCTCAGGGATTAACTATTTCTGATACACGAGTCTGGATTGTAGACGATCGCATCGAGTGGTCAAATTTAGTTTATTTAGCGGTATCGAGGGTCAGAAAAATATCTCAATTACGTAGAATTATAATTCCTGAAATCGTTGATAAATTTAACATCATCGATGATGATATAATAAGAAAAAAATTAATCGGATACAAACAATCTGATAAAAAAAATAAACGTGACTTTGATCTTGATGTTGAATTTATTATTGAGTTAAAACAGCAGCAGAATAATCATTGTGCCAGTTGTAATTGTGTAATGCTGTGGAGGTATTCGAGTAATGATTCAAGACAATTTACCATAGATAGAAAAGATAATAGTCGCGGTCATACACGAGAAAATACCATGTTGACCTGTCTTGAGTGTAATCGACGTAGAGGCGCTAGTGCTAGTTAAGTGATCGCGATGGTAGTTGTGTATCCGCGGGGATTATTTGTAGTTGTTCACGTACAAATCCACGTTGAGGAGCAGCCGAATCTAATCTGTAGATTGGAGGTCTACCTGAGGATCTTGTCACGGTGGATATTTTGTGTGTGGTAACACTCCAAATAGGATCAGTCGCTCTCGCGCTACCACCTTCAAGTTCACCAGGCTCATATAAATATCTAACTGTAACATCACCCAATATTTTTTGTTTTTTAACATCTTTTCGTTGTGTTGGTATATTGTTTTGTAATTGCATTAATGGGTTTCATGTTGGTTGTTCGTGTAATCTCATTATTTAATGCAGCTATCACGCTTGGTAATCTTGCAACCCACTCGCGAGATCTTTTATCCTGAATAAATTCCCTCGCGTATTGATATCCAAATAACCGCTCAGCGAGTGTTAGATTAAATCGCTCAACAATTGCCTGATCACGGTGAATTGCAGTATGACCTCGTCGTATTTTGGTATTATGTTGTTTCATCAACGATGATACTGGACCAAGAAATTCCTTACCAGGATCAACCTGTAGTAGCTGTGGCCATCGTAATGGTCCTCGTTGATAAATTCGTTCAAACGCATCGGCTACTTCAGATGATGTTTTCGCTGATAGCGGCTCTGCTTCTTTATATCTACTTGCAACATCAACTACGGTTAACGCGTATTTGTACGTTTTTGTACGCACAGTATCATGCGGTAAAAACAGAATATCAGCTTGATGAACTTCATTAGGAACACTGACATCGAAATACGCGTACTGAATTCGTTTCGGTGGTGGTAGATAAATTTGCCATATTGCTTGTTTGGATAATCATGTTTTAGCAGTAGAATGTTTAACCGCTGCTGCATCAGCAAGTTTACCAATTGCTGCTTTGCATCTCCAGTATCCTCTTGGTGAATAATAAATCGATTCCATTATTAATTACTAGCTCCAAGCGCTAATTTACCTTTCATCGCGGATCTTACTAACCAATTAGCTAATGATTCTCTAATATTTTTATTTTTTATAGAATTTAATGCATGAATTAATTTCACATCTGCAATATGCCTAGATTTTTACTTTTATAAGCTACATCATGAGCGTGACAAGCTCGATCAATAGCGTTTATTGGTTCCTCGCCTGGTTTTGGTTGATCTTGATTATCGAGCCTGATATCAAGTCTGGTACCAGGACCGCAATAATTATATCCTGGTAGATGTTTTTCTCCACTGTATTTAGCCCATGGAGCACCTGGAAACTTTGACATCAAATTAGCAATATCACCACCCTGCTTATTAGGTAAAAACGAAAATTTCTTTCTACCGCATACAGAACATTTTCCACCATACGCTATTTTTTTATTTTTTGTTGTAACCGTAGCTAAATCAGTAGTTGGAGTTTTAACTCTACAACGTTACTAGACACCTTCTGAAATACAGTGACGTATAATTACCACGATTGCTCCGATTTAAAAGACGATTGCCATGGATATAATTAAATTCAAAAATTTCTTTTCACGAGCGCAAGCTACTCAGCACGGATTTATAACAATAAATTTACATGATCCAAGAACAAGATATCGTGTGGGTCTTGATAAAATATTTGGATAACAAAATTAAATTTAATTAAAAAGATATCATTCATATAATGAACAACTGTGCGTGGCTGCGTCAAGGAACCACTAACAAATGTGATAAAAAATGCCGTGGAGAATATTGCAAGAAACATAATTATCTTATAAAGAAAAATCCTCATGCTGGTCCACGAAGTTGTGTTGGTTGTAACAACGGCGTTAGAGGATTATATCAGATTTGCAAAAATTGCGGTGGAGATCGATACAGAAGTTTGATGATATATTATAAACACAGAAAGAACATAAATCCAAAAATAGAAAAACCACCATCAGACTTGAATATTACTTGAAGAACAAAACAAAAGATTCCCATGATTCAGATGAAGATTCCCATGATTCAGATGAAAAGAACGCGTGGAGAAATATTCATCAAACTTGATATGGTAGTAAACATTTCTTTTACAACATGAATAGCAGCAGAGAGGGGACGTCTACAACTCTGTTTGGGACAAACAATAATCGTAGACGTGGTATTGACCTCTATGAAGGGTCACTGTTTTTTTTTTTTTGGTCCAAACACAAGGATGACCACTCCCTTAAGTGGTCTGATCGCCTCTCTGCTGCTGATGGGAAGTCATGGATGATAGTAACAATCTGAGGATGAATGATGACAAAACTGAAACCACCCTGCTCACCACGCGAAGACCTTCTCATTCACATCTAGTACTAATATTAGTACCCCATCTCCTACCTGGTGGACGAGGTACTAACCTGAGCATATATGTGTTAAAGGAGCAAGCCGGGTGTGATTCACATCGGGCGTTCTTTTAGCCTAATATCAACAATTTGAACATATTCCTTGCATATAATAAAATACATTGAGTAGTCCTCTTATTTAATACCGGAAGTATCGCAAATCATTGTAGAAATAGTTATACAATCTCGTTTACCTTTCTTATCCGATATTTTCGTTTAGATCATCCGGCATATTAGTTCAAATAATGATTACTTCCATTCTCAGCCTCGTTTGTTTGTGTAACATATAAGGACATTGAGGCCTTATTTGGAAACGTAAACAAATCGTACTAAAAATATGGCGCGGTTTGAGTCAGAAATTATGTGCATTGAAAGTAAATACGGTTTATCGGCAACTTTGAAATTCTAATAATAAGCCATTATTCTCCGTTTGATTGATAATAGCATTGCGTAGAATATCCAAATATGGTCTGGCAAGCCTTTTATAGAAAAGGGGTCACGGCGTTTTCTGTCATGGCGAACACGGTGAGGTTAGTGTAACCATGCCAATTTATTTTATCGTGTAAGGGCTTAATAAATTAATAATAAGCCAAACTTCTTTGACAACATGATTATACTTATATAATAGATTTCTACACTATTTGTTTTTCTGACTTTAATAATGATTTTGTTTGCTCCATTGCATGATATGGGAACAGTTCGTAGCCTCAACCACAACAAATCAAGTTGAAGCTACGACATAGTAGCTAATTCACATCCTTTACCTCAAACAATATGTACTAGCAACACCAACATTAAATGTAGGCAGTCATTACTAAACCCCGATGTCACTCTCAACAATAATCTCTCATTACACGAAGAAAGTAATGAACATTTGCAACGCTGCATACCTGGAGATGAGACACGTGAGCACCATTCGAAAGTTTCTTTCGGTTGGTGCCACTTAAACACTCGTGTGTTCCTTAATACTTTCAAGACTGGGCTGTTGTAATTTACTTATATCTGGTTTGTCTCAGTATCTACTACAAAAACATAAGAAAGGTCAAAACACGGCTGCTCGGATCATCCTTAGAGTAGGAAACACTGATTACCCTCCCCCACCCGTTCTGTAACCCTCACTGGCTACCCGTTCGATCCAGAATCAAACGCAAACTCTGTTCACTATGCTATTTTTCGATGACTGGCTCCAGTTCAGCATACTTATTTGACCTCACCTGTGTGTACACCCCTTCAAGAACCTTAGGCTCCTCTTCCAAAACCTGCATTCTCATCCTTCCCATCGTTCAAACGAAATCATACATACAACGTTCTTTCGCGCACCAGGGACCAGCTACGTGGATCGAAGTACCTATAAATGTTAGACACAAAGACACTGTGACCTCATTCAATAGTGCTCTTACAAACCACCTATTTCGACTACAATAACAGATCTTAGCATGTATTTCTTTTGTAATTTCATTGTTTATTTTTGTAAATCTTGTTAAATATGTTGTGTTATCTAATATTGTCAAGCGTTTAAAGCTTCTAAAGTTCAGTCGCTGTATTAAGTCCACATTATTATAAATCTAAAACAATATATCTAAATTTCGACTTTATGGGTTCTAGGAGTTAAACTGCAGTTCAAATCCCAGCTATGATCTAGTCTTTTAACTATCAGCCTATGAATTATTGCTTCTAAATGCAATACGTTTACTCATTAGTAAAGTTCAAATGTCTTTTCTTGGTATTGTCTAAGCCCAAACCGGTTTAAAGATTTTTCTGGTACGTTACTAGACACCTTCTGAAATACAGTGACGTATAATTACCACGATTGCTCCGATTTAAAAGACGATTGCCAGCCATGGCAATACATTAATTACCCAATTCAGGAAGTATATTTGATTCGGGATAACTCGAAACATGGGAATACCCATAATTTTCAATGAAACTCAACTTTCGATTTGACTTCAGAGTAAGAGTCGAAGATCACTTTGTATTATATTCAGTTGTGTATGTGGCTCAAAACCCTACGCAATGTGATTGTTGACCGTAGAAAGGTTTCATTCAAATGAGTGACAATTATCGAGATAGGGGGCCTTTTTGCGTGGTCCTTAAGGGTATGCTCCAGGATTTCTGTGAGTCAGATGCACTTGAGGCTTTGAAGGAATTTGAACCCCTTAATGCCAAAGCTCTTACGGATGGCAGGTGGATTGTATCTTTCAAAACGAAGAAAGGTAAGTTCCTCGATAAATTCGATTTTCGATCCTATGTAATAAAATGATTTCGAAGTTCTTGAAAGGCCCTAATCGACATTTGAAATTCGTTCCCTTTTTTAATATTAATTTCTCTCAATTTTGTTGCATTTATCATATTTTGACTTCATACCCCACCTGAACCCCACCAACCCCTACACACTATGCCCCCGCGTAAAAAATGTGTCGGTGTGCATTGGAAATAACAAATAAATTCAAATCATTTACATGTATATACAAATTAACACAATAAAAAAAATAGAATTGGAGAGCCCAGGAAACAAAATTTCCAGCTTCTTTTGTACGCATGCAATTGACCTATCAGTCCCCAGATGTTCAAAGTCGAAAGCACTGCCGATAAAAAAAAAAAAAAAATTCTTCTTTCTTTACCTGATTGATGTTGTTTAGCAATCTTACATATTATAACAATTTGTGGGAATATATTAAAGTTTTCTTTAAAAAAATACCGAAGGTAAATAAAAGATACTTAAGTAAACACGTGATGAATATAAAAAGTAAAACTACCCGAGGATCTCACTATACTAGCTTAAGTTAACATGGGACATTCATGTAGTGAAAACTATCGATTTGACGTGACTGTACATCGTAACACCTACACAGTTAACGCACTCACGTTGTGTAAGTTTCCACACACACACACACACACACACAACCCGCAAGAAAACGAGGCAAACATCAAAACTACACGCAACAGCGTTTACTCTTATAACCTCAGTGATACGTCACACCCAGTGACATCAGTTCCTAAATATAGTGAGCAACTCTTTTCGAACAGGCACCAATATAATGGCGGCAAGAGGTTATTGCACAGCCGTATACATCACACAAAAGAATAGAAATATTAATAAGTGGGCGGAGTAGTCTTCGCTTCTTTGGAAGTGTGTTTTTCAAATGGTTAGACATATACTTTTCATTCTATAGAATACGTACATTCAGCTTGACATAACTTCACCATTCTGAATCTAACTGACCTGGAAATTTTACTGTCAACCGAAAATCGCTCTCTTATAAAACGGTCAAAGGTGTATTATTAATTAATTCAATACTGACGAGCAGTAATTGTTGTCACGACTCTATCCCATGTGTACTTATTGACATGCTGCTGAAATAATAGGGCTATATCTCTGGACATCATCATCCAATTTTCTTCGAAATTTCCAATTTTTATCGTCCTATTTTCCTCGAAAACTTATCTCAGTAATCATCTAGGCGAAAGGTTAAATTATTTACCACACGACATAATTATCTTTATTTCCCGAATGTTCTTAAAAGGGTCCATATTCCTAAATCTAAAGCTGCTTATTCACCTACGGCCAAGGGCTATGATGTCCTAATTTATTCATAGTTTTCTAAAATTTACTTTTGTAACAATTATCCAGCCATACAGTAGATTATACAATGGCCCTAATTCGAATTGCGTACTCTTTTTTTTTCTCTCCTAATGCACACGCACTCTAGGTCACGTTGTCAAGCATCTGACTTTTCCTTACTTAAAAAGTTAATCTGACAATCCCACGTTCCGACTCAGACCTTTTCTATCGTACAACATACTGAAACTATATTGGTGAATTAATCCATAATCCTATGCTCGATTCCTAAGCATGAACTTGTCTGACCGACAAGATGTTGCGGGGTTGGGTGAGTCGCTATTAGTGCTTGGCTAAAATGAGAGGTCGGATGTGCATTAAACAGTGTTTAAGAACAAGATCGTGGCTATTTGGGTCTTTCTATTACAATATGGACAAGCTAATAAAGCAGGCTCATTATCTCGGAATGCACTCTAAGGGTAAATAAGCGAAGTGTCTGTGTCTGTGTGTGTGTGTGTGTAATTTCGATTATTAACGTAGCTTTAACAATTTTCCATTCATATCGCTACGGTGTATGCAGTGTGGCAGTTTAAAGTGATGTCTAGCACTGGGGGATCATGCCGTAGATATATAGCATGATGTCCCACCCAGTCACATTGTCCTAACGCCAGTCCGACCAGTCCTAACACTAACCTCTTAATGCTGAGCGCCTAGCGAGGCAGCTGTTAGTACCATGTTTAGAAGTCTTTGGTATGACTCGGCCGGGATTCGAACCCACGACCTCACGCATCCGGAGCGGACGCTGTAACCACTAGGCCACCGGAGTGGTCGAAATAAGCGAAGAAATTTTATTAGAAAAAGAAAAATGTCCCTAGTCCACAATTGTCCTCTAATATCTATAGCAATTTTATCTGTAAACGCTTCCTCTGAAACCAAAACCCTAAATTTCATTTTTGGATTCAGTTGAACCTCATAAAACCGGCATTTATTTAAAAGGTGACCAGGTAGCTATCAGATCTCAGTTATTAGATCGACGGTCCAGAAATAGTAATGATCCATGAGTAAAGAATAAACAAAGCCACTGACAGACGCATTGGCAATAATTTCAATATGTCGGCCTTTTATTTAAAATGTTCTGAGCAAGTAAAAACATTTTTCGGTAGTATTTTTATATTTAAAGCTGTCACTCACTTGAGTCTCCTAGGCCAGTGTGACGGCATAATATAAAATTTGCAAGGAACTAAACAAAGGCATTCATTGTGGATTTGTCTGAGGATTTCACATAAGGATTCTTTCCATATATTTAATTTTCGTATATTGTTTGTACATTAACTGACTGCATATGAGGTTCCACTACCTGTATTTTTACTTTGCTTTTATATCCATTAAAAAACATCGACACATGTACAATTGAGAAACAAAATGTACACACAAAACTGCTGATCATGCGTCAGACGAATTGGCAGGAGTGTATTGGCTGATGGACCACGTGACATAGAATGGCAGCTCACGTGATCATTGGCTCGGTGCCAGATAAATCTTCGGATAGGGACAATACGCCAATCAGTAGTTTTTATACATAGGTAAACTGGCAGATTTGAAAGGTGCCTGTTAATAAAATAGTGTCTGTAGTTGTGCAAACAAAGGAGATTTTGTCTATCAGTGGAGATGATCTATTTTCCGATTTATGTCCGACAGTATAAACATAAATAATGCGTATTCAACTGGCTTTTGCACTTTTCTTTCATATTTACCGTCTAGTGATATTTATAACATCGTGTCAATTATATATTGAAACAAGATCGTTATATTCATAAGTCGTAAAGAATGCATTAGTCGTCGAACTAACACTTCGCAGGCCATTACAAACAATGTTTGTTTTTTAAACGCATTCAAGAACCTTATAGATTAGAGGTCATTAGGAGTAAAAGAGTCTCCATTTAGAGCGAATTTCGCAAATTCAATGCAGAAATCACACCAGTTTTAGAAATGAACTATCAATATTAATGCCTACTAGAAACTGGGAGAAAACTAGCACTTTTTGTGCTTAAACAATTTATGATGACCGGAGTTAAGGGTTAATGGTTACGCACAATTCATCACTGTTGGGTGGGGATGGCACTTTGATTTTGAAGCAAAATAACTAAAAAGTGTCTTAATAGTGATGTCCCATTTCTTGTTCATGTTCCGACTCAGACCTTTTCACTATGGTATACCATACTGAAACTATATGGGCGAATTAATCAATAATCCGATGCTCAATTCCCAGGTATGAACTTGTCTGACCGACAGGTTGGGTGAGTTGCTGATGATGCTTGGCTAAAATGAGAGGCAAGAGGTGCATTAAACAGTGTTTGAGAAGGAGATCATGGATATTTAGGTCTTTCAATTACAATATGGACAAAATAATATAGCATGAAAGCCAATATGCACTATAAGGGGAAATAAACGAAGAAATTTAAATTTGTCATTAACTGAACAGTGTAAACTAATCCTTTTCATATTCCCATACTGAAAGATAGGCTCTTGCAACTTAGAACATACTGCATGACCTAGATAAATGGCGTAGAACTGGTTGAAATTATACGTGTTCTTCTCGCAGTGACACGAACTGAATGTTCCCATTCACAAGTATGAAAAAATATACCAAGATTACGGCGTCACATTCTATAGGCTTGATCAATAGACTTCCTAAACATCTACCTTAACAAAATAAAATAAACCAATATAAATTAATGTTTACCACATCTGTAGCGATGATAATGTTGTTGATGATGATGATAATAATACATGTAATTCTACTACTACTAATAATAACAATAATAAAGTAGTATCAGCAGCAGCAGTAATGACGAATATTTAAGATTTTGACAAGCAATTCAACATCTTTTAATACAATATTCTGATTAAACCTAAGTGATGTAACCAGCTAGTAACTTTTTAATGTTTCCCACTTTTCGAAGCCAGTAAGCTTGGGATTGAGAAATCTACAGTACCTTAGATGCTGGGTAACAAGCATACCAAAATGGCTGACGAACTACTAGATTCAAATTAAATTATTTGCAGATGTACGATGGTTTTCATAAGAAAAGAAAGATTCTGAAGAGAGCATGATACGTTAGCATGGGGTTGTTAAATTTGCCCACGAAAACCAGCATATTTTTCATAGACTACCAGCAAAGTTGTCTTCCTTGCAGTAAAATAGGCCAAAAAATATGTCTTTTCTATTGTACTATTTTTAAAATTAGGGTAGGTATGGATTTTTTCAAAATATTATATATATATATGACAGACAGATGCCCCCCCCCCCCGTCCCAAAAAAATAAAGGTTGTTTTATGTGTTTTTGTATCCCACAAAGGTGTGTTGTTTGTTTTAATTTTATATTAAAAAAATTTGAATGAAAGATTTATTTTAGAAATATTTTGGTTGGGGTATTTCTAAAGTTCCCTAGTGTTTCTATAGGGTTGTTCATCCGAGATATGTTTTAATCACCTTTCTCGGAATTCCTTCCCTAGTTATGTAGTTGACTTTTGCTAGAGGTCGCCTATGTCCCATATATGTTATAAGTAGTGAAGTGGGGCACTTTAGCGACAATGGAAATTAGCATTACAGACCCCCCCCCCCGGGTCACTTTAGCGACAATGGAAATTTAACATGGAGAAAAATCGTGGGTCACTTTAGCGACAAGGGGAATTAACATGGGAATAAATCGTGGGTCACTCTAGCGACAAGGGGAATTTAACATGGAACTATAGTGTGGGTCTGTCTAGCGACAAGGGAAATTAACGGGGGGGGGGGGAATAGAGTTTGGGCTTGTCTATGGACAAGGGGAATTGAACATGGGATTTTTTTTTTTTTTTTTTAAATATTTTTTGTAAAACAATGGGTAGGCAATTGAAAGTCATTCTCTTTTCGAGAAATATGGGTGGCCCTGAAAAGGGCCTTTGGTTTTTCTTCTTCTTCTGCTTCTAATTTCTTCTTTTTCTCGACCAACTTCTTATTTTCTCTCCTACACTCTTTCTCTTCTTTTCTTTCTTTTTTTTCTCCTCCTCTTCTTTCTTCTTCTCTTCCTCCTCTTCTTTCTTCCTCTTCTCATTTTCTTCTTCTTTTTCAATTTTTTCATTCCATTTTCGTATTCTTATCCTTTCCTCTTCATCCTCCTTCTCCTCCTTTATCTCTTTCATGACACCACTTATTATGTCCTTTACTTTTCTTAAGTTATTAATTTCCATCTTTAGTCGATGGGGACTATAGGAATAGTGGTCTTCATTGAGTCTCACTAACATCTGCTCCATCATTCCTAAATTGTCTAAAACGTCTTGTAATTTTTGCATTTTGTCAAGTTGGTTTGAAGCCATCTTCTTTGTAGAATGGTTTGAACGACGAATACTGTGGGTTCTTATACGAAAAGCGCGGACGTGAAGGAAAACATCCCCTAAAAAACATAAAATTGATCTTACCTAGATCATGACCAAACAACGCGCGGACGTGAAGGAAAACATCCCCACTTTTCTCATTTCATATAATAAAACCCAAACTATACTCTCCATATACGCTAAGAAACAATAAAGAAACCCATACTCTACTATTCACACAAACTTACTTGAGCAGTTACAAACACAAACACAAACACTCGCACTATTAATAAAGAGTCAGTGTTTATATTCACACTACTCTACCTACACACATTGGCAAATTGATGGTTATTTCTTTTCTTGAGTATTGGGTAGCCCTGAAAAGGGCTGGGGTTTTTTTTGTGGAACTTCATGGACACCTGGTTAATGGTGGCACCTTCCAGGCCTGGCGCCACATACACATCTTGTTCCCCAGTTACTTTTTACTTTTTGGGGGGAGAGAGCAGAGTTAGTTAGTTAGTTGGATTATAGTGGTTTTCGTTCTTTTGAACATGTACCACTTTTTTATTCACGCACTGCGTGATTTTTAATTACTCCTGGGGGAAGGAAAAGGAGCCTCATCCCCCAGGCTTTTATGTACTCAAAGAGTACTTTTTAATTTAGCCACTCAGGTGTAGGACTAACTAGTCCTTAACAACCTGACTGAAAGGCTAATAGACATGAGTGGGAATAGTCACACCACACACTCGTGTTTCTTAGTTGGATTGAAATGCCCCAGGTGTCAAACCAAGCAGTATGTGACTCCCGCCACGATTGGTCGGCAGCGATGACGTCACATTAGGACACCCGGTCTTGTGGCATTGACGAAGTGGCCCGCTTTTTTGATATCATCAATTGCCTTTCCCGGTCCGATATTCCGGTAGACAGAGCCTTCCTTTTTTCCACTCTGTTTAGGTGGTGCAGGTTCATCAACTTCATCGCCGCTGGATGATGATACTTCCAGGGCCGCTGCCAGCGTGGAAGTTTCAAATTCTTCAGTGTCGTCTGCCAACATTGCCTGGATTTGGCTGAGTATGTTAGTAGAAATAGCTGTGGAAGCTTGATTTAAAAGTTCAGCCAGATGTTGTTTAAGAGACAAGGAGACGGTTAGGAGTATTTTTTTTTTTTTTTTTTTTTTCTTTTTTTTTTAATTCATGAATTCCTTATTTATTTTGATTCCCTATCTTATTGGTTTGGAATGAAAACTTGTTTTATGGTTGTTTGTATGTTATTATGGAGTCCTGTTTTAATTAATTCCTATTTTCCTATTTTAATTTTTTGTGGCCTTAATTGGTTTTTATTATTCGGGGTATGAACGGCTGTGTCAGTTTGTGAACCTACGAGACCTAGCAGGCCGTCATAATTCCCAAACAGTGATTTTGTAATATTCGTCCTTAACTGGTTTTTATTATTCGGGTTATGAACGGCTGTGTCAGTCTGTGAACCCACGAGACCGAGCCGGCCGTCATAATTCCCAAACAGTGATTTGTTATATTTTTAACTGGTCTTTGATTTACTTTCTTAGATTTTTTTGAGTAGATTGGATTCGTGTATAAAACTTATGATATTTTTGAATGTTAGATTAATATTGGGGTTTGTGTTCATCAAGAATTCTGGGTATGTTGTAGGGGATCCAATTTTATGCTGTTTAACTTTAAACTTAGCCCTTTCTTTTTCAAGTGTATGGCAGTTGTTAAAAATATGCTCTATGTCTTCTGGGACCCTGCAGTGGTAGCAGTTAGGGTTATGTGGTTGTGGTCCTATGTACTGTCCGAAGCTGTTAGCCAGCTTGGTTTTGCCCGTGAGTATTCTATTTATGAATTTTTGTTCACTGCCTTTTGTTTTGGGTGGTTTCCTATTTCTACATACTTCTTTAATGATGGTTTTTAGTTTCCTGCCTTGAGTGCTTGTGTTCCATAATTCCTGCCATTTATTATCAATGAGGGTTTTAGATATGCTATTGAGTTCGCATATGCTATAATCTAGGTTGATGTGAGTGGTTTCGTTTAGTTTTTGTTTAGCTGTTATATCTGCCATATCGTTACCTGGTATGTTAATATGGGATGGTATCCACATAAATTCTACTTGTAAGTTATTATTGTTCAGTATTTTTAACAATAAATTGGTTTGCCTAAGATAGTTTTCTCTTGATTTGGTGTTGTTATAGAGAGCAGAGGCAGGATATGTGGCTTCAGAATCCCAATTTTCGGTTTCTGGGATTCTGAAATTTCTTCTTCTTCTCTCCTTTTCCTCGTCCTCTTCTTTGTTTCTTCTCTCCTCCTCTTCTTTGTATCTTCTCTCCGCCTCTTCTTTGTATCTTCTCTCCTCCTCTTCTTTGTTTCTTCTTTCCACCTCCTCTCTCATCCTTCCCTCTTCCACATAGGCTTCCGCGGCCAGTTCATTTAGTATGCGCCTGGCATATTCCAGATGCACATGAAGTTTCAACAGTTTCGCCAGTCTCGTGTTCATTTTTGGTGTTGATCAATCAACAAGGGTAGCTAGACTGCCGAACGAGTTTCAATTTATAGTGAAAGCGCGGACGTGAAGGAAAACATCCCCCTAAAAAACATAAAATTGATCTTACCTAGATCATGACCAAAAAAAAAACAACGCGCGGACCTAAAAGAAACACTCACTCACTTTTTTATGCTACCCATCACTATTTTAAAAAATTTTTATGAATCACTTCAATAGACTATTTACATACGCAAAGCAATCCAATCTAACCCCAAATCTACACCTCAAACACCAAAAAAACATTATTTTAATCTACTATCCTCACCAACGTACGTGAGCACTTACAAACACACAATCCTATACACAAACACATACCCTCACATTTTTTTAAAAAAAGAGTTAGTGTTTATATTCACACTACTCTACCTACACATATTGGTAAATTGATGGTTATTTCTTTTCTAGAGTATTGGGGTAGCACTGAAAAGGGCTGCTTTTTTTGTTGTTTTTTTTTTTGTTTGCTATGGCAATCTTTTTTAGTTTCTAAGAATGCGATGTCCTCTGAGGATAGACTTTCTGGCGATAGGTCTGCTTCTTCGGAAAGAGAAGAAGAACTCTTTGGTGTCGATACGGCAATCGACAAAGCCTCTGTCAGGTTCAGGTTGCTGCTGCTGCTGCTGTTGTTGTTGTTGTTGTTGTTGCTGTTGCTGCTGTCTCTGAAGTCTGTACTTCTCTGTCCATTCTTCTTTCTCCCTGTTCACTTCTTCTCTGAAGAGCTCTTCTATCAGGTCTTCGGTGACTTTTAGCATTCTCACATTCTCTATTTCTTCTGGCTTCGGTATCAGACTGTGTCTGACCCTATGCAAATTCACGTAGGCTTCGTTTAGCTTAGCTAGTTTGGAGCACATCTTCGTAGGAGGATGAGTCGACAATGGATGGTTAGACTGGAAAACTGACCCGGTTCTTAAAGTCAAAGCGCGGACGTGAAGGAAAACATCCCCTTCACGGTTTTCGAGTCGCAACGTTCAGTGAGTGTTATGGGAGGGATAGTAAGAAATGAAAGAGCATCAATCAAACATTCTTATAGCTAAACAAAAAAAAAGACAAAGGCATTTTTTTTCAAAACACAACATTTTTTATTCAAAAAATCACTTAACACTAACCAACAACAACTATAACATATTTTAAACAATAATCCAACATTATAACATCAAACATTTTTTTTTTCAAATGACAAACATTTTTTCTCAATTGACAGTCTACCTTAAACAGGGCTGACAACGTTGTGAATGAAATTGTGATTTCCACTGTTGGAAGTCATTAGGCCATTGATGGACACTACGTTTCCTAGCTTGAGACAAAAGATAAGCATAATGGTCACAAAACCATCGATCTACTTTCACATCATTTCTAGAAGAAGAACGAGGATCAAAATGAGGATCAAAATGAGTCACTAAATGTTCTAAGGAATAGCCCAGGCTGCGATGATGCAGAAAATACACACAATATTGTCCACACACCAAGGAATCTGTGCCTTGTAATTTCACATTATTGAATCGGGTGGTCTGAGCATTTCTCCTCATAAAGTCGATAATATCGTCTTCCAAAGGGGGCAATCCGTACGAATCGAAATATTCCACACATCCTTCTTGAGGAAAGTAGACGGCTACCCAGTGGGTTCCTGGGAGATGACTGTCGTCCGTGTTGATCACGTAAGCTTGATGGTCTTGAGGTTTGCGATGAGGGAGTTCATCTTTAGCACAGACGACAGGATTCCAAGAAGCCGTATACGAACTGTGGTTCAAAAGGTAATAAAGTTCCCAGGTATCCATTGATTTGTGTCTTGTTTTTTTTCTTCTTCTTCACAGGTAATAATAAGTCATCAATTCGATCCTGACTTTTTGCTTGAAAATGTCTGACAAATAACCGTTTCTTCGTTTCGTCTCCTCACTCTGATTCAGGAGAGCTTCGATACGATGGATCTCTTGAGTGGTTAATGGTGGACAAGAATGTTCACGCAAGTCTTTATACCACTGATGCCACACGTCTTCGTCCGAGATGAGACTCCAAGCCTCATCCAGATACTCGTCCAGTTTTTCTTCTTGACTCAGCATCAGGTATTTATCGCGTTGAATTTGACTGGGATGATCGTTTTGACATCCGTAACACTCTTTCTTGATCAATTCCGTCATTTTTTCGGCCAAGTGTTTGGCAAAACAGCAGACTAAATGGGCTTCTTGTTCTGGCCATCTTGACTTCATCATGATAACTTCTTCGTCTTTGTCTTAAGATTCTTCTCCTTCCACGGTCTCCTCACATTTCATCTTTAAAGTTTCTCCACTAGGTAAAGAGGGATGACAGTCTTCCATAGCTTCTAATAATCTAGAATGACTTCTCTCAAACTGTTGATTTCTATGGTATTATCGAATTCTGCATACAGGATGACGTTGACTGTCGCTGGCAGTTGTTCTGCAAACTGAAGTTCCACACGAATCTGGCCGGATTTTATAGGGTGGAAATGTCCCTCGTCGCTGCCTTGGTCTGGAGTGAAATCAAAAGCCCACAAAGCATAGCCTCCTGCGTAATCGTCGTACGTAATCCCGTGACTGGTGTTGGTTCCTAACTGTCCCGTGGCTTCGTACAGGGACAAGTACGATCTCAAGTAATTTTTGTTGGCAAAGTCAGGTTCGAAAGGTCGGGTACACAAGGTCTTGCCATCGCGACTGACTTCGATTTTCTTCACTTTGAAGTGTTGAAAGTTGAAAGGATTTTTAAGGAAGACTCCGTTGAAGGCTTCATTCTCGACCATACCAAGGATTAAACGTTTGGGTAACTGTCCTTGAAACAGATGATCTTCGATCATGGAATGATGGTTAGTGGGAATGGTGAACGTTTTCACTTCCACACGTCGTATGGGATACTTGGCGGTTGTTCTGCTCAACGTCTGACTGATGTCGTTACCTACTTTAGGTAACACTTCCACGCGTCGTACGTAGAGTTTGGCCTCCTCGATTTTGCTTTTGGGATTGTCAGCAGTTTTATCAGCCAACAAATGGAAAGCGGTACTGCTACGATTCAGTCTCAGGCGAACATCCACCCCGTTCAGCAAATATTTTTCTTGCAACCACATGTCCAGATGCAAACGATCCATCAGTTCTAAACTCTGTCCATCTTTGATTTTGTTTTCTCTTTCCTCAAAGCCGCTATTGCTTCCATCTGTTTTGTCGAACTTGTCCTTTTCGTCAGGTTCCCACAGCACGCAGGCATTGAGATGAGTATCCTTGGCATCTATTCCGTACGTCAAGAGATTTTCCAGGTAGGCACGGTAAGGGTATGTATCCATGCTGCTGCTGACTAGTTTGTTATTCAAGTACAAATCCACTGAGCTGAACAAGGAATGCATGAAATTGTTGACGGAAGCTATATTGTCAGAGTCGTCTACTGCACCATTTTCCTTATCTAGAACTTTGACTTTCAAGTACAAGTAACTGCTATTCAGATCGATGTAATCTTCAGGCTGTCCCTTGATTTCAAGCTCAATGGGAGCGGAATCGGCCAATGAGGACACGGGGTGAAATTCCACCCATTGGGATTCTTGCATCGTCATCATCGTAGGGGGCATGGCAAACAGATCCAGTTCCGTCTTGGAACAAGCGCAAGACTCTCGGTGCATCATTTTTTTGTTCTGTTCTTTCTCAATAATCGAAAACGTCTAAGTCTCGAACGGTTCTTCTTTTCTTGATCTTTCTCGCTTGAAGTCTGGTGAAAGGGTGTTTTCTTCGTCGTCTCTTTCTGCCTTGTCCTTGCTGAATGCCTGATTCGGTAGCGTGCAGGGCATTTATAGGTGTGTCTCGTCGGCCCAAAAGGTCTTTCCCCGTTTGCAGCAAGACATTTTTGCCTGCCCTCATGAAGGCTTCTTTAGGGTTTTGTTTGTCGATGATGACATTTTGGAGAAATTCTTTGCCTTGTGTCAGTGCCGCATCTTTCAAGGCGTGCAATCCGCGTGTCACCATCGGTTTCAATACTGGGGCCACCGAAAGAAAGGCCGATTTTAACATATCTCCTAAATCGTGTCCTCGCTGTCGTGCAACCCCTCGGTACACTAGATACATGACTTACGAGTCGTGAGAGAATCGTTTTCGAAAATGGAGTTTCACCGTGACTTTTCCTTTGGTGAATGAAATATTTTGTCCCAAATCTCCTTTTATAGCAATGTTGACCGTGTCCAAATAAGACTTGCTGACAGGCAAATAGTGAGGATGGACAAATTCGCGGTGGACGTGATAAGTGTTTCCACCTTCCTCATCAGCGTTCGTGGCAGAATCCACTTTGAAAGGAATGACACGCAGTAACGGTACGGAGGTGTGTCCCACCACGTTGTACTCCACCACATCGGAGTACACAAACATCAAATTCAGTCCTTGGTTCAGTTCTACCGGAGCACGAAATAACTTGGCAAAAGACTCGTTGTCGTAAACGATTGGTAATTCGTTTTTCTTGATCATGGCCATTCTCATGTCCATGTCTCCACCCAACATGTCAAACAATTCAGGACAAAATAAAATGGACACGATTTTACTCCGCTCAAATTTCATCAAGAAGCGACGAGCTGCTTTGTGGTACTCCATGGTGACACTTTTATTGGCATTTTCCAAAGCTCTAAGAAACACGACATTAAACCTGGAGGCTATGGTGCTGACCAAATGTTGACCACTAAAATAATAGCCTGGGGGAATGAACAAGTGATAGGTGGTGTACTTTTGATTTTGTGTGCTACGGGTTTTCTTGTCATATTTGACGTTGTCATCCAAGTAGCGTTGTATTTGTTCGTCATGAACTTCCACATCAAATTTATTTTGATTGGGAAGAACATTGAGGACTTGGGTCGGGTGAATGATTTCCACTAAAGCCACTTCCCAATGGGCTTCGTGATCTAAGGGGATGGCCTGAGGTAATTCGGCCGTGTAACAGCACAACGTGTTGTGGGGAAACACCTCCATGGAACTGTCACTGGGTAAGGTTAAGTAAAATTGGTTTTGGTGACTCATAATTCCAGAGTTCTGTGGCTGTCCGAGGGGTTACTGGACGTCAGAGGCGTGTCTCCGCCCAAAATGGGGTTGTTGTTGTTGGAGTGGTGACTGGCACTGGCACTGGACACAAGGTTCCCGTGGTTCCCGTTCGAGGAGAATTTCAGGGAGGGATTGGGAAGTAGGTAACCGATGCAACTGCTCAATAAAATGGTCCACAATTGTTTGTCTCCTTGTTGCAAACTCAAATTGGCAATGGCTGCCCCGATGACACAATACACAACGAAGATTTGGCAGAAAAAGACGATTTGCGTTTTAGGCACACGTTCTCCACACCACACCCACAAAGGTTGTTTTTGTAAATCTTGCACAGAAGAACTAGGTGAAGGAGGAGTGGTCGACGTAGCTGCGTCTGTGTGAAAGGGCATGATGGTCACTTCTTTTTATAGTCGATGACTTGCGAAGCGTCGATCCAAGAATCAAAACTGGGTGGATATCCTTTCCAACGTACTTTGATTTCTTTGACACGTCGTTTGCCCACTTTACGGGTTCTGCGTTCGAGAATGCTTTCGATGTTGTACACGTCGTCTTCTTTTTTGGTGACACGTTGTAACTTGGGCAAATAAAACGTTCCTTTGAGCACTTCTCCGTTCATGTCTTAGAATTTATAGACGACAGGATGACGGCCATGCACTCGTCCAGTGACACGAAACAATTCGGTCGTCCAGTTAGGTAAGTAACCTTTGTCGAAAGTGCGTTTGGTTTTGCCAATGCGTACCCAATCTCCTACGGCCAACTCTTCACTTTTCTTGGGGACAGCCCTCGTCGGGGACGTACCGAACAGGCGCTCAAACACCAACACTTCGTTGTCGGGAGTCACGTCTTGCAGGGCACGTCCGATGCTTCGATGGTAAGATTGGTTGTACGCTTGCACCAGGTGCGGTAAGATGTCGATGTACTTCAGAGTGTGGTGATGCGTAAAATATTTCCACATGCATTCTTTCAAAGTGCGTTGAAAACGCTCCACGATGCTGGCTTTGGTTTCGGGATTCTCGGTGGTAAAAAAATGAATGTCACGTTTCTTTAATTCTTTTTGGAAAGCTTGGTTCAGAAATTCGGTGCCTTTGTCCGTTTGCCATCGAAGAGGGTGACGACCGCTTTGTTTCAGCACCCGTTGCAGGGCTCGCACTAACTCGCTGCTGGATTTGGAAATCAAGGGCACGACCCAGGCAAATTTGGAAAAGACGTCGATGACACAAAACAAATATTTGTAGCCACGATTGTAGCTGGCCAAATGAGAGACATCGGCTAAATCGGCTTGCCATTGATGATCGATGCCTTCCACTCGGGTGCGACTTCTGGCAAACTTGCGTCGAATGGGTTTGTGTAAAGTGTAGGTAGCTTGTTCTTGTAACCATCGTTGCACTTGAGGTAAACGGAGACTTTTCAATCGACTTTTGGCAGCACGATACAATTTTTGAACTCCTGCGTAACCTGCAGGGTGCGAGGGATCGTAGTAAATGCTGGCTAAGACTTTTTCCATTTTTTGTGTTTGTGTGTTAATAAGACACCCACTCTTGGAGGATGCTACTCTTTTTCTCTTGGGGTATTTTCTTGGATTGCAATGCTTTGCGTGTGCGACCGGCAATAGGTGTTGAAGAGGAGGATGTCTGAGCGGGGGATATCGGTTCTTGTTTCACTTCTGTCTTCACTTCTGTCTTCACTTTCTTTTTCTCTTGTGATGAAGAAGGAGTGGCCATCATCTTTTTAATCCATCCAATTCTGGAGGTAGGTGGTGTTGTTAACTTGCGTACTTTTTCTGGTGGAGTTTGAAACCCTTCTTCTTCTTCTTTTCCTTTTTCTGTCTTGGTCACTGGTTGTGGTGGGGCTGGTACTGCTACTGGTGATGGTGCTGGATTTCATCAAGGTCTTAAAATCTTTCAGAGTGGGTAGAGCTGTTTCGTCTAAAGCTTTCTGGTGAAAGAGTTGCAGTCGTTGCAAAAGTTGACCGTACTTTTGCGATTTTTCTGTTTCGGACAAATCTTGGCGATCCATCAAGGACTGCAAATTGTGTTGTAACTGGGACATCTCGCTCAAATTGGGATTGGGACGTAAATGCGGGGTACGTTGTTCTTGCCACCGATGGTATTCCATCCATCGTTTGTAAGGCACTAAAGCTAGTTTTCGTCCTTCCATGGGGTTGTCAGGGGTCGATTCTGAGATCTTGGGACTTCCGAAGGCCTTTTTATCTTGCTCCCACCAGTCCTCCCAACATGGTTCCCAAGACTCCTTTCAGTATGGGGCCTAACAAGAGAGGCAAAATGCCTCCACGTTGGACCAACATCTTCTTCTTTTGACGAATGGGAATTTTCTTTTGAACCATTTGGCGAAGAACGTGACGATGTTTGCTTAAGCATTGTTTCTGGTGTTTGGACAAAGGGATCGTGCCTTTCAAAACGTTCAAACAACATTCGCACACGGTATCGATGACCTCTTTGGAGGCCGATTGAATGAGTTTTTTTCGTAGAGGTGGAGAAGCTTTGGACAGGACAGATAACATGTCCCCATGTTTGACTAAACGTGTTGGTAGTCCTTTTCTTTTCTTTCCTTGGGGTTTTCTGGAGGGTGACATCTTTGAGTCTTCAGGAGCACCAAAAAACACTGATACCCCCGACTTGGTCAAAGGTCCTTTTTATACTGGAACGCGTCGCCACTGATTGTCTTTACGTCGTATCAGTTTGAGGACAGGCATGACACGTCGTGGAGGGGTACGCAACGGACTAAATCGAGCCAGTTCTTGCTTGGACAAATTCAGTAAACTTTGTAACATGCCCGATCTTTCATGGACTTTGATTTTGGGAGAAGGTACTTTGTGAGCAGCAGCCACTGCCACTAAATTGGAGGGTCCTGCCACTGGGGAAGTTCTTTTTGGGGTCATCAACGGAGATGTTCTTGGTGTGATCAACGTCTCCAAGTACTCTTCAGTTCTTGGTGTCATTAATGGAGAAGTGGATGAACGTGAGGCTGCCGGAGACACAGTCACTGCCATAGAAGGTCGTGGTTTGCGAGTGTAAGGTTGCGTCCTGGCCGAAGAAGAAGTACCTCTCTTGCGACTAGTTTTCTTCTGTGGACTTTTCTTTTTCTGGGGGCTTCTTTTCTTTTTCCGGGGTGGTGTCTGGTAAGAGGAGAGTCTCGCCACTGGAGAAGTTCTTCTTCTCTTTGGGGACCTGTCTTTTTCTTTTTCTTCTTGGGGCTTCGTTGGACTTTTTTCTTGGGGATAACTTTGGGGGCATTAGGATCCCATCTTAAGAGTGAGCGAATGATGACCCCTCCTAGAGTACCACTCCCTCCAGGTTTCAAAATGATTTGTTTTTTGGTTTGAGTGTCGATGCGGGGATCGGCCAGTTGGACCAAAGCGACTTTGTTTCGATCGAAAAAGCGTTTGGTTTGATGAGGAATCTGAATGATTCCTTGGAGTATTTGACGTGCCGTCACCGTGAACCATCGTAAGACTTCTTTGAGACTAGCTTCTAAGACACGAGCTCGTATTTGTGGATTTTTTTCTCGACTGATGCCATACAAGGCACGAATCAATTTGACGGGAAGATGCGACTGAAGGGACGTCATGTTCACACTGTGTGTGAGACAGACGAAAAGGGTCTGAGGTTTTTATAGATTTTTTTATGTGGAGTGAAATTAAGTCGAGGACGGAGACGTGTACAGGACAGGCCCTCCGTCTTGGCACCAGTGGTGAAACAAGTGAGTACGAAATCGCAAATCCTCGGGGGTTGTAGGTTTCAAATCGACGAGTAAATAGGCGTGTGGCGTTTGAGTGGCATCGTCGTACGCCTGAGTCAGCCAAGGCGTTCCTAACTGTTTGGCTAAGACTTGCACTTGCGATTTATCTCGAGGGCTTTTAAACAAGACCACGTAATGCGCATTGAGACTGATGGTGCGATGGGCTTTACTTTGTTGAAACAAATTTTGGGTGATGTAAACGACACTGGCATTACGGTGATGCCCTTTCCGCGTGAACCACAGTTTAATTTCTTCTTCGTCTTCTCCTAACATGTCGTCGAAAATGACCAGATGGGTTTGACGGGAGTCAGAGACGATGCCGTCGTCTTCTTTAGGAATGCCTTCCACAAACACGATGGAATCGCCGATTGCCACTCTTTGTAACACCACACGATCCGTTGAGGTGGTCGATCGATCAAATGATGTTTATGTTCGATCAAACGTTTGACGAATTCGGTTTTGCCTGAACCGCTAGGTCCAGCAATGAGCATGTTAAAGGGATGGCGAAGATACAAAGCCTCCCAACTGGCACGATCTAAGTGTTCGTCGATGACATTGACAGTAGAGGAAGAGGGAGCAGAGACAGCAGAGGTAGCCATAGTGTGAGAAATGTCACTTGTGACACGAAAACAAACAAGACAAGAGTTTATATACTTTTTCAGAACACGTTTATTGAATGTTTTTCAAACATGAATACGAAAGACAAAAATACATAAAAGCCAAAGGCTTAAGTACAAGAATAAAAGGCACATGATAACCATTAACGTGGAATAAACACAAGTGTCTGTACAACATGTTTTGGGTAAAGTTCTGACCAGTTCTACAGTAGGGGGTAAGGTCACACAAGTGTCCTCCCGAAAGGGTCTTTCAGCCCTGTCCACGACAGTCCCGTCCTGGGTGACGGGTTCTTCTGGCACCGTCACTAACACGAGTTGAAAAGTACCTTTTTTCCTTGAACAACTCTCGTGCATACTGGGCCACTTCTTGGGTCCAAGCCTCAAAACCCCATTCTTTCCAGGCACGGACATCTGTCCAATGGGGATGTAAGTCACAAGCTACACACACATCGTCATACACGTCTTGGGTAGCTAAAAGTTGACGAATCTTTTTTTCCTGTTGAGGTCGAGAAGTATCCAGATGAAACCGCAAGGCTTTGAGCAAAAGGAGTTTTTCGTGACCATTTAAGGCCATGGAGGTGGTAAGTACTGATCGTAAAGAGTCCACAAAGAATCGGCTGGTAAACGAAATCCCAGAAAACAAGTCACTAAGACACACACCACTTGTCGACCCAAATTGAATGGATACAGTTCTTTAATAATCGATGGTAATGATCCACGGTTTGAATATGGTCATTGAGTTCCTTCCACGGAATCTGTTCAATGACATGTGACATAAGTCGTGGCATGGCAGCCTGTTTTATATTTTCTTTTTTTCGGATGCAATACACGTACTTTCTAGCCAGAGATCTTCGTTCTCCAGTAGGGAATCTAAATCTTGCATACTGTAACCGAAACGTCAGAGTTTGTCTAGATGTTTCGTCTTCCGCTAAGCAGATTCCACGTAACAAATGTTGGTAATCCTTTAACTCGTCTTCCTCAATGCGTTGCACTAGGTGAATGTCGAAGTAACCAAAATTATGAACATGTCGATCATTGGCGACCTCAAAGTTTTGAACAATGTCTGACCATTGAAACAATTTCTGACGAATCAGTTCTCTTATACCATTCAGGTACCAGTGGTTAAAGATCTGGTGACGTAACGGATGCAATTGTTCTTTACGTTTCACTTGTATTTTCACCAGCTCTCGGTAAATCCTTTCTCTCAACTCCTCAGGCAAGCCCAAAATGTTCTCTTGTAAAGTATCCATAAGTATATACACTGTTTTTGGAATCCTTGGGTGGTGGCCAATAGCCTCGTTTACCTTTGTGCCTGATGTAATATCCACTCATAATCAGTCTTCTTATACTTTGAAACAGAGCATAATTTAAAAACGGTTCAATAACTTTGAGTTTGCGTTTCACTTGTATTTTGATCAGTTCTCGGTAAATGCGTTCTCTCAACTCCACAGGCAAGGCACGAATGTTCTCTAGCAAAGTATCCATGAATAGGTCATACTAAATACTCTTTGGTCTGACACAAGACATGTACTCTTTGCACAGACATGGTTTCAATTCATTGTCGAATCTAAATCGTTTAGTTACTAATTTACACGTTACAATTCGTTCAGAAGTTTCCTCTTTCACCAAGTTGACATTGTGTTCAAGATGTTGGTAATTCGTTAACTCTTCCTCTGGAATTCGATGCAGTACGTTTACAATGTAGTAGATAGAATCGTCAATACCTAACCATTCCTTTTTAAAACCAGGGGGTCGTTGATCAATATCTGTCCAATGGAACACTTTCAACTCAATCAGTCCTTGTATAGCATTCAGGTACCAGTGGTTCAAACACCGGTGACGTAACGGATGCAATTGTTCTTTACGTTTCACTTGTATTTTGACCAGCTCTCGGTAAATGCGTTCTCTCAACTCCACAGGCAAAGCACGAATGTTCTCTTGTAAAGTATCCATGAACAGATTATGGTAAGTTACTTCAATGTCTCGGTCCCACTAAGGGTAAGTAATGACAATTCGGTGACCATCGAGCATGTTCTACGTAGGCCGAATCTTGCGGTTCCCAGTAATGAAGTGACACACCGCAACTGAAGCACTTGACTTTATCTCCTTCGCCCAAGTAGAAAAATCCGGCTCTGGCTAATTCTTCGGGGGTCGGTCCTCCCAGATACTTAGGCCATTTTCCTTTGAACGATTGAAGACGATTTTCAAAGACGCAGTATTCTGACAAACGCACAGGAAACGAATATTCGTCTTTCACAGGTTCGTTTCGATGAGGGTTGGGTGACATGGGTAGGAGTTTGCTCAGGGCTGGATGACATCCGTAGGGGGGTAGACGTGAAGGTGAACATTCCCCTTTAAAACGAAACCCAGTAAAATGTCCAAGAGGACGAGCGGCATCACTTTCGCATCCCTCAGGTTGGACACGCACAGCATCCCTTTCCATGGTAGGGGTAGTGACACTAAAGTTCCCATGATGCTTTACGGCATCGCTAAGGTCACAACGTACAGCATCGTGCCCATCGCAAGGCTCACAATCGCATTCCACTTCCGAAGCCTCACACTTGAATTGTGCCTTTCTAAACAACTTGTTTTGTGTTTCTCTGAAAGTATTCATCTTGTTCGCTCGGTCTTGGTAGTCCCAATGAACTATCAATCTTGCCTAGGGTTCCTTTTTTATATAGAGACCAATACCGACGTGTCCATACGGTAAGGTGAAATGATTGGGAAGTCTCACTCGCTTCTGGTACACGATTTGATAGACTTTTTCCAGGGGCCGACTGACGATGTGGTGAGTGGGTAAACGTACAATCTTGTTCGGTTGATAGGTGGTCACTTTAAAGTTTCCATCCTCTCCCGATTGCAAGGCTTCTTTCAATACCCCAAAGTTGACCACACGACTGGTACGATAATTCAGAGTCAGTCCTTTCACTTTGCACGTCGTGTGCACTTCTCCTTGTTTGTCACGGTATTCGTAGCCGTAATTTTTGGGACCGCCACTGACGAAACTTAGAATCTTGTCGTCGGGATGCTCGTCTGTCCAGGCTCCTAAACGGTTTCCTTCGATGTCAGGGTGCTGTTGAATCGGGTGATGGATGTAAATGCAACTGTCCGTGTCAAAGTACAGGACGCGTTCTTCTAACAGTTCTAAAGCTTCGTACAATTTTAAGCGAGCATGAGCTGTTACGTAAGCTGCAATGATGACATTTCCAAAAGGGTCGTCTTGTACAAAGTCCAGATCTTCTTCGTAATTGACCAAGATCAAATCCTCGCGAACGACGTCCACGTGTTTCATGTATTTGGTTTTGTCGTGAATCATCTGGAAGTAGCGGGAAGGTTCTGTCAAATATTCCGTCTTGGGTAAACACGGTCGTTGTGCCATTTTACCCCACAAGCAATTTAACATCACTTTGGCAAACGATCGCCTGCCTTCGTTTTTCTCGATGTGGTCTAAAGAGATGCCTTCTTGTTCATAGTATTTCTCTTTGAATTTTATTTGGTCTTCGGGAGTGTGACACCAGGAAGGATAGCCGCTGGCTTCTTGTTTCAGTTTCAAAAAGGCATCCACGTAGTCTGCGAAAATGCCTTTCTGACTGGGGTCACCCTTGTGGTATTGTTGTGTCTTGGGAAAGTGGCAAATTTCGTACACTTCTAACAGTTGGTATCCCATGTCCAGAGCTTTGAACAATTCTACGCTGACCCAGGTTCCCGTCAAGGCACGTTCTTCCTGGGTGTGCTGGCAAGGCTGGTCTTGGTTGCACGTTTCGGCACAAGTACGGCACAAGGGAAACATCAGTTTGCCTTGACAATGGTGAGGTAAGACGGGATGGTATAGGTTCGTGAGAGGCAAAACTTTACACTTGATCAAGCCTTCGTATTGTTGAATGTTTTTCAGGTCGATGTGTTCCGTCAGCAATTGCGGGTGCCCTACAGGAAAGCGACAATATTTGCACACGTAGGGATACAGCGAACACACGTCCAAGTATTTGATTTCTTCTCCTTTCTCTTCGTCGGCTTGGTACAGCAAACAGGTGGCATTGGTCCTTCCTCCGTACAAACTATCCCTCGGGTTCAGCGGGTCCATGAACTGGTAACTTTCCACGAGGCGTTTAAACTCGGGATCGGTTTTCATACAGTGATCGTACTCGTGTTCCCACATTTCCACCACTTGGTATCCTTGCTGTTCTAACTTTAGGCGTTGCTGACAAGTGTCCTGGTACAAGTCTTCCATGGTTCGTTGTAAAAACTGATTTTTAGTGCTACGGTCAGGGTAACAGACGGGACATCCGTGAAATAAGCAACCGTTAAACTCGTACACGATCTTGGGGTTTTCTAAGTCCCAGCCATCGACCGAATACGTTCCGATGGTCTTTTCACCCCCTCCGTTGCGGGCATGCTGATTCCACTTGTCTTCCTTGTCGCACAAGTAATGTAACCAACGTAGGGCTTTGACCGAGTATTGACGTTTGACAAAGTTGGTCGTTTGAGGACTGATGACAGCCACGGTGTTTTCAGGCATAAATCGTTGTCGATACACTAAGGAACACGCTTTGGCAATGGTGCAAGCTTTTTCAAAGGATCGACCCCTCCGTGTTCCATGAACAGTTCTCGAAATTTTCCACAGCAACGCCGTAAAATGTCCACGTCGGAACGACAATACTTTAACATTTCTTCCTGAAAGTCGAAAGGGTCCGAGGCGTGAGCCTGGTACCAAGCGTAGAAAGCTTCTCGTTGTTCGGTACGCATGTTGTCGGGGTCGTAATAGTGAGCCTCAGGTAAATGGGGTAGAACGGCGTGTTGATTGGCTTCCGTATTGAAAAAGGGTGGAAAGTACCCTTTAGCCATTTCTGTCATTCCAAACGTTTTAGGCATTCGACTCAAAGGCATGGCCAAATAGCTCATCGAATCTTTAAACTGTACTTGTCCCACTTGCATGGAAATGATTTTGGCTCCGGTCAAAGTCACTTTAGGACGCTCGGTGCCTTGTTCCGTATAGTATCTGAGAAGAAACTGTCCATCGTATCCGGAGAAATTGTGAGCCATCACCGTGGCATGACGATGACAATCTCCGTAACGTTCGATGTCCTCTTGGCTCCACGTCTTGTCGATGGGGTCTAAGACCCATTGGGCAAAATCGGCTAACGTGTTCGGTCCCCGAAAGATTTTTTCACGCCCTCCAGGAATCTTGCTGCAGTGAGGGCAATGACTGAAGATAGGTTCTTGAATGCACTTCTCGCACGCTCGATGAGCCACGCAGAAATTAGGAATGTGAATGCCGGTCTCTTGCATGCATTCGAAATCGAAAAAGATGAAATTGCCTTTCTTCTTGTGACCGTCCTCTTTCTCTGGTGGGGGTTGGTATTTTTGCACGTAGCATTGGTGTTCCAAGTCCACGATGTGGTGACAAATGTGACATTTTTTCTTTCCTTGACATACGTGTGCCTTGGCATTATTGGTACGTAGGCCTTGTCCACAGGTAGGGCACATTCTCAGCAGTTGACAAGCACATTTCTTCTGTGAACCTTGCGTCTTCAAATGTTGTTGGTAACAGGTAGGGCTGACAAACGTGCGCAGACAAGTTGAACAAGGGACTGGTTCTTCGCTCAGACAGGGTGGCGAGGCCAAACATCCTGGGCATTTCATTCCACAATGCTTGTGTTGCTCTCGATTGTTATAACCATAATCACATTTCTCACAATAATAAACATATCCCAGGAATCCGGTGATGGTGGTAATGGTATCGAAATGGTCATCGTGATAATAAACATGAATGTATTTTCCGTCCTTAAAATCTTGGCCTCGAAACAACAGAGGCCCGCGCATTTCTTGAGGGTGCACTTTCAAGGTGTATCGTGGAGCTAGGACATCTTGCAATTTTTGCATCTCAGGAATGCCACAGGGTGTGTCTTTGGACAGGCAAGCTTGTTGCAACAGGAGTTCTGCTTCATTTCGTTGTTTGGCTCGATCGGATCGTTGAATAGTTTTCCAGGTTCTTTTCCATTCTACCGTGTCGTTCTTGTTGGCATAGGTTCGTCCCACCACGATGGCACGGGCTAAACACATCTGGTCATGAGTGTTGTTAATTCGGACGAGACTCTTTTTGGTGTTGCGAAGGTCGTCCACCAATAACATCTTTTTGCGTCCAGTCCCTTGAGGAGGAGAGACGTGGGTCATGTCCAGTGTGGCTTTACCATCGGTGATGTCAAACTGATCATTAGATTGTTGTACGTGTTGAATCTTGTCCATGACTTTGGAAGCGGTCAATTCTGCAGGGGTGCTAAACTCGATCCAAACAGGGGATTTCAAACCGTCGTGTTGTATGGAAAGTCTCAAGCGACCAGCGTATATAAAAGGGTGTGTGTCTTGTCCTTTCACTATTCATTTCACTCTCAAGCCGAGCACAACGATGGAAGAGACTAGCCAAATCGAACGTTTCGTCAGAGCTTTGCGAGGGGTCATTAGAAAATTCTCTTCAGACCAGCCCACGGACTACTCTCCATCCTTTCGAGATAAAAGTCAAGATACTTGCTATATCTGTCAGAAGAAAGGGCATTGGTCTTCAGAGTGTCCAGACCGTCAAAAAAGAAAAAAAAACAGGGCCTAAAAAAGACAAAAGTCAAGATACCTGTTATTATTGTAAAGAAAAAGGACATTGGTCTCCAGATTGCCCAAAAAAGAAACAAGAGGAGTCAGAAGAAAAAAGGGATTCTTCAGAAGAAGAGAGGGATTCTTCGGAAGAAGAGAGGGATTTTTCAGAGGAAGAAAGCAGACAGGTGAAGAAAAAGAAACAGGAGAAGAAAAGAAGAAGGGAAGAAAGTGAGGAGGAAGAAGAGGAAAAGAGTGTGACGGTGAAGAAATTTAAAAAACAGAGAGACTAAAGAATGAGACAGAAGAAGTCAATGAACTTTTTATTAAAGTGTTGTGTTGTGAATTGTGAATTGGATTGTAACAATGGATAAAAGAATAAATTAATGATATAAGGTAAGTGTCTTTGAGTTTTGATTTTAAAATAAGAACGTACACTCACGCACTCATACAAAGGCACGTACTATAGGGGTAAAATGGGTTGTTTGTTTGTTTTGTTTTTTTTTTGAGTTATTGGCAAATTGAAATTGTATTTCTTTTCGAGAAATGTGGGTGGCCCTGAAAAGGGCCTTTTTTCTTTATGGTGTAGGAGTGAGTTTAACCAATCAACTTTAACTGCCTTAAGCCTTTGCCACGGCCGAGGCCTACTTCTGATGATTGGGTTGAAATCACTAAGGGTGGTACGACAGGCTTAGTCACAGGGTTGGCGTGTTTAGCTCGGGAAGGTCGTATTTTCTTCGGTCGTGATAAAGAAGTCTGATACATTTGTTTCAGACTTCTTAACTCCGCTAAAATGTCCAACAGTACCGTAGCCGTTTGATTTTCACCGTCTTGTTTCTTTGCTGCTACTTCTTCTTGCTGTTGTTGCTGTTGTTTTTTTCTTACCTCTTCTTGTTGCTGTTGCTGTTGCTGTAGGAGAAAAGCTTGTTCCGCTTCCTTTTGTCGTTGCATAAATTTCTCCAATTCTTCTTTCTGTCTCTGTCTAAAATTCTCCACTTGCGGTAATGAAGAAGGTAACGAAGGTTCCGGAACAAATTCTTGCGAGGTAAGAAAATCCACAAAATCCCAATGTACCTCTTCTGAAAGTCAGTCCGGGTTCCCTTGGGTGGTCTCCACTGCTGGTGCACCCCAATGAATCGTTTTCTGAGTTTCCGTCATGTTGAATCACTGTCACATAGATTGACTACACACAGGCGCTAGCGAATCTATATAGACCAAGTGACGTCACAGACTGTTCTCTTCGGATTGGATGCGGGCTGACTGAATTTTGTAACGCGTGTTCGGATTGGTGAATGAACTCAATCCGTTTCAATCCTTCCTCTACCTATAAATAAGCGCAGTTCACTGCATTGATTCACCTGTTCTCGTCGCTTCAAGATGTGGACCACAGTCGAATCATCCACCCTTGTGTCTTCCATGATGTTTAGGACGGACATGCTCATGTATGTCCGGTCCAAGTGGACCGTTGTCGACAAGTCAGACACCAGTCTGTGGATACGAAGAGTGTATATAGAAAGACAAGGTTGCCTCAAGAGGACCCTGATTTATGGCCCTCGAGTAAGACGCAGCTTGAGGACAAGAAGATGCCGCAGATGCCCTTTATGTTAATGGATACATTAACATAAACCCAAAGGCCCTTTTCAGGGCCACCCATATTTCTCGAAAAGAGAATGACTTTTCAATTGCCTACCCCTTTTTTTAAAAAAAAATTTAAAAAAATGAAAATAAAAAAAAATCCCATGTTCAATTCCCCTTGTCCCTAGATAAGCCCAAACTCTATTCGCCCCATGTTAATTTCCCTTGTCGCTAGACAGACCCACACTATAGTTCCATGTTAAATTCCCCTTGTCGCTAGAGTGACCCACGATTTATTCCCATGTTAATTCCCCTTGTCGCTAAAGTGACCCACGATTTTTCTCCATGTTAAATTTCCATTGTCGCTAAAATGACCCGGGGGGGGGGGGGTCTGTAATGCTAATTCCCATTGTCGCTAAAGTGCCCCACTTCACTACTGTTATATGTGTATGCTATATTGTGTGCATGCTATATAGTTTTCATGTGGGGACGGCATCAATTAATCAAATTCAAAATCCCAGTTGTCCTATTATATATGATTATTGGATCTAGTCTCCAATGATTTACTTTAAACGTATTTTCAATATTGAATTTTGGCGAGTAAACGGTGTAAATATTTGAATTAAAAAAGGGCCTAGTGTCTCATGTGTGTGATCATTCCTGTCGTTTCTCGCATGAATTAGAATAAGACTGACTGTGCTCGAGCTAGGGTCCATATTTCATTTATTTGTATATATTTCTCCTCTCTCGAGCAGGACGAGTCTAGTTTATTTAGGAAACAAAATGACCGAAATTGCTTTTATTGGAGTCAAACCCGCAATGGGGGTTCGAGACTATACAGTGGGAGCTGTATAGTCTATAAAGGATAGTATAGTGAAAGTAAGTAATAGCCCTATTAATCTATATTTAGAACACCCCTTTATTTCTGTGTGTATGCATAGTTTCCTATATGGGGTGCATTTCCAAGCTCTTCCATGGGCTTGTCCACTTCGCGCAGCGCCTTGTGACTTAGCCCCATGGCGTCCTCGACTCGTACTTTCCCCATATGGGTCCCCTGTCCCTTCCCTCTATTTATATATATTTTTCCTTTATTTTTGTTAATAGTTATCATTCTTAATAGAATTTACTTAAGGCATTTTATGAGATTGGATTCTTATTTCCAAGTACTAAGGTCTAAGCCGGTGGGTGAGTTGGGGTGCCAAGGTCCGTTTCCGGTATCCATCCTTAAGATGTGGTATACCCTGACCCCCTCCCCCTTCTCGCCCCCAGTATTCAGTCTCTTCCAATCACAATGATTTGTCCGCATTCTTTCATTGTCTCAATTATATAATCTGTTATCAAATAGAGTGTTTTCTTGTCAAATATGCCGTCTAAATACAAGATGTTCTGTATTTTACATGTATCTTTTTTTACTCATTTCAGCTATTATTCTTAGTCTTTGTAATTTCCTTCTTTTACATTGGATTATTGTATGGTGTTTACTAAAGTGTTTTTTTTTTTTTTGCACAGTGGGCAAAGTGGCGGTACTCTGACCATACGCCGTCTCACTGCAGCCTCTCCTGTCGACCATGCATTATGCATGTATTTGAAGCTTTGGATTTTTAGGGAGCCTATTTTGACCCAGTGTCCACATACTCTGTCCCAGTTTACATAAATATTCTCTAGTTCTACCTTGCATTTAATTTTACTGGTTATTGCCTCTCTTATCCATTTATAGGTTAGTTTTTCATTTGTGTCCCATAATCCCTTGTTGTCCCTATATTTCTGTAAAGGTTCTTTGATACTCCTGAATTTCCTAGGTACCTCTAATCTTTTTGTTAATCTATTGTTCTGATAAATTTCCTTCTTATTCCTCATGAAAAACCGGAACCAATAAATGTATAGCCCTTCCCATGGTATTTTCGGCTCTGCATGCAATCTTTTAAATCTGTTTAGTATGTTTGCACATTTAATTAGTATGGGGCTAGGTGTTGCTAGCCCCCCCCCCCCCCGCTCTATATAAAATTTCTTTATTAACATAATGTGTTTTAAAGTCCCATATGTAGCTGATGATTTCGCTATCAATTTTGTGAAGTATTTCATTTTTTATATCAATTGATTTTAAAATGTAGTTAATGTTTACGTACATGTATGTTTTTGGCCACTTGGACACGTTCCATGAGGCATAATGGCGTATACGCCCAGATTTTCACATTCTGATTTATTTTTATTTTCATTTGTTTGCAGTTTTCCTTTCTTCATCTTTCCCAAAGTATATACCTAATGCTTTAACTCTGTCTTTGATTTGCTGTGGTGGTAACCCAGGATAGTTCCCCCACCAGTTTCCTATTCTTAAAATTTCCGTTTTGTCATGGTTTATTTTGGATCCTGAAGCTTTCCCAAATTTTTGAAATTCCTTCTCAAGATGTTTAAAGGAATTAGTATCTTTAATAAAGTTTGTGCAATCGTCTGCATGTTGTAGCATTTTTACCTCATCTTTAATATTTGGAACTTTAATGCCTTCTATCTTTTTTATTTAGTCGTATTTTTATACTTAGAATTTCTATTGCTATTACATATAATATCATGGACAGTGGGCAGCCTTGCCTCACTGATCTTTAATGTCAAATTGTCCTGTGCTTGCTCCATTTACCTGTACTCTCGAGGTTATTTTATTAGACAGGATTTTAGTCCACTTTTGGAAATTGTTTCCAAACCCAAGTTTCTCTAGAACTTTCTGTAGATAGTTGTGTTCTAATCTATCAATACTCCTGTGTTTAATAAGATCTAAAGCTGTATGTAACCACAATAAAATAAAATCCATTTAGAAAATGGTGTACATAGATATAACAATTAACGTGAGTACAAGAAAATAAGGTCCATTTAGAAATTTGAGTTCATATGTGGATAATATTTGACTTAGGGCAGCAGTATGTTTGTTATCGCACGTTTGAGCAAGCTCCTCCAAAGACAGTTTCAACACACAGACTGGTGACGTCCTAAACATAATATAGAGAAGTATTCATTTACATGGCCGCAGAGGCCAACGAATTCGCAAGCGAATTAGGCGACGGCAACTGCCCGGCTTTGTAAATTATCTGGACTGAGTTAAGGAGACTGAAAGACTGCAGGGCCACCACGTCGGAATATCAAGGCAGCTGCCTAAGCACTTCTTGATGCTATTTTTTTTACCTAGGGTAGATTCTTTTTTCGAAGGAACCCCGGAACTTTGATCACATAACTTTTAACCTCATTCCGACGGCACAGCTAGAGAAAGCCATGATTAACGTAGTAACATTTACAATAAAGAAGTTCAGATGGCAACCACAAAATGGCTTCCTGGTTTCATGCCGACTCCGCATAATGCGAAGCTATTAGACCAACAGTTTGTTCCAGTAATGTCAGAAGACAAACGGCGGAGAACAACTTGTTGGTCGACGAAGCGATGAGCTTGAGCAACTTTAAGAATTATGTGCACGATGGGTCTGAATGGGTAATTGCCCTCTGCATAGCTCTTGACATCGGCGTGTAGCAATTCCGCCGATTTTGAGGCCAGAGTTACATTCCAACGCCAACATGTATACCACGGCGGCCATTAATTAACGTAGAAACACAGATAATCGATGTTTCAAATGGGCTATTCTGTTAGCTATATATTAGGACAGAAGTTTTTAGTACAGGTAACAAGACTGAAATTTTCTCTAAATTGTATTAAAAGTAATTTTTGATTAAATTATATTGAAAGTAATTTTCTATTAAAATATATTGAGATTAAATCCATTTATTTCGGTATTACAAGTATATACTATTTAATGAAGATTGCGCCCTTATGTACAGAAAGGCAAAACCGTCTTGTACATACATTTCCCTTGTATCATGAGTCAGAAAAAAACTACACTCGGTAAGTTCTGTAGATAGTGAACTAGACGAATTCTAAAGATTTTTCTAGAGGGGCAAATGAGCTTATCTTGCAGAATTATCTACCTCTGACGTACATAGACCCAGACAATAGTCTGTAAGAAACTATGAAGCCTCACTTTGAGATTCTGGCGAACACAAGAACCAAACGCATGTCCATATTTGGCTTTGTCCTAAGAAACTGATACAGAAGGCGTCAGATCCACGCACATGCCAGTTTGTTCTCCAGAAACTAAAACAGGCTTCTGTCTTTACAGCTCGATCCCGTACCTCCGCTTGCCAAAATTCCTCAGATGTAGTCATAACTTCATTGTCGAGTGACACCTCTTTCAAGAGGATTGAACTTCTTCCTTCTCTCTCTCTCTCTCTCTCTCTGCCATGGAAACGGCTTGACCCAAGAGTTTATGAGAAAATTCATCTCATAAAAGCTGATGGATAAATCTTAAATCATATCATAAAATATATACCCAGATAATAATAAGGTTTACCAGCTCCGCATGTACCGTTAACATCTGGGTGAGCTTGAATTTGCCTTCATTGACTTTCCTGTTAGTGATACTGCAACAAAACTGTCGCGGTTAATGTCTTTGGTTGGAACAAATGTCCTCTACCCACCAAGTATTTGTAGCCCAAGCGCAACGAATTGGCAAGCGAACTAGGTGACGGCAACTGTGACCTGTTGCTGCTTGCCGACACGTCGTAAAAGAGTCCCTATGTCTGGACAAAGAGACTAAGCCACATGGCACAACAAATGCAAGGAAAAAAAAAAAAAACCCATAAGAATCACGTTTGCCACCAGTGCCTTCTAAGCTAAACTAATCTCTCTATGACCACACAGTACGTTGAAATGATCAAGTGATGGGATACATGTATTCAATCTAGTCATGCCCAACTATATGTAGTAAATGTACTGCTGTCTTCTCATTCTATATATACGATGCCATGATTGTTTTTAATCATCTTGTGCAAGTGTGCAGCATTTTCTTTACGTTTACTCATGTAATCTTTACTTTTAATACTTCTAGTTTTCTAATATAAATTCAACCCAGTTATATGCATATTTGGGTAACCGTTTCTTCTTCAGTGGTAACAGTCAATGAATGCCTGACTTCAGCAGAATATCTGGCGGAGACACTAAAATTAACAATATACATCTAACTGCTACGTTGAAATCAGTAAAGGTTATTTCACATATTGTTTTCCTAACTTGATGAAACTTACACATTAGACCTACGATGTGACAACCTTGATAGTTTTGACAACGATGAAATACAGAAATGATTACCTGACTGCTGCCCTGGCAACAAATATGGTATACAAATTTGAAAAAATTGTATTGCATTATGGTAGATAACTCGGATACTTTAACGAGCTTTAAAAACAAAATGTTTTAAATTAAAAGGATGAAATTGGTGTAAAAAGAACCAAGACTCATATCAAGAAAAATTATGTATGAAATTAAGACACAGTATCCTTCTTTGAGAGTCGCTTTTTTTTTCCTTTTAGCAAAACTGTCTCCTTACAACTCTGGTTACGTGTTCGACCTAAGGTCCCTTGGGCAATCTTTACGAGGGATATCGCCCACCCCTGCAGTCAAAACCTTCCGCCTGCCGCAAAAGCTAGACTGACTGTTTATGTAGTGTAATTCGTTTACGAAACGCGAGGCTTCGCTTGGAAAAGACCCACACCTCTTATCCGTTAATTTACCCACTCAGAATTTAGGCTTATTTAATCGCCATGATAAACAGATGTCGTTCCAGGGTTGGAAAGTTGTACGTTGTCCCCGCTTCCCTTAATATACTGATCCCTTCAAATTTTAAAGTTATGAAGAAAAAAAATCAGGAAGTACAAACACTGTTTCTTTAACATTTCAACTCTTGAGATTTCGATAAACAAAACCCATTCTTCATCCTTGTGCAGTTTCTCCTGACATGGTTATCAAACGGAACCTCATTAGAAATAAATACATTCCCTAACAGAGGCTACAGCGTTAAACATGGAACAGAGTCAACCCGTTGAAAAATCACATACATCAACTTAAATTTGCTGTATGATACAATAACACCTGCAAAATTCACTCTGTTTTGTGCTACATTGACATCTGCAAAATTCACACAGTTACAATGGCAGCGTCATGATAAATTCAGCGTCGTTTATTTTGTGTCACCTTGTTTATAACAAATTTTTTTCTTACTATATCATCGTTAGTTTGATTATCATTTTCTGTGAATTCTATGACAATTCTTTGCAGCTGAGATATTCTTGTGACTCGAGATACCGCGAGATAAATTAAGTTTGACCATTCGATACGATCATCGACGATCCTAACATTTGTATCAGAGGTGGTTAATCTTTGTGATGAATGAATTGTCATTGCGTATCCTAGCGTCCATGCAGTTTTGTCCATAGTTAACGCACTCTTAACAACACTGACAGGAACTAAAACAATGTCATTTAGTATAATATTTTGTTTCTCTGATGATCCTGGTATACATTTTGTCGTCGCGTATATGCTGGTCGATAACACAATCGTAAGGGTAGAGTTGAAATTTTTTCTTTATGTAACAAAAATAACCGCTGTTGAAGTGTATCACGAACTATCGTTCTACTTGCAACTATCAAATCATTTGGTCCCCACACTTGCAGAAAATCGTTCATAGAATTTTCTGAAATTATATTTCGCATTATTTCACAATGAAAGATGATTCGGTTGTAGTCTGATTAATTTCTTAATTTCTCTTAATTCTGGATCACGTGCTCTATGATCATCAGTTATTTCTTCATTATAATCTACAAAAGTCTTTAACCATTCGCGTGGAGACAATCCAACAAAAGGCGGTGGTTGACCATGATCGACGCACATTATTACAGCAGTATTTGTTTTGTCAGTAACCAATCAAGAAATAGTTTTGACGTTTCTAATGAAACAGTGCATATTTCAACCAAAACAATAATCCTTGGAATATATTTCTCGCCCCTTCGTTCAGGAGTCCATTTATCTCCCTTCCATCGAAAAAATTTATCATAAGTGCATGATTTAATATTTCTTTCTCTCAACTATTTCTGAACGGTTCAAGAATAATTCACTCACACGAGTTGTTTTACTAGGACCTTCCGGTCCATTGAGATAAACTGTTTTATGTCTAGCTACAGGATGGTGCTGATGACAATTTCGATATTTGTTTTTTTTTAAAATAAATATCTTTAATCGAAACATCGGCGGATTCAGAATAATCAAGTACATTTGCTTGTTTTATTCTCCATTCACCCAATGATACATAAGTGCCGATATGTAGTTGTTCTAGCAATTTTGTATTATTGCTGATATAAAATGAATCCGTAGCGACTCTAACAGCAAACTCAGACATTCTACTTACCATAGATGCTAAAAGTATTGAAACATACGCAAGCATTGAAAATCTTAAATTAGTCAACTGCGGTGACTCACCATCAATATAACTCACAATGGTACCTAATTTAGTTCCATTTGGCAAGAAAACTATTTCTTTTGATTTATATACATATTTCCGTTTGTTGTATCAGCAATTATACGATCTAACTCAACGTTTTCTATAATTAATCTTGTACAATGTCGTTTATGATCATATGATCCTCTTTGGGCGAATTTACCGATTATTTTTTCTGCCAAGATCTATTGCTATTTTTTTTTTCAAAATGAGTCATATCAGGATTTTCATCATCAGAATATAGTTTTTGTTGTGGTAACCAAGTTTCCTTCTGCGGACGATGTGATATAATTGCTTCACTTACAATCAATGATATCAGTATTTTTACATCGAGCATATATCGTAATAAAACTACTGGTACCCAATTTTTTTCTGAAAAGTGTTTACCAAACCAGACATAAATCGGACGAGGACCTTTAGCGAACTCGAATGAGTCGATACATGCGAATCCAGTCAAGTCAAGTCCTAAAGGTTCGTTTATCGCAATTCTGCTCATTTCGTATTTTGGATGGCCAAACCTCTTAAAATATTCCGAACACGCTCCCATACCAAGACAACTTCCTGGATAACATGCAACTATATCAACCGAAATAACATCTTTATGATCATATTTACTACTCCACAATCCACCGATTCCATATTCTATACAACTACGTTGTATTTCTTCAAGAAAATCAAACCAATTTGGATTCCACGAATTTTTCTTCTTTGCAAAATGAGCCACGACTAACGGAAAGGTAAAATAATTAATAGTAATTGTTCAGTGTCATCATGAGGTATATTCAGCGATAAATATCGCCGCGCAAGATTTTTCATTTTTTCGTGGAGATTCTTTACGATATATTTCACCATTAGGTCTTCCAAACTGATCAAACTTACTTTTTTCTTTGATACAGATACTTCCATCTGGTCTAATCGATTCATCGTCGTTTTCAGAACTCTGAAATAACCATCCTGATACAGAATCGTTCTTACTTATTTCGTTAATAAAAATTTAGAGTTCGATTTCGTGGAAATATTGTTACTGCATTAGACCACGCATGCGCATTATGATCAACAATTTCAATTGAAATTTGTTTCCTTTTATACTTTGATTCGTACAAAATCTCTCCGGTTATCATTTTCATTGTTATTGGAAATTTTAATTTCTTTCCTAATTCAGCAACATCATTTATTGTAGCTCATTTACCCTTGACTGATTCAGCCCATTTGTTTATTTTTTCCACGTTGCTGATCCGTTAAACCATTTCCACACATCGCATTGGTAAAATGTTCCGTTACTCGTTCGGCTACCGTATTTTTTAAAAATATTTTCATCGGCGGAAGATCATCAACGCTTGCTTTATCATTCAGCGGATAAATGGCATAAATAACCGCGGTCAAAGGATACTCCCGTTCTTAATACGGTTTGTCAATACCAGCCAACATTCCTGGTTTGGAATTTTTTACTTGATACGGTTACTTTTTCATTATGAAGGACAGGGTCACGTTTGTCACTGATAATCCAAGTATCATTGTCTGTTTCTGCTAATGCAATAAACTTTACTCTGAAAAAATATTTGAACGTCGAGATAATTCATAATTGTTGCCGCTCGATCATCGTTCATTGTATCACCGATAACACCTTTGGTGTCGCGCATGGTTTTAAATGTTGACCACACCTGAGTTTTGTCATCGATGCGAAATTCTTTTTTAGCATTTCGAATACTATTGATCAGAGTTTCCTTCGGATCATCCAGAGCTCAAATCGGTAAGTCAAGGGATATTCTCTCAAGATCGAATGTATATTCAGAGGGTTTAATCTTAACCGCTGATAATATCTCCATATTATAATTAAGACAAATATTTAAAATGAATATATATATATATATATATATATATATATATATATATATATATATATATATATATATATATATATATATATACACGATAGGCTCTACAGCTCCCTGTAACAAAACCTGCATAAACTAATTCTGCGGTTATCATATACAAAGCGTGCATCGTGGAAGCTTAGGAACAAAGCCGTGTTTACGGTGTGGTGTTGTGGTTAGATCAGAAACAAAGTTGTGTGTGCAATGTGGTGGTAAAATGTACAGAGAGCTGAAAAGATATTATGATAAAAAAATAACACCAACAATAATAAGGTTATAAGAACCGCTGAAAACTATCTAGCTAGTTTTTCAAATAATTATTTAGACAAATAATATTGTATATAAATGGAACACAAAGAATTTGTGAGACATTATATCATCAAGAATTATGAAGCATCCCGTGATGGTGTAATCAGCAATTGTCGACTAAAAAAACAGTCGGTTTTGTCCCTAATACTGGTTATCTCATGTTCAGCGCCGAGGGGAAGAAAAATTATCTTTGTCATAAATTTATATACGAATGTTTCCGGGGGTAATCGAAGAGGGTCTTGTGATCGATCATATTGATTCAGATAAGAAAAATAATGATTTGTGTGACTTGCGAGGTATCACACAGAGCGAGAACTGTAAATTTTGTGGTACTGTGAAATATAATAAATTTCCAAGGGACGTTAAATCCGTAAATACAGAGACGTGAAGAAATAATATTACCATCAATAAATGCAGCCGGCAAATGTTTTGATATTTTCATACATTCAGTATAATCAGTCGCGAATAAAATATGCAAATCGGCGTATTCAAAAAAGTATAAAGAAAAAATTATATTTCAGTATCTCCCGATTGTGTTAGATAACTCTCAACGATACTAGAGCGGTTAAAGAGTTATCTCGCCTGTACATGATAATAGTATTCGCTTATAAATAAATTATTGTTTTTTTTGTTAATTTTCTCTCCTTCGGTACTACAAGCAAATCGGCGTTACAAATAATTTAACCAAATCGTTATTTTCAAAGAAATACAAACAAAGCTATCTTACTTCAGAGTAATTTAATGTTTTATGACCTCGTCGATGATAAAAGTTCCGATATAATCCTTGACAGCGTCAACGGGAGTAATTCTGTCAGCGAAGGTAGAGTCTGTATTCTTTTATTTACTGATGAATAGTGTTTTTCTGGCTGTTTTCTTAAGTAACGTTATCCTTATTTTTCTGAACCTGTCAGGTTTCTTGCTTCATCTAGATTTGTCAGCGATTATAATTAAGAAAAACAAACAGCGAATAATTCACACCTAGTGTGTGAGCTACTTTTTGATCTATTTGTTATGCAGAAAATAAATATCTTTGAACAGCGTGTTTAGAGACAGAAACAAATATACGCTGTAATTTTACTCAGTATAATTATCTATTGTAGCAATCCATCATACGTAACTTTATAATAATTTTTGAAACATAATATTGTAAGATTGGAACGTAGCGCATTGCCTAAGCGCAGAACTCTCATACTCGACGTTTGGAGTTTGAATCCCGTGACTGACAACTGTCGACGGTGGCGATAATCGCGTTTTTTTTTTTTTTAATAAAGGTTGGGGGTCCAACTCCAAGCTCGAACTTGAGCAGACAAGCACACCTCTCAACCATGTTGCCACGTGGTGGGTGCTTTTTGCACTCTCCCGGGGTTGATTTGGGGAAGGAGTGTGCAGAATTGTTGAAGGTAGAGAAGGCTCCCCTGTATTATGTACTGTGCCGTCCTTAGAATTAAGATTGTATATACTGTAAATATGCTACTATATGCATTGTGCCGTCCTTAGAACTAAGTGTTGTATCGTCCTTAGAATTAAGATAGATAAGATTGTATGTTGTGCCGTCCTTAGAATTAAATTAGTGTTGTATCATCCTTAGAATTAAGTTAGATAACAGATAGGTAAGATTGTATGTTGTGCCGTCCTTAGAATTAAGTTATTTAAATTTGTATGTTGTGCCGTCCTTAGAATGAAAATTGTATATTCTGTAAATATGGTACTATATGTACTGTGCCGTCCTTAGAATTAAGACTGTATATTATACTGTAAATATGCTACTATATGCACTGTGCCGACCTTAGATCTAAGATTTACTGTAAATATTTGGTGCCCTCTGAATTTGCTATAATGTAGTTTGGGAATCTAGGGTTCACATGGGGGTTGTGTTGTCCTTAGATCCAAGATTTACGGTGAATTTTTCACGCCCTCTGAACTTGCTAGAATGTCGTTTGGCAATCTAGGACTTCACATGGGAATTGTGTTGTATAAAAAAATTATATTTAATATATATTTATTACAAATAAACTTTGAAAATATCAATGCTATTATTTCTGCAATTAAAAAATTAAAACATGACGGCATAAAAATATCTGATGAACTAAATCCTGAAAAAAAATAATTGGTGATTTTTAATCATTACAAGAACGTAAATTTGAAGATAGATATACATTACCAGTGGAGTACAAATTCATCAAGCTCATTCAACAAGCTATGTTCCATTCCTTGACTGCAGTCAAGGAAACAGAAGTTAATAAATTCGTCTCACTTTCAAGCACAATCGAGAAAATTAGATCAAAATTGTCTCACGAATACGAAACAAAAAAAAAATGAACACATGTGTGAGACAATTGAGAACGATTATGTCAGATTCTGAAAGCACTGACGCCGTCACTGACGAAAATGAAAGTTAATATTTATTGTCAAGGGATTCAGATTAATTTTTATTAGTATATAATTTTTTGTTTTTGAGATTTTCATTATTTACCCCATGAAATTAACGAAAACTCAGTAAAAAAATTATATTATAATATACCTATTTGATTTGACTTTGTCAAAGATTATTATGTAATTTTTTCTTCTGTTTTTGATGAGAAGATTCTTATTCAGAATTAGACAGTATTTTTTTAAGCTGATCAAATTCTATACAGGAATGTGCATAATTCTGAATCTGATCTCTATTACACGTAATCATAATAATATGTCAAAGCTGCAGTTCATTTAATTGTTCCTGCATCATCGAAAAAGTTTCATTGCCGTATTCATCAATAATTATATTAACACTAAGTTGTTCTGAATTGAGAACGATTATGTCAGATTCTGAAAGTATTGACGCCATCACTGACGAAAATGAAAGTTAATATTTATTGTCAAGGGATTCAGATTAATTTTTATTAGTATATAATTGTTTGCTTTCTGAGATTTTCATCATTTACCCCATGAAATTAACGAAAACTCAGTAAAAAAAATTATATTATAATATACCTATTTGATTTGACTTTGTCAAAGATTATTATGTAATTTTTTCTTCTGTTTTTGATGAGAAGATTCTTATTCAGAATTAGACAGCACTTTTTTTAAGCTGATAAAATTTTATACAGGAATGTGCATAATTCTGAATCTGATCTCTATTACACGTAATCATAATAATATGTCAAAGCTGCAGTTCATTTAATTGTTCCTGCATCATTGAAAAAGTTTCATTGCCGTATTCATCAATAATTATATTAACACTAAATTGTTCTGAATTGACGTGGGACCGTGTCATTAGTGTTATGATTGCATTTTCAAGTACCTCTTTGTCATGGATAAAATCTCTCACATGTTGGTACAATATAATACCTCTTGTTTAAATAATTAATTTGAAAAATACTCCAAAAATATCTTTATGATTAAAAATCGTTATGATCTTGCATATAAATTTATATTTAGAATTTTGTTCCTTACATCAAGCAAGTGTCCGCGTTGGTCAGTTAGTTTGAAATGTATCCTTGATAATAGCAGATTATGACATCGTAGATAAACCGTATTGATCGGTTCTTGCACGATCAAATATCTAGAAGGTACATGAGGCGAAAATAGATACAAAATATATCTTTGCGGAGCCTGATTTGATTCTTTAACGTCAATTTGATAGCTACAATCGACTGCATCACATAGAAGATCAACTGCTCTCGTTGACGTTATATTTACAATTCCCGGTGAAATATGACGACCTTCACCGTATCGACAATTGTTATGTCGGAGAATACTTGCCGTTGGGGCTATTTTTTTTCCACTCTTCAACGATTTTAGGAAAATATTCACAGATGTTATCATTGACTGATCTCTTTAGTTCGGAGCGTTTAACTACAGGAAAATTCAATGTTGCTAGATCCTCTTCTGATAGTGGATTTGGGGCAGTCGAATATTTTATTGTAAAATATCGCCTAAATGTGTTAGCTACGATGTCGTAGCCTCAACTTGAATTGTTGTGTTGTGTCCACGAGGTACGAGTAAGGGTACTAATATTAGTACTACTAAATGTGTATTCCGACTCGATCACAGTTCGCATAATACTCTGATAAACAAGTTTAAGATAAAATACAATCTGATTTAATATTTCTATTTGTTTAATAATCTCATTTTTTGTGGACGTCACGTCAAAAAGATACTGGCTAAATAATTTGCGTAATTTTTCTTATCGTTTGTGCTCACGATTAATTTCATCAGAAGTCTCTCTTATATCGCTGTTCTCATATATATTTACCGCGTATCTATACAGGCACTTTACATGATCGTGCTTGGCGTCAAGTGAACCGTGTAAATTAGCTTTTACGTCAGCGTATAGGTCCTAGCTCTCATAACCTGTAACAATTCCCCAATACGAGCGCTTATCCGAGGCAAAATCAGATGGCGCTGGCTCAGGTATTGCTGTAGGCGCTGGCGGTGCTATTTCGGGCCATCCTAATACGCTTCTGATGGATGAAGAATAAATATCAACGACGTAATCTAGTGAATTTATTTCAATCGCGGCTGAAAAATTTGGTTCATGAACCTTGATAGCTATTTTTTGATTCTCTTTCTGTTATAAATTTGATTCTGCGCTGGAATTCATCGTTTATTTGTTAAATTTGAAAATTGCTTGTTGGTATTGTAAGATCTTGCCAATCAGGAGTTTCATCATCTTTATTTTTATTTGCAAATACAAGAGAATTATTTGCTGCTAATCCACCAAATGACTTTGATCTAATACTGGGCCAGCTGTAATATACTAGTAATTGTGCAAGAGCTATTTCTTTAACTGAAATTGCAGTTTTAAAGTTGACAATAAATTCAGGGTTGGTTCAGCTCACTGATATCATCGTGGCTTTCAACGGTGTTGTAGTCGCGACAATTTGCTGAAATAACTCGGTCATTATTATATAAATCCCAATTATCTAAATCAATCACAGTCATTGCTTCCTTGTAGATTGTAATCATCTCCTTGAACTCAAAATGTGATATTTTTCCATCGTTAAGACTTGTTGATAAAACGAGGATAATTTGGAGTATGCTAGCGTTGCTGCATGTAATTGTACTATATAATCATGTAATTTTGCATTTGTGCATGTACATATTTTTTTGCTATGATATTAAAAAGACCAGCAATTGTTGCAGCTGAAACACAATTTGTTACAACTGCTAGCGATGGTGTTACTGTCGATAATATTATGCCAATTCCAGCAATAACAGCAGACACCGAATATACAAATATGTCAACTACAACTACTCGTCAACGATATGTTTTTAGTTTTGATTGCCATTCACATGCTTGATTATATATATAATGTTGCGCTGCAACATCACGTTGAACGTTGATTGGAGAGCTCATTAGATTTTAATTATTTAGTAATCAAATTAGGTGCTTCAGCGACAAATTCCAGACACCACCAGTAAGACGCTGAAGTTAATTTTTTATCAGATGACTCCAGCATAAATGTTTCTTCGTCTCCTTTATTTAACACAATAGACATAGTTCCAAAAAAATTATCAGTTGAATGACGCCAAGGATACGTAATAAATATACTAATTTTGCTCTGTTGAACACGGACAGCCTATACACACCAATGACTTCAGCAGTACGTTTCATAGTCTTATTTTGCTGTGACTATCTTGAGAAGTCTGATGCCACTGCATATACTATGTTGGTAATCTGCTTGTGGGAAATTTTGATCTAATAAATTGTTTTAACAATACCAGGAATTCCACTTATAACATCTTCTAGTTTTTTTTTTAATCGTTTCAATACCTGATATAGCTGTTTTAATATCGCCAAGTTTTGTGTTAATTTCAGACAGTTTTACATCAGCAATCAATGGATTTCCAAAGAAAACATCTGCGATTTTATTAAGTTTTCTAAAGTTTCTATGGAGATTTCAAAACATAATTGTGTGAACGCCAGATTCGGCTCGCAGCATGGTTAATTTAGTATCTACTGTATTATAGTTATTGTCTACATATTTTTTTGTTGTTGTGGCATCTTCATCAGATGTTGGATCTCTTAAAACAACTATTTTATTTCCGTTCATGCTGAGTTCACCTGTCACTGTATCACTGGTAGATCGTAAACGATTAGCAAAACTTTTTTGCAATTTCATTTCTAATAGTTGCGATTGATATATTTGAGTCTCTGATTCTACCGCAGTCAGTATATACTGGAATATGAGAACTTTATGAACTATGTCATTCCATTTGATATGAATCGTCTTTAAAACACCATATTTATCCTGAAAAATAACAACTTCATCTCGGTCAACTCCAGAGAGGTTCATAGTATCAGCAAGTTCATCTTTAGATGCATAATTTGACATATCGATATCATCTTTTTTTTCTTCTTGTCTTTGATAGAAGATCTTCCATAAATATCTACCATTATATTTTAAGATCTATTTAAATCTTCTGCTTGTATAATCGGGTATGACTTTATGAGGTGGTAATGTTGATGAAGATATAGCGTTTAGTACAGAAATCACTTCACGGCCACATATTGGCGGATCGGTTATTATTTGTGCTGGTAATGTTGAATACCAAACTGGAGTTTTTATTGATTTTATCCAATTTAAAAATTCTTTTTGTTGGAGTCAACTCATACGAATCACAATAAAAAAATTCTACTTGGATCAATTGCATATGCCACCCAACTAGTGCCAGGACCAGAAGTATTATCAAGATTAATAATGCCTGTTTCAATATTGTTTGGTTGCTTTGGTAATTGATCACGCATAGAACACCTCTTAAATTTTTGATCAAGTAAATAAAAAAATTAACATTGGAAAGACTAACAGACTGTTCCTGGAAGTCTCAGACCTTTTCCGTATCGATAGGAGGTTCTTGGTAATCTTAGTCCTTTCCCTCTTTTGTTAAATTCCTTGTCCTGTTGTTTTCGTTAATGCCATTTCAGCAGCAGTTCCAAGAGCACTGAGTGCGGTTGCTTTTGCAACAGCTGAAACTGCATCAGCTATTAATGCTGGTATAGCTGCAAGAAGTGGAAATATATCGCCCTTTTTGATTGAGTCTTCAATAGCACCAGCAGAAAGATTGATTTTAACACCTGTTTTTAATTGTTTGGCGTTATTGAAATGCCTGAGTTGACGTCCTGTCAAAGATAATTTATTTTGACCACCTGTGATCTGATCTTTTTTCAGTGATATATTTATTCCACAGTTCTTTACTGAATTTGATTGAAGCTTTTTGATCTGGCCAGGAGTCAGACTGACACTAACATGATGATATGACATTTATATTATCATCAGTGATTTAATTACATGTTTTCTACTGGAGCGTCAATAACTCTCATTCTTCCACCAACACCTTCAAGTAACATTGATTTGTCACTGAGTATAATAGCAATTGCTCTGGAACCAACAGCGGGTAGTCGAGGTACATTAACTCAAAAGTGTATATCAACAACAGATTGCCTGAATAAATCTAAATGTTCCAACGAAAAGTAATAGATCGGATACAGCGTTGTGAAATCCCACTAAGATATCTACAAAGCAGAATCAACATTCTGATCACACCCCATGAATGTCATCAAACGATGATATACACATGCAACATGATTGTATTCAGAATTCAGCAACACTTCTTCAGAAGGTTCTTGATGTCCGTTTATCCTCAAACCAACTTCAGAAACTCCAAGTGAGTCAAATACCATTGGATTTCTTTCCTGCGAATCTACTGTGGCATTTTCCTGAAATGCGATGAATATATGTTGTGGTGCTGACACTCCCTGCTGTGATGCTATCTGCCATGTGAATAACCCAGCAATATAACTTTGAATACTACCTGTGGTCATTGTCAACTAAGATAATATTGATTTACCACCTGAGTTCATAAAAGAAAGTAATTTTTGTTCTTCAGCAAGCAATGGAGTCATTACTGGCATTGACATTGACAGTTTTGTTAGTGTTACTTTACCAACACCAACAGCAGCATCACGCCATATTGCATCATTGTCAGTGGCTTTTCTAACAAGTACCATGGTGTGTTTAGCGCCAAGTATAACCTTTCTAACATTTCTGCAATATCCAAAAATATGAGACAGTGGAAGTGCGCATGAAAACTCTTCATCACATTTCAATATTTATCGATGGGCGGGAAATTCTAAGTTGAAATTTTCTTTCATTGATGCAACTTCAGTTCCAGCTGCATTCATTGTTACGTTTCTGTTTTCTGGATAATCATCACTCTATCTTGCTAATCCCAATATTGTTGTGGCAACATCAATGTTTCGACACACATCTCAATATTTTTTCCATCAATCATATATGTAGCAATGTTAAATAGCACCATAACGCCATTGTTAACAAAACCAGCATGATCATCAATTCCATATGCTGTATCATCTGCTTTCAAAAATCTACCTTGGATCTTGATAAATGCCTCAGCGGGCAAAAAATGTCTAACTGTATCATGAACTTGAATTTCAATTCGTCCAAACTAAGAATCATACTGATCATCATGCATAGACCCATCTTTGAGAATTGGTGCATCCATGTCAAATGCTGGATCAGATACACGTTTGAACATTTTATTATAATTGTTATCATCTAACACGAAGACCGCTTCCTGCTATCAGACTTGCAGTTATATTTTTTCTTTTCCTTTTTCTAACAGGGTACTCCAGCCAACTCTGACAGTTTTTGATTTGTAGCTTGATTTATTATTTTACTGACATTTGCAGGTGTAACTTCGGTGCTGGGTAATTTTACTGGCTGAGGTTTTCATTGTATTAATCGTGCTAGTCTATCCTTGATTGCTGAAAATGCTTTACTAGCAACATTACCAACTGTGCTTGGAATCTTTTCACGAACAAAATCAATAGATTTCTTTCCTAGTTGTTTTGCAATCGGTATTGCTTTTGGGGCTATCCTTCTAAACAGACCCTGAACAACATCACCGTGTCCATCACCGTAAGTTGCTTTATTAATAGGTAATCGCTAATTTATAACCCTGACCATTACAGGTCCACGTTGAGCATTATGTAGGATCATCTTATTTATTATTTATTTAATCACTGTGATAATCATCCATGATTTCATTCAATGAGAGACAGATAAACATCGATGTCCATGATACTGTCTGTAAATAATCTTTGACAAATATCAGCGTCTTCATTAATAATTTCTGACGAATTATTTCCAGCTCGTTTTCTGTCAATCAGAATTTCTAGTCCGTCCACGTCAGCAAGGATGTTGCTGGGACAGAGTTTATCAGGCAGCGGAAGAGTTTTTACACTGCCAGTGACAAGACCTTTTCTGGATTTTTTGTTTAGTTGTAATACTGGCTGTGGTTGTTGTAATTTTGTAAGATAGCTATCTATTCCATGGATAAATGCATTATATCTCGTATTACTATTTCGGGCCTGATCAACTCCATAGTGTAAACGAAATATCCATTTGTACCAGTTATCATGACTTACAGCATCACTGATATACTCGGGTTTCAAAACTCTTTCTCTATGATCAAAACTTTGCACAGCAAACTCAGATAATTTACCTACGTTTTAAGTTTCTTTTATGAAGGCAATACTATTTTTGGTAAATTTATCATTTACACCAATTTTGGCTCTTGCTTGTTCTGGTTTTGTTTCTCATTCTGATTCTGGTATACGATCTTTTATATCACCTATTTCAGCACGAGCTTGGTCAATATCCTCAAGTATTTCTTGCATTGGTTGAGCAGCAGCTATTTCACCTGGTAGTTCTCGTAGAATCTTTTTTGTTTTTTTAGTTCTTTCTGCTATTTTTCCAGTTGCTTTAGTGGTTTGCTCCAATGTGGGAAGAAGACCTTTGGAAGCCTTTGTAACTCCTTCAGTAGCCTTTGTAACCAGTTTAAATAATTGTTCTGCACCCTCTGCAAATTCCACCTGAGACTCCTGAAGCGCTTGTAGTGGGTGCTTGACAGCATCACAAACAGGGGTATATTTTTTTTATTGCCTCTAATCGCTCTCGAGCTAATCTAGCTGTATAAGACTCCATTACTGGGGCCATTATTTATATAATAATGATTTAATTACAACAGCAGAGGTGGTGCAACCTCAATGAAGCGTCACGGTGGGTAAACGATTGCGCATACTTTTTAAGAAACACTAACGACAACGATAAAGTAACAAAATGAACTAACTCAATTAGAGAAACTCTTGATCAGTTAGAGGCTTCGGTTTGATGTTATTGACCTTATATTTTCATTTTTGTAGGAAGCTTTATTTTTCAAAATGACGTTTCAGCAAAAGGTCTGTTCACCTCCTCTGCAGCTGGGTCCCACAGGGGTTCATATCGTTGCATACAAGCCCCTGTGCTGGGTCCAGCATCTGTCTTTAATATTTGAAGTGTGATGACGGCATCTACCATTATTTCTACTATCTGAACTTAAACTACATATTTCTGCTGTGGAAATTTATATATATACAATTATAAAATGATACAATCTGAAGTAAAAAGCAAGCTGAACATTTTATCTTGTGAAATAATTTACTTTCATCATGTTATTCAGCCCATGGTAGAATGGGCTACTTCTGTATGGTGGATTCTAATAGAAAGGGTTTGTGACCATAATGGTGAAAATAATGGTTAATTCACCAGATTGGATTAATGCGATGGTTGTCCAAGAGTTATGCATTGGTACGTCACTGTCTTTTGAATGTATATGTGTAGTTACCGATAAGAGATTCAGAGATTTCTCTATACTTTATTGATAAAATGTCAGACTCCTGTGCTGCAACCATCTAATTTAAACTGGAAATTAAATTCATTTTATGAAACAACAAAGAACAACAAAATAGACATCTTGATGGCAAGTGTCTTTATTAGTCCTACAATGTAAGACATAGCACAAGTTGTTTTTGTTTAAATATCAGCGTCAAGGTCTTATATATAGGACTAGTGTCTTTATATACTTGTGAGTTGATCACTAACTTGAAGACGCGCGATACCATTGCACTCATGGCTAAACCTGATTTCACTCACAGCACAGGGGCTCATATTGCTGCTTACAACTGACCTGTCATACATGTACTATATAATAACTAGCTTGAAATATCAGCGTTTATTCTTAAATAGGTTGTGTGAGCAAGAAGACAGGTGTCCTCCCATGTAGTTATTATATAGTGCATGTATGACAGGTCAGTTGTAAGCAAAGATATGAGCCCCTGTTATTTCACTTAGTTCTGTTCATAAAAATTACATTATTTGTGAAGACCATATGGTCAATAAAAGCACATTAGTCTTATCAAATCTTCATTAAAAATAAAAAGTAAATTGTACTTGAATAAAAAAATTTTACCATGAGTATCGTCTTGCTTGGCCCAGTTTATCGCATACGACTGGGCTCAATGCCGCAGAGAGCAATTATGGGCCCTGGGGTAAGAAACACCCAGGACTTTCCTAGTTCTTATTCAAACAGAGTTTTTTAAAAATAAAATTAAAAAGTGTTGTTCGGCCTGAGCCCCGGGGATATATCCCCGGTTTCCCCCCACTTGTCGGCCCTGCATAGAAAGCAAAGCCTAAATGTTATGTAATAGGTCTAGAAGATTTAGCCAAAATGTAGGTAAAAAAATGATCATATAGGTCAGAAACATAGGATATGTTAACAGATGCTCAGTGAGCTTTGTGTTGAAAAAAACAATAATCTGGTGGCAAAAAAAACATACCAAGTGACAGAATTACCTCAAATTACCCCCATGACATGTTCTGACGTAGGACCATGTCTATCATACAATAAAAGAGTCTATAAGGTAATTTTTTCACTCTGTATGATTTTTTCCCTTGAGATCATTGTTTTTTTTTTCTTTTTCAACATCAAGCTCGCATGGGGCACCTGTGGATATATTGTGGATTTTGTAAAGCACTGTATAGTCAAGGTTGTTTTCTGACTTAACTCATTTTTGTGAAAATATGAAAAAGCAGTTAAGCAAATACTCTTTAACCAATGCCCAATGTTACTACAAGTACATAGGCAAATAATAAAACCATAAATTTGCAGTCCAATCAATGAATTGTTTTAACAAAGCTTGAGAGTAAGTGGTCCCACTTTCTAAAAACAGATCTACTCACATGTCATGTGTGGAGTCATATTTGTTCTTGGTTGTGTTGGTTCAGAGGGAAAGAATGGTCTAGTTCATTCATATATCGACTTTAATGCTTCAGTGTTTTTTTGACAACAATGAAATTATGAAGAACATTATGGTTTAAAGACATTTATGCATTTGCTGTCATGTACATATTAACGTGATTGTTTCACTGTTCAAAGTAGTTCAGAAATCTTTTCGACAGCCATTTTAGAGTAAATGTTTAGAAAGTAAAAATAATTATTTAAATGGTAGCTGATTAAGCATTTTTACCAACTTGCAATTACAATACTGTAATCTAGTTACTCCTTAGTACTAATATTAGTACCCTTACTCGTACCTCGTGGACAACCACAACAAATCAAGTTGAGGCTACGACATCGTAGCTAGTTACTCCTATAAGTTAAAACACAGGAGTCTGTCTTTTTATCAATAAAGTATGATGAAATCTCTGCATGACAACATGAAATCGTCTACCAGTACTATAAATTAACACAAGGAGTGCAAGTGTGACCCCAGCCTCCACTTGATTAGACTTTTATCACATATCTTTTATCACTTCAGAATCACCAAAAGACTGAAAAGCTACACATATCCATTCAAAATACAGTAAGGTACCAATGCATAACTCTCGGACGGCCATCACATGAATCTATTCTGGCAAATTATATTATGAACACAAATTTCAACTTACTGATAAGATGAAATGTCCATGCTTGCATTGGCTGAATATTTCCACCAAAATATGATCCAATAATTAAAATGACTATACTAATGTCACATAAGTTGAAATCCACGATAACAACAGTGGAAATTAAAATAAAAAAAATAATATTATTATTATTGAAATATTACTGATTTATACAAGTTTAACTATTATTGCATTCCTTTTTATGCATGATAAGTAGGATCGTAAGCAAAATTTTGTTAATTTTGGACCATATTGGCTACTTTGGAATGAAATTCCATGCACAACCTTGTATGAACATTGTACATCACCTCCTGAATATGACCTATAATCATCAAACTGCAGATGATTCATTGAGGATATTTTATAATCAAGACCAGTGTAGATATGGAAAGTTTGACATGAGTTTTTTATATGATGATCAATGGAATTGCATGCACTTTAAAAAAAAAAGTATTGTTCATTGTTTCACAATGTATGATTATCAGAGATGTCAACATCTTTGAGGTAATTGTGCTCAGACAGATTGACGTCCTTCCTTGCTACAGTTTTACATTTGTAAACAAATGATTGATGGTGCCTGTTCAGATTTATTTTGGAAATCCTGTTTGCCGTGATAATACAGCTTTGGAGCCACACATATATGTATATATATATATATATATATATATATATATATATATGAACTGAAACTGTCTATGAAGCCGATATCAAGTTTTAGCAGTATCATGTCTATTTCTTGTAGATTGATTTCACTATAGCTAGAATTGCTTTTCTTACCCTCTTATAAAAATTTGAAGACGTCACTATTTGTCATCAGAAATGGTTTCCTAGATATCTTACAAGAGAACATCCATTCATTTAAATGAAATATTACTATTGACCTTGGAAACCTATCTAAGGTCACCAAAAGCACAAAGTTAGGCTAGATTTATGATTCCAGAAGAATTAGTTGCATATATCACTTCTGGGTTCAAAATATTGCATTTGACCTTCATAACAAAATTTTCTTTAATTCACCTTGCTAGATTTTGTCTTTTCTTCTCATAGAAGTATCACAGAATGACATTGTTATGGTGAGGAGGGTGAGACATATTTTTAATTTTATGCAAAATGAATGGTCTTCCACCTAAAGACATTCAAAACATAGATAGTTAATTCAGTTTACATTTTAAAAAGCTTGGTATATATATATATATATATATATATATATATATATATATATATATATATATATATATATATATATACATATATATATATCTGTTGGCATGCACATGTAGCCTCTTTCTAAAAATTAATGTGTATCCATGACAAAAATGCTTTTCTCTGATACCTAAAGGTGACAGTAAACCAGACTTCATAGTCATTTGACCATGATGCAGTTTTTGTTGAAAATTCAAATGCAAAGTTTGAACAGAGTGGAGTTAATATATATTGTGACCCCTTCCCAAGATATACAACTATACCATCACTAGAGCCTGTGACTGTATTTCCTAAGCTGGAGCTTGAAGTGACTTCTCATGCCATGATCATGTAAATTTTGACTATATTGTTGTTACATTGTAATGCACTCCACTTCATATGGAATACAACTGTACTATCATTATAGTCTACTTTTCATGTGCTGTATGTTTGTCTACATTTCAATCTTAGCTGCACATCATTTTTATTTTGTTCAGGACTAAGCCAAGTGCCTGATTACAGTCATGCTGTGGCATCTGTAAATACAAGTTAATCACTTGGATGTACTATTCATACTTTGACATTCTTTAAAGTTTCCATTGTAAGTTCGGTTTTGCAGTTACTTTTTCTATTTGTGTGTGTGTGTGATTTGCATTTTTAATGTAGCTTAACATTTTTTCAGTCACATCGCTACAATATCTGCAGTGTGATAGTTTATGGCGATATCTAGCACAGGGGCATCATGCCATGGACATGTAGCATGATGTACCACCCAGTCACATTATCATGACACCAGGCCAAACAGTCCTAACACTAACCTATTAATGCTGATCACCTAGCAATCAGGCAGCAGTTAGTACCATTTTTATAAGTCTTTGGTATGTCTCAGCCAGGGTTTGAACCCGTGACCGCCCATATCCAAGGCTGATGCTCTAACATCTAGGCCACTGGTATATTATATATATATATATATATATATCTGCCTTGGTGTATATATGATCAATCAATGTTTATGTTCACTATTTATGAATGAGGTAGGGGTTACACCCCTACAGTGTTAGATATTGAGCCTGATGTACAATTCCCAAACCAAAATGCATGCTTACCACAAGCTTGCAAAATCTGAAGCTCAAGCTTGCAAAAGAAATTTTTCCAAGTGTGCAAGCTTGCAAAATCTAAAATCCAAGTTTGCAAATGGAATTTTTCTCATTAAGTCTGCAAGATTGCAAATTCTAAAATTCTACATAAGCCTGTTTGCAAGCTTGCAGTATAATTTAATCAGTGATGAAAGTTGAAAGTTGGCAGCTAGCTATAGCTCCTGCATGAGATCATGCAGTACCTGTTGAAATGTTGAATATAAATTTTGACTATATATCATGTACAGTAAGAAACTAGTCAAATTTAAATGTTATTTTGTTTTTTATTCACAGCATCTGATAATGCACTCTAGTTAAATATATGTAAATATATTTTCAATTCTTTCAGAAATGCTGAACAGTTGCACTTAGCTGCTACACACATAAAATGTATTATTCCAACATTTCTTTGTCTGAACTTAAGGAACATTATTAATATATAGTTCAAATGAAACTGATTTCTTGTCCTTGTTTAATATAAAATGTAATTTACTTCTACAAATATCTTTTTTCCAATTTAATGATATATCTTGTTTAAAATATTAGCCAATTTATATAAACAATTTCTTTTTGCATATGAAATTTAATGGAGAACCTATATGGAGGACTGAATAAAGAATTCCATTAGTAAAATCCTGCGAAAAAAATAGTAATTGCTGATTGCAAAGTTATTTACAGACTAACTTAATACAGCAAGATATTTTATGTCAAGTACTTGTAAATTATATTTACCAACTGAACCATCAAATGTAGTCTCAGTAACTCTTGTAATATTAACTTATGGCATTGAGTTTTTGAAAGAATTGTCATATATTTATTTCAATGACAATATGCTGCCAGAAGAAGAAAAGAAATTGTCAGTTATTTACTTACTAAAGAAAACTTTAAAAATATATACAATATTTCTTTTCTTTGAGAGAAAGAGATGCATCCCATTCTTCCAACATTTTTTAAAGAATTGAACTTTGTGAATTTTGCTTGTTTAAAAAGAAATCAAATCAAACCATGGAAGATGAATTTTGTTTTTCGGCGACAGACTTACTTCGGTATCGAGTTAATAAAGGCGGTTACTTCCCCTGTTTACAGTCAGCAGACTGGTTTACGAACATTTAATATACACATAATATATTTTGGTCTAATGAACACAAAACAAACCATTGTAGCGTCGCGTTAAAAAATGAGGCGCAATTTTCAAAGTTGAACCGTCACAATTTAGCACGTTAATTCTGTAAATTTCATTGCCCGCTGAAGAAATATTTGTGCAGTAACGGATCCAATAACAAGAGAGATACTTTGAAGTCACGGAGTTATCATGTTGGTGAGCAAACTCAAGAGTGTGTTATATTTTGCCAGTTTTCGGGACTGTAGATTGGCGGTAGCGTTCTGTTTAACTTTTACGATTTAAATACGTAAAAGAAAAAAGAAAAAATTATAATGTTGCTCTTCCAGTCATTGAGATGACAACTCTGAAGATCATTGCTATCGATTGCTGCGCTTGCCAGACTGCAGTAATCGATGCAGTGCTGTCAGTTATCGACAATAGGGTTATGAGATTATAACATTGTGAATCTCATTTCCGTTATTCTTAGGGTCTTTTTTATCCTCTCGCATATAAAATTCAACAATTGTTAAGAGGTTGTTACATTTAATTCTTTTCTTTCTCAAAGAAGATGGTAGTTCTTTTATTTCACAATTTCATAAGGTACCTAATCAGTTTCAAAGTCCTATGGGCAGCGTTCTTTTGCATACCAGGGCCCAGCAACGTGGAATGAATTGCCCACTGAACTTAGACACAAAGACACAGTGATCCTATTCAAGTGTGCTCTCAAAACTCACTTATTTCGACTGCAAGAACAAACTTAAAGACCTAATAATGTTTCCTGCCTTAAATATTCTCAGCATCATTTTTTGTTTTCTAATTTCATGGTGCTTGTTTTTGTAATCATATCATTATATGTTTTTTATCTTACCTGTGTTGTCTAATGTTGTAAAGCGCTTAGAGCTTCTAAAGATTAGGCGCTATACAAAGTCCTCATTATTATTATTATTTGATCGGATTTGTTTGTTGTTGTTTAAAGGTATGAAGTGCCATTCGTTTGACATTGCATTTCAAAATGAATGTTAAAACTAAAATTTAGGAGCTCATTAAAGGGTGATCTTGAATAACATTCACTGATATTTTTTTGACTTGATAAGTGATTTTAGAACTAAAAATTAAATTACTTTTGCCAAAGAGGTAAATACTCGTTTTTTTTTCTCTCCCTGGTTACATAGTACATGTTGCTGTAATCCATTTTAGTGAATGATACCTGAATCACACCAGAAGCAGGGGAGGATGCAGAATTTTATTCTGAGGATTTTGTTTAGAAGAGGTGGTTCAGAGTAATTCAAATAGCTAACACTCTTGTTTTCACCAAATAGTTCCTCATTTTGACAGATGAGAGAGGGAACCTAACCATTTGATACCATCCTCCCCCAATTGGATTTCTTCCTGGAAGTAAATTAGTAGAACATTTCTAAAGCCATACAGAACAAAAGTACAAACAGTTTCCTCACACATATTCATATGCTCTTATATTTTTATCTGATTAAATATTAAATGATTTGATGACTTCATTCTTTTCTTTCATAGTGACAGTAAGAGCTCATGCTAATTAATGTTCACCATATATTAACATTTTCATTTTAATATTCAATATTACATACTTTTTGCACATCAAGGGCTAGAAAAATGGAGGTATGTGACCACGTATACAATAAATTTTTCAATGCCATATCAGTTCTTCTGATGCAGCTAGCTAGGTCAGCTTTGTCTGCAGGTTGTAATTAGTAAGCTTGTTGCAAGCTTACATGAAAAGCTTGCTGCAAGCTTATATGACAATCTCGTGCAAACTTGCCGCAAGCTTACATTACAAGCTCGTGCAAGCTTGCCACATGCTTACTTGACAAGCTTGCACAAGCTTCTCTATTCTAGCTCACGCAAACTTGCAATTAGGCGAGCTTGTTGCAGTTTCAAATCTAAGCTTGCCGCAAGCTTACGTAACAAGCTTGCTGGAACCTTAAAAATAAGCTTGCGATTTTGGTTTGGGATGATGAAGTAGTCAATGTCTTCCTTCCTCAACAAGCAGTGCCATGTAGACTGGAGAGGTTATTTGACCTCGGAACTTAAAGAGGCAACATTTTCAATGATGTCTCACATGGTCGGCAGCCCTTAATACAGATTAATACTTGTACTCTTCTTACTCTGATGCCATTTTCCCTACTGAAATATATGGATGCTCAACAGTAATGTTCTTTATAATTTAACTTCCAACTTTGTTACAGACGCTAGTGGATTATTTTAAATTTCAACATTGAGAATATGTTAAACAAAATGCCCAAATCCACACCAATATATCTTTGATACACATAATAATCATAGTATATGCTCTTCATTTATCATATATTAAACAAAAAATGTCAGAAAGTAGATAAGTTGCAGTAAATTAAGAATTCATCGACACGGCATAACATAGTTCAGTTAATTTTTTTAATGCATGTTTTCAATTGAAAGGTATAAAATCTTGCTAGAATTCTTTTTTCATTTTTCTAAATTGTTTATATGGACATAACAATTTTAAAACTTCAGAATTTCTTTTTTTTCCACTGTTGTCTAATATCCAGACAACAAATGCCTTATTTATATTTGTATCATATGTATGATAGGTATATTGGTGTGTGCACAAGTACATCCCACCGTTCCGGTGGCCTAGTGGTTAGAGCGTCCGCCTCAGATGCGGGAGGTTGTGGGTTCGATCCACGGCCGAGTCATACCAAAGACTTACAAAAATGGTACTAAAAGCTGCCTCGCTTGGTGCTCAGCATTAAGAGGTTAGTGTTAGGACTGGTCGGCCCGGTGTCAGGATAATGTGACTGGGTGGGACATCATGGTACATGTCTGCGACATGATGCCCCAGTGCTAGACATCACTATAAACTGCCACATTGCAGACATCGTTGCGATATGACTGAAAAATTGTTAAAGCTACGTTAAAAAATCCAAATACACCCAGATTCGCAGTATACATAATGTTGGTCAGAGACATCAAACACTTGGCCTGTGGAGTTATTTCCTGTGGTTCCTTAATTAATAATGAAAATTGGCTGTATAGAAACTTTTCAGTGATGTGACCCTTGGGCTACTTGTACTAGTCCTCATGTGACCCTCATGGTGATTTGAGTTTGAGACCCCTGGTGTCAGTTATTTAGGTGTCAAGTATTTGAAGAAAATATCAGAAAAGTTTATTTGAAACAAAACTAGTTTCTATTTTTGTTTTTGATCTAGACTAACCAAATACACAAAATCACTGTGTCATGTTAATCATGATTAATCAATGTCAGTGCCAATGTGGTTAATTATAAATAAATCACAGGAAAACCATGGCTATAGTGTTATGTATATTTGATTTAATTTATATCTGATTTAATCGTTTGTAAGTTTTAAAATCTTTTGATCTTTTAATTTCATTATATTTCAAAATAATGTTTTGTTTACTTCTTTCTTGGCCTTGATTGGGGGTCAAGTAAACTACAACTTTTTTTATTCATTTTTAATGTGTGAATGATAATCGTGACATTGAGACTGTATAGGATACATGACCCTCGACTTGTAAATAGCTTTTAGTGAGGTAAACAACTTTTATTCTTGGAGTAAAATGATTAGTTTTTGTCAGGGCCATGCTGAGAGTATGTGATGTAAACATGATCATGTGACCCTCATACGGGTATGCATTCTGCATCTCAGAATTACTGTATAACCATTGTTTTTGAGAAATAACCCCAGTCGGGCTTCTAAACACTGGGACGTAAAGGTGTTTCTTTTGTTTCGTCATTTTGGGAATTAAATTTTAATGTTTATCCGAATTATTTGGATTCTAAAAGATTAATTTGTTTTCTCTGGAAATATTTAGAGTGCTTATGCAGAATTCTTGAACAAAGATGTTTCCTTAATTCAAACACCGGATTATTTCTTGTGTTTATACAAGGTACTGTAGACTTCAACACAGTACAGGGTACAGCATATGTCATTGCCTTCCATCTTGGATTCTTCATTGGGACTTGAACTTGAAATCATTAGAACATTTTATTATTAGAACTCTAAAATTTTATTCGTGGATTATTTTTGGATTTGATTCTTAAAGTCGTAAGTTCTTATTTGTTCATTTTTATAGTATTTTTCTAGGGAAATAAATTATTTGTTCAATTTTTTTAAAGGTTGTTGTTTCACTCTTTCTTGTGTTACTGTTTATTTGAGCCTAAACACGTAACATAAGAGTAGATATTTGGAGTAATAATTCATCAGAATTAATGTGATTAAATTTATACTTTTTGCAGAGTTTAAATTGTAATTTCAAATGACATATGCACATGGGCTTCCACAGGATTTTTCTGGTGGGTGAGGGTGTTGGAAGCTGAAATCAAAAGGATGAGCCTCCGAATTGATGCTGTACAGTCAATGGGAGAGGCAAGCTCTCCCAGTCAGATGTGGGTTTAAATCTTGTTGCAGGCTTGTAACTTTTATATATATGTGTTTGTCATACAATTTCAAGTTCTGACATTCTAAAAGAAAAATACTGGTCTTCATTAGTACTTTCTTTTTTCTCCATAGATGCTGAAGATGCACATCATATTCAGCAAAGGCAGTTCTCATCTGAGCACCATGAATTTACATTCTTCATCAGTGCATGTGAAAGAAATGACATTCCTGATGAGTGGATACAAACAAAGGTATTGTATCTGGAGTGAATAACACAGATTAGATAATTTTAATAACATCAAAGTTCAAAGTACATGTATTTTTTTTAAACCATCTTGCATGAAGGTAAACAATCCTCTGATTCAACCCAAATAGTCACTTTATCAGTTATGCACTATTCCAAAGTTGATGCAGTAATAACCTTTGAACTTAGAGAATTTTTTAAAAACAGAACTTGAGAAATTTTATGCAGAGATTCCATTTGGATGTGCCATTTGAATACAGTGTCCCACTTTATAAGACCACCCTTTCTGCAGTGGGAAAGTGACCTTATAAGAGTGTGGTTATTCTTCTTCAAATACATTGCTGAATGGTAATACCTTAGAACTACTACTAACTTGTAAATCCAGCCCTTCTAGGCTACCACTTTTACCGAAGGGGGCGCTCACCAGTTTTTATGTACTTTTGAGAGAGTGATATATGTAAGGGGACGTTGGTTGCATTTAAAACATGCACAGTGGTGAGAATCTTGGCATACCTCTATGCTACTTTGATGTCATGTGGCTAACATTTCTTTGGATATTGTACTTTTGGAAATTGTAAATGATCTAAGCACACTGCTAACTAAAATGACTGCTCCCTTGTGCTCCAAAAATCAGCCTGACTTTGTCTAAGGTACACTATCCTTAGCAGCTATTAAAATAGGGAAAATGAATTTTGCGAGACTAGACAGTACCAGCTTCTGAAAGTGCAATGAATGAAATACCAATATATAAAATGTAAAAAAGTTATCAGCTCTTTTTTATACAAATTAGCTCTGAAGTTCAGGAAGTGAACATGACCAAGTTCAGCTAGCACTTTTTTGAAAGATGCAGATCTGGAGTAAGGCCAAGCTGTATACTCTATAACCCATATTACACCCAGCAATCATACACGAAAATAAAGGGTCTTAAAGGTTCTTTGAACTATACCTAAGATATACCAGGGCTATAGCCAGTATAACCAGTGAGGAAAGTCAGGGAAATTCATTTTCTTTAAAATTCTAACCCTATGCAAAATACGAAAGTGTAGAGTGCCACCTAAAATGCTAAAAGTTATCTGCCCACCTGGGTGACAGATAGAGTGATCTCCCATTGATAAGAGAATTGTGCCAAATCATGTGAAATCATTAGTTACTACTTTTGCTCATGCCAAGTAGCATGCTCTAAATAGACAGGGAGGCCTTGCAAAATCCGTATGTGGAAGTTTTCTACCTCAAAACAAGTTGGAGTAGTTTCATCTATGAAGATAAGTATACTCCATGTATAAATTTGTAAATTTTCTGTTCTTCCTTTTGCCGATGACAAAGTTTCCTAACTTTCTGTATTATCACTTTACTGTCTTTGCACACTTATGTGCCTTTGTACACACCTGCATGGGTTGAGATGGCTTTCCCTTACATTGCTATAACCATATTAATAAGTGCATGTCTGGTGTGTGATATAGAATACTCATTTAATGTTGCTGCATAATTTCCACTTGATCTGGGTACATACAGTTAAGTTTCTATATTATTTTGTCTTATCATCTAATCCATAGTTGTATATGTGATGCTTTACTGATTTTACCAGTATAGAATGTGACTGGGCCTTCCCCAAAGGTAACATTATCTCATAATGAATATTGTAGCATCTACTTCATAAGTATCAATAATAATGCTTCATTTCCTTTTTTTTATGTGCAGGTTTTATGTGTAATTTAGAAACTTAATTTGTATTACAGTATAGTTTCTACTTTGGTCTGATAAGTACAGGTAAGTTTTCTGTGCATGGTTTAATCAATAACATCCAGCTGATACATGTAGTATACTATTAGTGACAATTTAGTGATTTTGCCTCTGTAGGCATTCAATAATTTGCCTTCGTTTGGGGGAGTTGTTACTGGAATTGACTATCTTGCTCTCACTTTGTATATGTAGCTATTATAATAGATGCTTCAGTTAATTTGCCTGTACACGCATTTGACCTTCCTACATGTTACTTGTTATCAGAATTGATTATTTAGCATCCGCTATGTAAATAGTGATAGCAGTACTTTAATTCTCAACCTGTACAGGCCATGTATTTCCCATTACAGTATTTATCGTAGTGGGTAAGTCTGCATGGAAACTCTTAAGTTCATAAAGCAGGATGCTTGCTACATTACCTGCATTTGTCTGCTCTTTTTTTTTTCTTAAAGATTTAGACCAGTCTGATAGCCACTCAGCTTGCGTAGTTTACTTTGGTTGTCATTCCTTAAATATATGTTGGATTTGCATATTATGGACAGAGGATGAAGGCTCAAAAACATAACCTGGAGATGAAAACGTCAGCTTGCAAGCAAGTGTTCGAAGCCAAATAATTTACTGGGGAGCGAGATGGAGAGCAGCGACAGCCTCAGTTACAGTCTTTCATATCAGAATAATAGACCAGCTACATGAATCAATATCCTGTAACCTGTCTCAGTCTCAAGAACTGGACATCATGCCAGCCAAGATGACCATGTACCTGCCAATTGGGTCGCAGTGGGTCATGACCACAGTTGATCATACAGTATCAGCCACCAGAAAATGAACTTGTCCAGTTCCACAACTCTCATAGTGCTGCTAGAAACTTCCTGCAGACGGTTCCCAGTTTATTGCTGTAATACCCAAGAACCCACTTCAGGAAACCAGTTATACATCAGACTCACCCACATAGTGCTGCTAAGCACTTCCTGCGGATGATGCCCAGTCCGTACAGACACTCTCATGAATCAATCTAACCTGCATATTGCTGCCATGCAATTCCTGTGGACAATGTCCAGTTTATATAGGCACTTTCATGGATCAATCTAACCTGCATAGTACCTTTAGACACTTCAGGGATACAATGTCCATCTTGGTTTCTCAGTTTCCAAAAGAAGTCTCTTCATTTGCCCTCAAGCCTCTGCTACCCAAAGGGAGCCACTACTTAGCGATACCTTGGTAGTAATGGAATCTAACTCATAATGTGCTGCAAGTGTAGTGAGCTGCCGTCTTTGATATTCTTCTCCAACTAGTTCAAAAAACTATGAAAACTGGCCCTCAAGTTCCCCTGTTGTTATCAGATATTACTATGATGAGTGAAACTCCACCCTGAGACATTGACTGAAGAAATTTTCTACTCGTTCCCATCAGAGTTCTGTCCTCTTTCCTCTACATCACCTGCTGGGTCTACAGTTCTGACATCATGTGATTAACTTATCATTGTCTAATGAAGAATATACTTTCAGTGGCCTCCACAATCTGACAAAGTTACTGACATTTTGGGATTGCTTACATTGTCATTGACAAGTTCCAAGCATCTATGGGCATTTTTTCTTGCAATGCCTACCCTCCGTTTTCCAGTTTGATACCCATGAAATGATTAATTATGTCATGACTTTAGGATCAAGTTTGCATCTGTTATCTATGGGAATCTTCAGTAGGTGGAAACACAGATTACCTTCTTCCAAATCTCACCGGAAATACGTGAGAGCATGTTTATAGAACTGACCACTTAATAACATAGAGATCCAACATACATGGCTGTAACAGTTGCTATGAACTTAACACCAGGTGGAACAAAATGCACTGTTCTTTACCTCCACCTTTCTTAAAGGCCGTCATAGACCAAACTATGCTCGCAATCTTCATCATCTAATCTCCCCTTTAATGATCACGCTGATGGAATTCACAACAAGCCACCAAGGATACATTCCTTCCATTCCTCACAGTCTCAGCTACAGCAGGAGATTTGCAAGGCCACCAACATAAGGTCACAGGGATATCCCTAGAGTACATTCCACGGGGAAGCAGTCATACTGAATTAACAAACATTGAAAACCACAGTTCTCATGGACTAAGTGGAAGATTCAGAGGGAGGTCAATCATTTTCATCAGCATTTCCACAAGACCCTCCCTGTCTCAAATGATTATACATTCATGCCCCCTTTATGAAAGATCCCAGAAGGGAGAGGCTCCAGTCTTTTGTTGGTGAATGGGGAAGATTTATCATGACGACTTGTGGATCTGACAAATGGTTTCCTGTGGACTTAGTATCACGCTCAGAGCACTTCCTAAGCTTTTTCCCAGAGTATTTCAGCTACACCGCAGCACTTTTCACTTGGCCCTAAGCACATCCAGTTAACTCTTTTACACTCTTGATTTTTTGATAGAATGCAACAACAGGTTCTGATGTCATCCATCATGGAGAATACACAATCTGTATATTTCAAGAGGTGTGACTTCACATCCCTACTCACAGCTTACAAACATTCTGTGATTCACCTTCAACAGGTTAAAAGACAGCAGACTAGCTATATTTTGGAGGAAGACAGGATTTCACATGTCACCCTCCACATTCTCAGTCTCCTTGTCAACGATGACATGTCCGACCTCATATCCTTTCAAGATTTTGATCAACTAGGTCTGGAATCAATATCCAAGTAGAAAGATTGTTTCCCCCAGAAACAATAATTGAATTAATATAGTGGTAGATTTTTTGTCTGTGGAGCAGTCCATCTACTAGAGAATTCCTTTGCCTAACAAGTTATGCTCAATACAGCTTCTTTCTTATGCTCCTATAAGAATGATTCTCTGGTTCAGATGGAGGCTGAACCTTTTACCATTAGACCAACCTTCACAATACAATATGAGGTTGCATTTTGAAGGCAGGGAAACTACTTGTTTTGGGGATACCTTTGCAAGTATAATCATGATAGGTTCTAATGCTAACACAGAGGACTGGGGATCAAGTCTTGAACTGTTTTGTTACATATAGGAGTGTGGCCCCCTGAGGATCATGATTTACATATCAACATTCTTAGGATGAAAACTGTTTTCAAAGCTTTTCGTTGGTGGCTGGAGAACCTACATGGAAAATGATTTCTCATTCTGTCCAACAACTCTACTGTGGTGACTTATCTCAAAAAGCAAAGCAGAACCAGGTCCCCAGACCTTTGTATTCTTGTTTGGGATTTTCTAAAGCTGTGTCCTCAATGACAAAACCACATTTAAGTTCAACATATCCTAGGCTGGCTGATGTATTGATGGACTGATTGTCTTTTAAGAAGGAGTTAATACAAATGGAGTGGTCTCTTTATCCACCAGTTTTCACTCAGTAGATGTGCAGTGGGATCAACCTATGATGGACCTATTGTTGGCAGTATAGAATGCCAAAATCCCAACCTTTGTTTCGCCAGTTCCAGATCCAAAAGGCTTGGATAATCAATTCTCTTTCTCTTGATTAGAATGGCTAAATTTATGCACTTCTCCATTACCTCAGGTTCTGAAGGCAATACAGACATCAAAATTGCTCCACTCAAAAGGGAAATCTTGGTCAATATCATCAATCTTGCATCAGAATTGCCATGGAATTGAGATATTCTTTCATCAGCATTAAGCAACCATGATTGCAGATGTTTCATCTCAACCCTGAGTTACTGAATCTGCACAACTGGATCTTATTAAAATTTGCCCTTAAGAACAAACAGTTCTCACTACACATGGAGAATCCCTCAACTGAGATGGCCACCCATTTGGGGCATACATAAACAATGGAATATATTCTCTTTGAAGGGCACAAGAGTGCTTTATACCAATGTAGGCATCCATACCTCAATAGCTAACTTCCTACGGCTTTTCTATGAGAAATCATTAGCTCCAATCACAGTTAAACTTACTGTTCTGTGATCACTGGCACACTGCTATCAGGGAAGAGAGGATATCACATAAACCAAAGGCCTGTACGATCTTCTATTCATTTAAAATTTCACCTGGCCAATGATACTGGATTGTTGCCCAAGTGGAATTTATCATGGTTATTAACTTGGGTTGAATAAGACACCATTTGAACTAATCTCAGAATCTTAATTAGTTACCTCTCATTTAAGTCCTCACTGCTTTGATGATCAGCAAGCAGAAGCAGCACATTTTTCTATTGTTGTACCCATCTACATGCAGTTCTAACAAGATGGATCAGTAACACTTGTGAAGCCTGCTGCTTTCATTGCCAAGAACAATCTACCATTCTTCTATAATCAGATTTTGGTGATAATTCCTGTCTATTCTCGACACTTCATCTCAAGGTGTGAGCCCTGAAATGGTATTTCAGGAATATTGAGTTATTTGAAGCCACTCCATAACATTTTCTAGTCTGGTTATCTTGAAGCTGTCTCACATACCTTAGGGGAATGGTCTCTTTGGAGTAAGTGAATCTCCCTACTCCTTATCTATTCTCCTACGGTATAATGATTGGGTAACATATTTGAAGAAGAAACCAATATTTTCTAGTAAATTATGTTTCTTCGATAATTCTTATCCAATCATAATACACACACACACCCTTCCAGCCTCCCCATAGTTATATCCATATAGAGAGAATGCCTTCCACTCCAGTAGTAACTAGTAGTAACTGATGAATTGGTGGGATGTGGTGCTAATCCTGGTATCAAGGGGTGATCACTCTAACTGCCACCTAAGTGGGCAGATAACATTTTGCTTTTTATCAAAAAGTTTTAACCTTGCGGGAGCTGGATGTTTGAGGCAGTAGTTCTAAGGTGTTATGACAGGGGAGTATTATTGAAGAAACATATTTTACTTGAAAAAATTGGTTTCTAGAGGGAGTGACTGAGGGATCACAGATCTGAATATTAATTACTAAAGAAAGGCGTAACTAATTTTGTACAAATTTTAATATCAGTAATACCATATCCAGAGATGCTACCAGGTTACAGGTTTTTGGCTTTCAAACTAGATTGTAGTTATTATTGTAAACTTTTGTGTCTTCCCAGGTATAACACACCAGGTGTAGTATTTTCAACGAAGTAAACATTATGAGACTGACTAGTTACAGTCTAGTACATTTTTATGTACATCTCATAACTTAACAGAGAGAAGCCACAGTTACTAACATAATATTTTAGTTCACCTTGTCATATGGTCTGGGCCCATGTCTGTTGTATGTCCATCTGTCAGCATTTGCGTGTTACCACTCTGAAGTTTTTATTTCTGATTAGATTAGGTTTATCTGTCAAATAAGTTTATATGAATGATAGAGATCTGTAAATAATAATGAGGTGATGTTGCACCTGAATGGCTAAGGGCTGTTCCAGTATAATATATGTGGGACCCAGGGAAGGCACTTTTAATGTAGAAAAGTCAACCATAGATGCAATTTAGAATTTTATTTCGTTTTCATATGAACTCTTTGGGTAATCTGAGTACCCTAGCATATATTTTTTTTAAAAGTGCCTTGGCTGGGTACCATGTATGTTTAAATGGAAAAGCCAGAATCTTGCTACCATTCTGGATGCTATATTGCTGATCCAATCTAGATTAAACTTGGAAATAAGGTTTTTGGTACATACTCATTCAATCTTACATGGCTGATTTACTGTTCAGTCTGTGCTTGCATGTTGCACACCTAAAATTTCAGTATTGCACATCCAGAACAGAACTACAGTACTTTTGCAGTTTGAAATATTCAGTTATGGTCTACTTATAAAATATCAGGAATGATGTATTGCTATATATTTTAAACTATTTATAGATATCACAAACAGTGCAAAATAACTGCAGTGTAAAAGGTGTTGACTTCACTGGACTTATTATTATTTTCAAAAATATTTGCAAAACCATTGCAAAATAAAAATATGTGGTAGATGGTATTTTAAATATCTTATTTGAAGTCCATTTGCTGACCAAATGGGGTGTTCGCAAAAACTGTTTGTTTTTAGCACAGATGTGCAAACACATTTCTAAATACTTTTCAAACTGTGATTGGAAAGGGATGCACCTATTTTATTGTGGAGTTTGTAAATACTGACAAGATGTGGACAGCATCAGGAAAGGCCAGAAAATTAAATTTATGATAAAGTAGGTCGGAGAGTCAAATTTCAAAATTCTGTAAGTCAGAAAAGTCATGGTGTGTTCTTGATGTATGGGTGTTCATTCATATCCTGATGTATGGTGTTCATTCATAATCATGTCCCTATTTTGCAAGTTACACATACTGAGACACACCTTGCATAATTCTAGTTTTGCTACATGATATCTGTTAAAGTTGAGAGTGTATTTTTAAAATGTTGTTAAGAAAATCCTAATGCATTTATGCCAAGATTCAATTTAAGTATGGTGGGAAGTTTTAAACTTTCAAAAAAAAATTTGTGGTACCACGTTTTTGCTTGATTTTGGTCATATTTTACAGTAAACATTGAACTTGAACTATATTTTGCAGCAAACTCTTAAGTAGTAATGAAAGTGTACGTGAACTTGCACTTCACTTATAACTGATACAAACTGTTGTGTATATTTAATTTGTATTGTGTGATTGACCTTTGTCCATAATTGAGAGCAGTAGCATAGCTGCCAACCCTCACGAATTTGGTGTGAATTTCATGACTTTTTCAGCGATTCACGGATTCACGCCGCAAGCAAAAATTCACGAATTCTCCAATCCTCAATTATTTTAAATTATTAATAAAATAACCGATTTTCCGTTAAGCGCTAGTCATGATATTCGCAGTTGCCGAAACGGCCCGGTACTGCTGGACGCGATATTAGTAGATCTACAGCCGATTAGTACAGTTGGCCCGGTAGCAAGCATTTTAGCCTATTTTAATATGTATGTATACGAGTAGTTTTACAAATGCTTTTGAGAGAAACAGGGCCTAACCGGAATTTTGCTCCGCGCAAGCGTCACTAACACTGATTTGAGTTACGGTTCAGCATCGCATGTACGATTTTGAAAACGTCTTCACCACTAAGAAAAAAGAACTCTATTACTCAAAAAGTGAAGTTTAATTTGGAATAAATCAAAAATTGGCCGTGCATTCTGCCATTAAACATTGATATTCATCATGCTTTTTGCACTCAGTGCGCCATCGCAAAGACGATGTGAGGAAGCACGTCGGTTGCATAAAACACATAGAAGTTGGGAAAATTAAGAATTCGCAGATTTCAGCTCCGGAATATTTTAAACAATTGGCGGAGGAAATGCAGGCTACCAACACTGAAGCATTATTTGTGAGTTTTCTTGTCAAACACAATCTATCTTTATCAGCTGGAGACCATGCTAAACATTTGTTCTGACAAATGTTGCCAGACTTGAAAATCGATTCCAAATTTTCCTGTGGAAGGACCAAAAGTGCTGCAGCTCCTGTGCATTCCTCACAGCAACAGTGCAAGCGAAGTGTATTTTCTCTTGTGAGGAAAAATAAGACTTTAGCCGGCAAGAAGTCTGAACTGTTTAGAAAACAAATTTACGATCAAGCAGTTGAGGAAGTTTAAGTCTGTCACAGTATCATGTCTTGATAAATAAATATTTCTGCATATATGTAGTGTTTTAGTTTTATATTGCGAACTTGATATAGTGTAGTATTGACGGTCGGAGTGGTCAGAGTGGATGGAGTTATTGTCATGGTATTTTTCACGAATTCTTGTCTAAATTCACGACTTTTTATCCCTACTTTCACTAATTGTGAGCCTGGAAGGTTGGCAGCTATGCAGTGGTTTGGGCCTAACTAATTTTTTTGTGTGTAAACTTGTTACATAGGTAATTTTTATCTATGATGGTAGATTATATTTTAAGATTATTATTATATATAAGTAAACATGTTTTCTTGGATTTGAGTTCAGGACATTGGTTTTCCCCGAGAGAATTCCAAATTTTCCTGATGTTTGTCATGTTCTTTACTAAACATTTAGAGCCATGGTGGTTCAGTGGTTAGTGTACCAGACTTGCAACCAAAGTGTGTGGGTTCAAATCCTACCATAAGATCCACCTAAGTCAGCTACTGTAGTGTGTCCTTGGGCAAGACACTGTTATTGTCCCAGCACTAAATAACCTACTTATGTTGTTGTGCTGTAAAGAACCAAACCAAACCAAACTTTTATTAAAAGACTTGATCTTGTTGACAACTTAGAATGTACTAGAAATGAACTTTTCACCTTCGTCTTTGTCCTCTTATTATCTCTTCAGTTTTTATATTAAGGTTGCTTATATTAGAATTGCTCATGCATATAATAATATCCAAGTGGAAGCAGTATTTTAGTTGTGTTCAGTTCTAATTTGAGTGGATTTATTTATTTAAATAATTCATTAGAATTACAAAGTGTTCATTGATCCTTTTCACACTAAGTTAAAATTTTGGGATTATTGAGAATTCATTTTGGATTACATCATTGTGATGCATCAAGATTGTTATCACATCAACAAAGATTTATAAAAATGATACTAGCAGCTGTCTTGCGCTTGGTGTTCAGCATTAATAGGTTAGTGTTAGCACTGATCAGCCTGGTGTCTGGATAATTTGACTGGGTTGGACATGATGCTACATGTGTGTGGCATGATGCCTCAGTGCTAGACATAACTATAAAGTGTAACACTGCAGACATTGTAACAGTATGACTAAAACTATTAAAGCTACGTTAAAAATCCCAAACCCACAAACATGTGCTACTGGTACTAAATTACTTTGACGATTGCCATGAAACTTTACACATGCACATTCTTCCTGTGGTCTAGTTGGTCCTAAATGAAAATGGTGCCACTTGGACATTCAGTATGGCCACCACAGCAACCATCCTTAAAATCTTGTTATTGCTATTCCTCCTGAATGGATGGTCATTTCAACATGGGATTTTCACCAAATGATTTTCTTTTGATCAGGGTCTGTAGTGATCCTGAACAACCTTTGAATTCCACAGGCTCCTGGAAAACCTAGAAGAAGGCTTAAATCTTAATATAATCCTGGAATTTATCAAGAAACCCTTGAAAATGAAAACTGATGCAAAACAAATGTTGAGATCTCAATTGAGACTTTTTTATTTTTGATAACTGTCCTTTTTTCCTAGATGCAGGTTTTTGCCTATAGACACGACCTGATGCAAAGATGGCGACCAAGACAAAAATTCCTAGCACTGTGGTTCAAAAATCAAGACTATAAAAAAATGACAATAAAAAGATGCATGCAATTATTCGGCCTGTTGCAAATTATGACTGAGGACATTTAGTGCGATGTTTATGAATAAAATGTTTTGAAAGGTGCTTAACATCAAGCAGCAGTCAGAGGTGTGTGATTGGAAGTAGTGGATGTTGCATAATCTGTTTACTGTTTTAATCTTAAAAATCTTATCACTACTACTCCTGTATGGAAGGACATATCAACATAGGCATTTCACTGAAAGACTTTTTCTTTTGATATCTAGTTGGTCCTAAATGAAAATGGGTCTGAACTGAAGCCCAGTATGGCCATCATAGCAGCCATCTTGAAAATCTTGTTATCTCTGCTTTGCCTGATTGTAAAGTCAAGTTGACATCGGGTTTTCATGAGAAGACTTCTTAATGATGTCTAGTTGGCCCTAAATGAAGTTGTTCCAATCTGTTGTTTAATATGGCTGCCATAGTAGCCATCTTGAAATCTTGCCTATTTTTTCCTAAATGAAAATATTGCCAATATGATGGCCAGTGTAAAATTTGAAAATCTTCTCTTCTCTGCTTCTGAAAGAAAACTTACATTGGTGTAAGGTTTTTGTCAAAAGACTTCTTATGGTGTCTAGTTTGTCCTAAATGAAGATTGTCTGCATTCATATCAAGTTTGGCCACAATATCAATTCATTTTCATAACCTTATTCATTACAGTTATGTAGTATTACACTCAAATATATAGCAAAGACTAACTTTTGTCACTGTAATGTAATTGCAACATTATTTTGATGTTTAAATTTAAAAAAGTGAGCATCTTGCTCAACTCTTAGGTTTCTATAAGTGTTTGCTCTGTTGCCTGCATGATTGATTAGCGCTTGACATCACACCAAGACATGAAAGCTTATGTTGTGGCATCCATACTGAGTAGCACCAGTTTAATTTAGCATTAAAAGAAAAAACTTGCTTGGTGTCCATAAACATAAAATTATTACAAGTTCTGACAGTATGATATCTGGTAAACTTTTGAGGGTCAGACTCTTTGAGTTAATTATGGTATAGGATCACTAGAAGGTGTGTCATGTATCACATTGTGTGGTCCTGTCTTCTGAGTGAAGGAGAATGGTCAATATTTCAAAGTGTGTTTTATCACTTTCTTCTCTGATCTATATGGCAACATCATTGATGTCCTTGATCAGTAAGGAACCTTATACTTACCATAGTTATTCTAATAGAAGCCCTCTTCCTATAAATGCTGCCCCCCCCCCCCTTTTTTTTCACAAAAAAATAAATTATCTTATCAAGGTTTAAAAATCCGTATATATACATTATGGTATGTCCAGATAATTAAAACAGTATATGAATAATCCAATGAGAAAAGTCAAAACAACTTAATTTATGAATGTTTTCAGTCAAACAGTGATGTATGGTATTCAGTTGCCCCCCCCCCCCATTGGAAATTGCACCCCCCCCCCCCAGATTGTCTGCAAGAATAACTATGGTATCTTGATTTGAAAGATTAATCATTTGTACAAAGTGATCAAAAATACATTACAGTACAACTAGGGTTTCTGAAAAACAGTCATTTTTGAAAAACAGCTGTTAACAGCTGTTTTTACTGTTTTTTTTTTTTCCATATTTTCACTAATTTTACAGTCAATACCTTATTTTTGTGATGAACACCATTTTATTATATATCTTTCATGATAAGTTCTAAATCAATACATTTTTACTTATAATAATATTTCAAGAATACAAGTGCATTAAGCGACTTGTCTGAGAGACGCTATCTTAATCTTGTACAGAAATTCATACAGACCGAAAAAAACTCTTTCAACGTCCATTGATGTTGGTTTAATGGATAGAATTGCGTTGTACAATTTCTGGAGATTTTCAGTGCGCTGGCCAGAGTTCCTGAAGAGCGTGAATTCGGACTTGAGCCATTTGAAACTGTCTTGCCCTCTGACTGCAATTGATGATCCCTCTTTTTGAAGCAACAAATTCAATTCATCTTGAAGAGAAAAGTTCACACTTTCAGCATCATTTGACAACTGTTCAACGACATCTTCTACATCGTTGACTTCAAATAGATGAGACGCTAGATTTCCTGCGAAATTTAGCGTAGTTTTTGACGGGGCGACAGATGGATCTTTGAGACTGCGCAGGAGGTTCATGACATCATTGTTCAATCGTTCTTCAACGCGACACTTAAAATTTTCCATGAGCTTGGTACTAATGTCATTATTCAGGTTAGAGAGCTTGTTGAACATGAATTGTAAAATTGTGTCAGCACTCATCAACATCACGTCTTCTCGACTTAGATTCTCAGCAGCAAGTTTCACAGGTTCCATTGCCTTCAGAAGAGTTTTGAGAGCATCAAAATCCAATGTTTCAATGTCTGTTAGAAACCGTAAAACAGAAAAAAAATCAGCTGATTACTGATTTTTGATTTTGGACAAAAAACAGCTGTTTTACTGTTACTGTTAAACAGCTGCCAGAAACCCAAAGTACAACCAGAGTTGAACCACCACTCTTCTTGGAATCCATCTGACATGAAAGACAGCATAGTTCATGCATAGATCAACTGTTGTATAAAATGTTGTTGTTGTAGGGTTTAACGTCATTTTTCAGCACAAGATAGGCTATACATGGCGGCCAGTATTAATGGTGGAGGAAGAACCCAGGAAATCCCCAGAAAGAACCACTGACCCTCGAGAAGCTACTGGCAAGCTTTCTCACATACCCACATTGGCCTGAACACGCGACTCGAACCCACGCAGACAGAGGTGAGATGGCAGTGATCCGTAACGGAGAGCGCTTTAGACCACTTGGCCACTCGGGGCCCCTCGTATGAAATGTGATCACCTTTAATTAGAGAAAATATGTTAGATTTACACATGTTATACAGATGAAATATTGATATACTGAAACATATTTGTTTTTCGTTTATGAAATTTTCCTTGCAATAAGTTTTATTATTATAATCATACATGTATTAATAACAAAACTTATGTCAATATTAAATCCATATACATGTGACAAAATAAGTTAGACAATTTATTTTTTAAATTTCATTTGTTATGGACAAGTGCCTGTAGAAAAAAACTGATCAGCTCTGGATATGAAAAGCATAAGTGAACAAATGACAATCTTTTAATTTTCTCTTAAAATTCTTTTCCAATTCAGCTTAACCAACATTCATCAGATTTTACATTATTACATCATGACTGATACAAAATTCCAAACATCCTGTCCATACCCCTTGACAAGAACTTGACCGAGTTTGACAGAAGACGTCATAACTTTTAAGGTCATTCTTTCTTGTACAATGCATAAGCACTATTAAACATGAGTATGACTATAAGTAGTGAATTGTTTTGTACATGCCTTCTCCAAGTCACTGTTTCAAAGCTTGACAAACTTCAAATGAGATTATCTTGGCTTCACTGCCTTTCCATTACATTCAAATGATGATAATTAATCAAATTTGGCCAGTGTTACTATAAAGTGAATAAGCTAAAGAGCCTTTAACATTTTGTATTTAAAAGTGCTGAACAGAATTGACCCAAAGCTAGGTGGAAGATTTATGGGCATCAATCTTTTTATCTGTGCAAAGGATGGCATTGCACAATTAAATATGGCTGCCATTTTGAAACAAATAAATGCTTTAAATGACTTCCTTTAATAATTAGATAAAATTTTATGAAATCTATATAAATGATCTTATCATCTACAGTCAGTGGACACACCATGTGAAACAATCAAAAGTAACATCTGAAATGGGTTATTGGTAGTAAGTCTTTTGTCAGTTAAAGATATTTTTTTTTCATTGACATAACATAAACTCATCAATGAAATAAGTTAGTCAACATATTTAGGCCAGATGCTGATGTCCTTTCAAATAATACCTGTCCACCATCAGATATCGCTATTGTGGTTTTAATTAGAAAAGAAAATCTTATTTTAAATAAATATACTAAGGCAAACTTCTTTGAAACTTTGCAGGCGAATTTGATCAAATTTTGCGTCATATAGTATCTTTACTTGCTTATACCAGAGATGCCAAATTGGCAATAAATATAAGCTTTCTTCTGTTACTATGTTACTATATATAGAAAATTTGTTTATTATAAACCTGTATTAAAATTTATTCAACAGAAATTCATTAAATTTATTATGTAACATCTAGTCACAATTCAATGCCTTTCCTTTGCCCAACAGAAAGCAGCCTCATACCTACATGAGATAGTTCAGAAAAGTGTGAGAAAAATGTAACATGACTAACTCTGTGGGTGAAGCTATTTCATGCAAATGAGAAATTGTGATTTTGCTTGCTGATTACATTTCTGTATCTAATATAAGAAAAATGCAATCATACTTAAACCATTCTGTTCATCATCTTCTTTTTGGCAGAAGGAGGATGATACTGTTGGTGACTTTAGTGGTGAGGCTACCATGTTTAAAGGTGATGAACAAATGTCTGACTTGAGAACAGGTGTATCATTTGCCCAGAACAGTGCTTCATCAATGCCTTTCACTCCAGGAATACCTACTGTACAACAATCTGAATATCAATACAACCAAGTGAACATGCAGCAGCAGAACAGTTGCAATTCAGCATTCCAGCAACAGATTAGCAGATTTCCACAGCCAGTCATGAAATCCCTAGGAATGCCCATCAGAAGTCCACAGAGAAATGCAAGTGTTTTTAGCTTATTATACAGATATATCCACAAGGTTTTCATTGGGTATATTTCTTTAGATTGTTACTTGGATTTTAATCTGAGCTTGACACAAACCATAGATTCAGAGTCAATAAAAGTTGAAGTATGCTAGAGTAAATATGGTGAAAATTTACAATCCTTTGGTCAATAATACAGTGATTTATATAAGTTGCATGCAGGGTAACATCTCTGATGGTCTTGATAAATAAGGAGCCTTTTACATACAAGGTCTTGATTTTGGAAGATTCAACAATTCTATGACTTGCAAAATGATGAAAAGTATAATGCTGTACAACTGGAGTTGCATGACCACTATTTTGGAAATCAGTCTGACATGACAGACAGCATGGTTCATGCATGGATCAGCTGTTTTATACAGTGTGGTGGTCTTTAATGAAACACCACAAGTGTTGTGAGATGGTTGTTTTCTTGATGAAAGGGGTTGTCTCCCAAGACTGGATTAATTGTAGTTTCATCTATATTTAATCTTTTCTCTTAGAAGTAAATTGCCATTCACAGTAGACTCTAATAGCAAATGATGTTTTAGGTTTAATCATACTATACAAATGTCGTTTTGATATACTGATATGGATTTGCTTTTCATGTATGGAGATTTCCATCAGTGAAATAAGTATTATTATTTTATAGTAAAATGAATTTTAAGAAGTCTCATTATCAAGGATCATATTAAATCTGTACACATGTGACAAAATCTTCAGAACAGGTAATTTGTTAAAAGTTTATTTGTTATGGACAAGTGACTCAAGGAAAAAAGGAGCAGCCCCATATTTTAAAGGCATAATGAATATGTTAACTGACAATCATTTAATTTTCACTATGCTTTTTAAAATTCTTTTCCCTATCTGCTTAACCAGTATTCATCAGCTTTTACAGGGAGCATCATGACTTGATAATGAATTGCTATGAAATACTGATCCATTGTCATAAAAATCCCATCATGACTGAACATAGTTCTGAATATGTTGTCCAAACCCCTTGACAAGAACTTGACCCAATTTGACAGAAGACATCATAACGTTGAGGTCGTTCTTTCTTGTACAATGCTTTAAGATTATTAAACGTGAGTGTGACTATAAGTAGTGAATTGTTTTGTACATGCCTTCTCCAAGTCACTGCTTTAAAGCTTGACAAACTTCAAATGAGATTATCTTGGCTTCACTGCCTTTCCATTACATTCAAATGATGATAATTAATCAAATTTGGCCAGTGTTACTATAAAGTGAATAAGCTAAAGAACCTTTAACATTTTGTATTTAAAAGTGCTGAACAGAAATTACCCAAAGCTAGGTGGAAGATTTATGGGCATCAATCTTTTTATCTGTGCAAAGGATGGCATTGCACAATTAAATATGGCTGCCATTTTGAAACAAATAAATGCTGTAAATGACTTCCTTTAATAATTAGATAAAATTTTATGAAATCTATATAAATGATCTTATCATCTACAGTCAGTGGACACACCATGTGAAACAATCAAAAGTAACATCTGAAATGGGTTATTGGTAGTAAGTCTTTTGTCAGTTAAAGATATTTTTTTTCATTGACATAACATAAACTCATCAATGAAATAAGTTAGTCAACATATTTAGGCCAGATGCTGATGTCCTTTCAAATAATACCTGTCCACCATCAGATATTGCCATTGTGGTTTTATTTAGAAAAGAAAATCTTATTTTAAATAAAGTATACTAAGGCAAACTTCTTTGAAACTTTGCAGGCGAATTTGATCAAATTTTGCGTCATATAGTATCTTTACTTGCTTATAACAGAGATGCCAAATTGGCAATAAATATAAGCTTTCTTCTGTTACTGTGTTACTATATATAGAAAATTTGTTTATTATAAACCTGTATTAAAATTTATTCAACAGAAATTCATTAAATTTATTATGTAACATCTAGTCACAATTCAATGCCTTTCCTTTGCCCAACAGAAAGCAGCCTCATGCATACATGAGATAGTTCAGAAAAGTGTGAGAAAAATGTAGCATGACTAACTCTGGGTGAAGCTATTTTGTGCAAATGAGAAATTGTGATTTTGCTTGCTGATTACATTTCTGTATCTAATATAAGAAAAATGCAATCATACTTAAACCATTCTGTTCATCATCTTTTTGGCAGAAGGAGGATGATACTGTTGGTGACTTTAGTGGTGAGGCTACCATGTTTAAAGGTGATGAACAAATGTCTGACTTGAGAACAGGTGTATCATTTGCCCAGAACAGTGCTTCATCAATGCCTTTCACTCCAGGAATACCTACTGTACAACAATCTGAATATCAATACAACCAAGTGAACATGCAGCAGCAGAACAGTTGCAATTCAGCATTCCAGCAACAGATTAGCAGATTTCCACAGCCAGTCATGAAATCCCTAGGAATGCCCATCAGAAGTCCACAGAGAAATGCAAGTGTTTGTAGCTTATTATACAGATATATCCACAAGGTTTTCATTGGGTATATTTCTTTAGATTGTTACTTGGATTTTAATCTGAGCTTGACACAAACCATAGATTCAGAGTCAATAAAAGTTGAAGTATGCTAGAGTAAATATGGTGAAAATTTACAATCCTTTGGTCAGTAATACAGTGATTTATATAAGTTGCATGCAGGGTAACATCTCTGATGGTCTTGATAAATAAGGAGCCTTTTACATACAAGGTCTTGATTTTGGAAGATTCAACAATTCTATGACTTGCAAAATGATGAAAAGTATAATGCTGTACAACTGGAGTTGCATGACCACTATTTTGGAAATCAGTCTGACATGACAGACAGCATGGTTCTTGCATGGATCAGCTGTTTTATACAGTGTGGTGGTCTTTAATGAAACACCACAAGTGTTGTGAGATGGTTGTTTTCTTGATGAAAGGGGTTGTCTCCCAAGACTGGATTAATTGTAGTTTCATCTATATTTAATCTTTTCTCTTAGAAGTAAATTGCCATTCACAGTAGACTCTAATAGCAAATGATGTTTTAGGTTTAATCATACTATACAAATGTCGTTTTGATATACTGATATGGATTTGCTTTTCATGTATGGAGATTTCCATCAGTGAAATAAGTATTATTATTTTATAGTAAAATGAATTTTAAGAAGTCTCATCATCAAGGATCATATTAAATCTGTACACATGTGACAAAATCTTCAGAACAGGTAATTTGTTAAAAGTTTATTTGTTATGGACATGTGACTCAAGGAAAAAAGGAGCAACCCCATATTTTAAAGGCATAATGAATATGTTAACTGACAATCATTTAATTTTCACTATGCTTTTTAAAATTCTTTTCCCTATCTGCTTAACCAGTATTCATCAGCTTTTACAGGGAGCATCATGACTTGATAATGAATTGCTATGAAATACTGATCCATTGTCATAAAAATCCCATCATGACTGAACATAGTTCTGAATATGTTGTCCAAACCCCTTGACAAGAACTTGACCCAATTTGACAGAAGACATCATAACGTTGAGGTCGTTCTTTCTTGTACAATGCTTTAAGATTATTAAACATGAGTGTGACTATAAGTAGTGAATTGTTTTGTACATGCCTTCTCCAAGTCACTGCTTTAAAGCTTGACAAACTTCAAATGAGATTATCTTGGCTTCACTGCCTTTCCATTACATTCAAATGATGATAATTAATCAAATTTGGCCAGTGTTACTATAAAGTGAATAAGCTAAAGAACCTTTAACATTTTGTATTTAAAAGTGCTGAACAGAAATTACCCAAAGCTAGGTGGAAGATTTATGGGCATCAATCTTTTTATCTATGCAAAGGATGGCATTGCACAATTAAATATGGCTGCCATTTTGAAACAAATAAATGCTTTAAATGACTTCCTTTAATAATTAGATAAAATTTTATGAAATCTATATAAATGATCTTATCATCTACAGTCAGTGGACACATCATGTGAAACAATCAAAAGTAACATCTGAAATGGGTTATTGGTAGTAAGTCTTTTGTCAGTTAAAGATATTTTTTTTCATTGACATAACATAAACTCATCAATGAAATAAGTTAGTCAACATATTTAGGCCAGATGCTGATGTCCTTTCAAATAATACCTGTCCACCATCAGATATTGCCATTGTGGTTTTATTTAGAAAAGAAAATCTTATTTTAAATAAAGTATACTAAGGCAAACTTCTTTGAAACTTTGCAGGCGAATTTGATCAAATTTTGCGTCATATAGTATCTTTACTTGCTTATAACAGAGATGCCAAATTGGCAATAAATATAAGCTTTCTTCTGTTACTGTGTTACTAAATATAGAAAATTTGTTTATTATAAACCTGTATTAAAATTTATTCAACAGAAATTCATTAAATTTATTATGTAACATCTAGTCACAATTCAATGCCTTTCCTTTGCCCAACAGAAAGCAGCCTCATGCATACATGAGATAGTTCAGAAAAGTGTGAGAAAAATGTAGCATGACTAACTCTATGGGTGAAGCTATTTTGTGCAAATGAGAAATTGTGATTTTGCTTGCTGATTACATTTCTGTATCTAATATAAGAAAAATGCAATCATACTTAAACCATTCTGTTCATCATCTTTTTGGCAGAAGGAGGATGATACTGTTGGTGACTTTAGTGGTGAGGCTACCATGTTTAAAGGTGATGAACAAATGTCTGACTTGAGAACAGGTGTATCATTTGCCCAGAACAGTGCTTCATCAATGCCTTTCACTCCAGGAATACCTACTGTACAACAATCTGAATATCAATACAACCAAGTGAACATGCAGCAGCAGAACAGTTGCAATTCAGCATTCCAGCAACAGATTAGCAGATTTCCACAGCCAGTCATGAAATCCCTAGGAATGCCCATCAGAAGTCCACAGAGAAATGCAAGTGTTTTTAGCTTATTATACAGATATATCCACAAGGTTTTTCATTGGGTATATTTCTTTAGATTGTTACTTGGATTTTAATCTGAGCTTGACACAAACCATAGATTCAGAGTCAATAAAAGTTGAAGTATGCTAGAGTAAATATGGTGAAAATTTACAATCCTTTGGTCAATAATACAGTGATTTATATAAGTTGCATGCAGGGTAACATCTCTGATGGTCTTGATAAATAAGGAGCCTTTTACATACAAGGTCTTGATTTTGGAAGATTCAACAATTCTATGACTTGCAAAATGATGAAAAGTATAATGCTGTACAACTGGAGTTGCATGACCACTACTTTCAAAATCAGTCTGACATGACAGACAGCATGGTTCATGCATGGATCAGCTGTTTTATACAGTGTGGTGGTCTTTAATGAAACACCACAAGTGTTGTGAGATGGTTGTTTACTTGATGAAAGGGGTTGTCTCCCAAGACTGGATTAATTGTAGTTTCATCTATATTTAATCTTTTCTCTTAGAAGTAAATTGCCATTCACAGTAGACTCTAATAGCAAATGATGTTTTAGGTTTAATCATACTATACAAATGTCGTTTTGATATACTGATATGGATTTGCTTTTCATTTATGGAGATTTCCATCAGTGAAATAAGTATTAATATTTTATAGTAAAATGAATTTTAAAAAAGTCTCATCATCAAGGATCATATTAAATCTGTACACATGTGACAAAATCTTCAGAACAGGTAATTTGTTAAAAGTTTATTTGTTATGGACAAGTGACTCAAGGAAAAAAGGAGCAGCCCCATATTTTAAAGGCATAATGAATATGTTAACTGACAATCATTTAATTTTCACTATGCTTTTTAAAATTCTTTTCCCTATCTGCTTAACCAGTATTCATCAGCTTTTACAGGGAGCATCATGACTTGATAATGAATTGCTATGAAATACTGATCCATTGTCATAAAAATCCCATCATGACTGAACATAGTTCTGAATATGTTGTCCAAACCCCTTGACAAGAACTTGACCAAATTTGACAGAAGACATCATAACATTGAGGTCATTCTTTCTTGTACAATGCTTTAAGATTATTAAACATGAGTGTGACTATAAGTAGTGAATTGTTTTGTACATGCCTTCTCCAGGTCACTGTTTTAAAGCTTGACAAACTTCAAATGAGATTATCTTGGCTTCACTGCCTTTCCATTACATTCAAATGATGATAATTAATCAAATTTGGCCAGTGTTACTATAAAGTGAATAAGCTAAAGAACCTTTAACATTTTGTATTTAAAAGTGCTGAACAGAAATTACCCAAAGCTAGGTGGAAGATTTATGGGCATCAATCTTTTTATCTGTGCAAAGGATGGCATTGCACAATTAAATATGGCTGCCATTTTGAAACAAATAAATGCTGTAAATGACTTCCTTTAATAATTAGATAAAATTTTATGAAATCTATATAAATGATCTTATCATCTACAGTCAGTGGACACACCATGTGAAACAATCAAAAGTAACATCTGAAATGGGTTATTGGTAGTAAGTCTTTTGTCAGTTAAAGATATTTTTTTTCATTGACATAACATAAACTCATCAATGAAATAAGTTAGTCAACATATTTAGGCCAGATGCTGATGTCCTTTCAAATAATACCTGTCCACCATCAGATATTGCCATTGTGGTTTTATTTAGAAAAGAAAATCTTATTTTAAATAAAGTATACTAAGGCAAACTTCTTTGAAACTTTGCAGGCGAATTTGATCAAATTTTGCGTCATATAGTATCTTTACTTGCTTATAACAGAGATGCCAAATTGGCATTAAATATAAGCTTTCTTCTGTTACTGTGTTACTATATATAGAAAATTTGTTTATTATAAACCTGTATTAAAATTTATTCAACAGAAATTCATTAAATTCATTATGTAACATCTAGGCACAATTCAGTGCCTTTCCTTTGCCCAACAGAAAGCAGCCTCATGCATACATGAGATAGTTCAGAAAATTGTGAGAAAAATGTAACATGACTAACTCTGTGGGTGAAGCTATTTTATGCAAATGAGAAATTGTGATTTTGCTTGCTGATTACATTTCTGTGTCTAATATAAGAAGAATGCAATCATACTTAAACCATTCTGTTCATCATCTTCTTTTTGGCAGAAGGAGGATGCTACTGTTGGTGACTATAGTGGTGAGGCTACCATGTTTAAAGGTGATGAACAAATGTCTGACTTCAGAACAGGTGCGTCATTTGCCCAGAACAGTGCTTCATCAATGCCTTTCACTCCAGGAATACCTACTGTACAACAATCTGAATATCAATACAACCAAGTGAACATGCAGCAGCAGAACAGTTGCAATTCAGCATTCCAGCAACAGATTAGCAGATTTCCACAGCCAGTCATGAAATCCCTAGGAATGCCCATCAGAAGTCCACAGAGAAATGCAAGTGTTTTTAGCTTATTATACAGATATATCCACAAGGTTTTCATTGGGTATATTTCTTTAGATTGTTACTTGGATTTTAATCTGAGCTTGACACAAACCATAGATTCAGAGTCAATAAAAGTTGAAGTATGCTAGAGTAAATATGGTGAAAATTTACAATCCTTTGGTCAATAATACAGTGATTTATATAAGTTGCATGCAGGGTAACATCTCTGATGGTCTTGATAAATAAGGAGCCTTTTACATACAAGGTCTTGATTTTGGAAGATTCAACAATTCTATGACTTGCAAAATGATGAAAAGTATAATGCTGTACAACTGGAGTTGCATGACCACTATTTTGGAAATCAGTCTGACATGACAGACAGCATTGGTTCATGCATGTATCAGTTGTTTTATACAGTGTTGTGGTCTTTAATGAGACGCCACAAGTGTTGTGAGATGGTTGTTTTCTTGATGAAAGGGGTTGTCTATGAAGACTGGATTAATTGTAGTTTCATCTATATTTAATCTTTTCTCTTAGAAGTAAATTGCCATTCACAGTAGACTCTAATAGTAAATGATGTTTTAGGTTTACACATACTATACAGATGTTATTTTGATATACTGATATGGATTTATTTTTCATGTATGGAGATTTCCATCATTGAAATGAGTATTATTATTTTATAGTAAAAATGAATTTTAAAAAAGTCTCATCATCAAGGATCATATTAAATCTGTACACATGTGACAAAATCTTCAGAACAGGTAATTTGTTAAAAGTTTATTTGTTATGGACATGTGACTCAAGGAAAAAAGGAGCAGCCCCATATTTTAAAGACATAATGAGTATGTTAACTGACAATCATTTAATTTTTACTATGCTTTTTAAAATTCTTTTCCAAATCTGCTTAACCAGTATTCATCAGCTTTTACAGGGAGCATCATGACTTGATAATGAATTGCTATGAAATGCTGATCTATTGTCAAAAAAAACCCAATCATGACTGAACATAGTTCTGAACATGTTGTCCAAACCCCTTGACAAAAACTTGACCAAATTTGACAGAAGACTTCATAACGTTGAGGTCATTCTTTTTTGTACAATGCTTTAACACTCTTAAACATGTCTATGACTATTAATAGTGACTTGTTTTGTACATGCCTTCTCCAGGTCACTGTTTTAAAGCTTGACAAACTTCAAATGAGATTATCTTGGCTTCAGTGCCTTTTCTTTATGTTCAAATGATGACAGTTAATCATGAAATATCACCACTGCTTCTATGTTATTATAAAACTAATACAGAATTTTTAACTTTTTTTAATTAAGAAGTGCTGAAAGAATTTACCCTGAACTGGTAGAAGAAATGTAGTCATCAGTCTTTTTATCTGTACAAAGGATGGCATTCCACAATTAAATATGGTGCCATTATTAAGAATAAAAAAATCTTTGAATAACTTCCTAAAAACTGTATGAAATCTATAGAAGGGATCTTGTCTTCAACAGTTTGTGGATATGCTGTATTTATTTTTCCTGGACTTAACATAAACACAGTTACATCACTGAAATAAGTGACTCAACATAATTATGCCATTCACTGAGTTGACTGGTGCAGTCAAGTCTTCTCAAATGATACCAGTCCACTTTCAGATATGGCCACTGTGGCTTTAATTAGGAGAAAAAAAATTATGATCAGAAATTTCTTTGATACTTTGCATGCAAATGTGATTAAATGTGGCATCGTATCTTTATTTGTTTACACCAATGATGCCAAGCCACCATCAAATATAGCTTACTGCTGTTAATCTTTTCTTCAAATTTGCCCAATAGAAATTCACCAAATTGAATGTGGGACATCCATGGACTATTCAAGGCCTTTACTTTGACCAACAGAAACCAGCCTCATGTTTACAGGAAACAGGTTTGAAACTAGTAAAAATAAACGAATATGATATTTTCGTTTGAGCTTTTCTTGTGAATATGAGCAAATTTCAATTTTGTCTCCTGATTATATTTTTAATTTGTGGTTAGAAAAAATATCATTAATGCTTGAACCGTTTTGTCCATTGTTGTTGTTTTCCTTGATAGAGAGGGGATGATGGTAGCTCCAGTAATAGCCAGGCTACCATGTTCCAAGGTGATGGACAAATGTCTGACTTCAGAACAGGTGTGTCATTTGCCCAGAACAGTGCTTCATCAATGCCTTTCACTCCAGGAATACCTACTGTACAACAATCTGCATATCAATACAACCAAGTGAACATGCAGCAGCAGAACAGTTGCAATTCAGCATTCCAGCAACAGATTAGCAGATTTCCACAGCCAGTCATGAAACCCCTAGGAATGCCCATCAGAAGTCCACAGAGAAATGCAAGTGTTTTTAGCTTATTATACAGATATATCCACAAGGTTTTCATTGGGTATATTTCTTTAGATTGTTACTTGGATTTTAATCTGAGGTTGACACAAACCATAAATTAAGAGCCAATACAGGTTGAAGTATGCTAGAGTAAATATGGTGAAAATTTACTATCCTTTGGTCAATAATACAGTGACTTATATAAGTTGCATGTGGGGTAACATCTCTGATGGTCTTGATCAATAAGGAGCCTTTTACATACAAGGTCTTGATTTTGGAAGATTCAACAATTATATGACAATAAATCATGAAATATGGCTGAACAGTCAGGTGTTTTAGCCATGACTGTTTTATCCAGTTGATAAGAATGATTCTGCAGAGTATACTGTAATTTTCACCGAAGTAATATAAATATGCCATTGTTGTTTAGAAGGTATTTACCAGTTAATGAGACAGGTATTTTCCCATTCTTGAAAGTGGCATCATTGACCCATCATATCCTCTGTGTGATACATCAAGAACACCAGAGTATGAGATTTGACCAAATATTCTGAGAGATTGTGGATAAGAATTTTGTGATTTCCTTTCAGTGTCATCCGTCACATATCTGCATTGATGCAACATGCAAATGACATTGTCCTTAGGATTTACTTTGATCATATTTTAATAGACAGCAGATTGTGCAATATGCACACAGTAATGTCTGATCCATGATGTTTCACTTCATCTGCATACAGATCTCCCTAGGTGTAATGTGGTAGATGGAGTTGATAACTGCTAACCATGTTATGCATTGAACAGCAAGAATGATTGAAATTTCAATGAATGCATATATGTTTGTCAGGATAGGGGTGGGGGGTAAACAAAACTCACAGTAAGACATGGAGTACATGCATAATTTTGGTTTATGTGAGTATATTTTTATTGTTTTGGTCATGGTGTCCTTATTAGTACTACATTATATCTGGAGCTGCATTATGATAAATGGTGGTATATTCTTCCAGACTTTATTTATACATAATATCCATTGGTGGCAAGATAAAGCAACATCACTGAAGAGAGCTCAGTTACAGTTCTCTCAGCTTCAGTATTAGGATGGAGTATATCCAGCATATGCATGTGTTCTATCCATAGCTTGGAAGTTCTGATTTGTTGGTTGCATTTTGCATCTTCAAATTTATGTTCAATTCTCTGAAAAATGTCAAAAGTTAGATCATCATCCTGGTTGGTTTCATGGTCCATAACTGTTGTAGATTTCTTCAATGTTGATCATATCTTAGTCAATATTATCAGCTGTTTCTATGTCCTTGGTCTGTCTATAATTTTTTCTAGCTTCCAGGGGCCGTGGGCTGCTGAGTGGTCTAAAACGCTCACCTTTACCGATCATTGCCATCTCATTGCTGTGTGAGTTTGAGTTTCAGGCCCAGCCAATGTGGATATTTCCACAAAAGATTGAAAGATCATATGGACTCTATCAATCTGCATCCTTTAGTGACTTGTAGATCACCTTACCTGTCATGCTACTGTCCTTCCTGTAGAAATGGATGTTTCTCTCACCCCATTACATGTATTCCTTGTACTCACTAGTACTTTGAGGATAAATCTTTTGCTTTTTGTCCCTGTGTTTAGGCAGCAATTATACTCATTCAAAAGAATGTGTTCCAAGGCTACCAGATTATGGTCTACATTTTCATTAATAAATTGTGCAAAGTGCCCTCTCATGTATCCAGGTAATTCAGCACCGTGAGAAACTGCTGTACTATGTTCAAACCTTTTAAATTCTTCCTAACAATAGCAAATTTCTTGTTTGTGAAACACAAGAGAGCAATGATAATTGAACATATTTAAATAAATAAATAGCATTTGATGGTAAAAATGAAGTACAAATAGTCATAACTGACAATTTGAATGCTGTGAGCAGAAATTAGGTTTACTGGAAAGTTAATGAAATAAAATTTCAAATGATATATCACACAATATGTTATTTTCCATGTATCCAGTAATATAAGAATAGTTCTTATTTGGCAATCAAGCCAGTGCTGTGTTATGATATTTATGTTTTCAATGTAAGGAAGAATGTAATATATCTTAACATTTCTTTCCATCATTGCTTTGTTTCTTTGTTTGACAGAAAGAAGATTATACTGTTGATGAACCTTTTGTCAACCTGGCTACCACTGATCCCAGGTTTGGTTCCCACCCCGTTGCCTTTTCATCATCACCAAATACAGGGATGCACCATGGACATTCAAACCATTTGAACAATATGCATGAGAATATTGTTGGATATCCACAGCTAGCACTGGATGGATTGACCATGACATCCGTACAGAACAATGCAAGTGTTTATGACATTTGACAAATATATTCACAGGGCTTTCATTAGGTTGACAGTGATGTTTCTGATTTATTTGGTTCTTTAACCTTATTTAAAATTTGAGAATGCTTTCCTAGTAGACATGACTCCCTCATCTCAAAATCTCAACTTTGTAATACCTTGTGGTGTGCTTTTTGAAGTATTCAAAGTATTGAATTTGAAGTATTCAAAGTATTTGAATTTGAAATATTCAAAGCATATTTTCTAATTACTTTACAAAATGTAGAAACTGCATTTGATTTTTTATATCAAATACAGTTCAGAAGGAAAGCTGTGGGCTTTATTTTCATTTTTTAACAAATTATATACAATTTCTTGCAACAAATTTTTGTAACTGCACTTATATGAAGACCAGATTATGGTACAGAATAGTCTAAGGTACTCAATTGTCCTTCTAGGATTATATTTTGGACAATAATGTAAATTCGGGCTTATCCACGATCTTTCAAATTTTGTAACTAAAAAGAAATTAAAGTCCAAACTTTACAAGGCTCTGTCAGACTTTAAGTTGATACTACCATAATCTAAGTTTTGAGCTCTATTGACCAGAAGACCTTATACGATTGTCAATCTTTGAAACTACTTGGAAGATTGCATTGAAACTTTGCACACTAATTCATCTCCTGGTTTAGTTGATCCTAAATGAAAATGGACATCACAGTGGCCATTTTGAAAATCTTATATTGTCACTACTCCTCCTGATTAGATGGCCATATCATCATGGTGTTTTTGCTGAAAGACTTTGTGTTATTTAATTGGTCCTAAATGAAAATGGTGCCGATGTGACATCCAATATGGCAGTCATCTAGAAAATTTTGCTATTGCTACTTCTACATATATGATGGGGGTGGCTGAGTGGTCTAAAGCGCTCACCGTTCCGGATCACTGCCATCTCACCTCTGTCTGCGTATGTTCAAGTCCAAGGCTCGGCTACGTGGGAAAGCCTGCCAGTAGCTTCTCGTGGGTCGGTGGTTCTTTCCTGGGTTTTCCAGGGTTCTTCCTCCACCAGTTATACTGGCCGCCATATATGGCCTATCTTGTGCTGAAAAATGGCATTAAACCCTAGAACAACAACAACAACAACAACATATATGATGATATCAGTATTGGGTTTTCACTGAAAGACTAATATGTCCAGTTGATTGTAATTGAAATGGTGACAATTTGACATCCATTATGGCCATTACTGCAGTCATCTTGACAATCTTGCTGTTGCTGCTTCTCTTTAATTGATGGTCATGTCATCATAAGGTTTTCACTAAAAGACTTCGCAAGATGTCCAGCTAGTCCTAAGTAATAATATGTCCAGCTAGTCCTAAGTAATAATGTTGCTGATATGACAACCACTACGGCCACAATGGCAGCCATCTGATATATCTTGTACTACATTTTGGTCACTTATGATCCTTATTTATTGGTTATGTATCTTTATGTGGTATGTTGCTTGTATTTCTGAGTCAATGTAAGATTTGGATTTCAAACATTCCATATCATCATTAAGAGGATTCACCCTGAATGTCTGTTTTCTCCTAACTTTGTATCTGAACAGAAGTTTATCTATTTAAGACTGTTAGGAGCAAATTACATTGATTGGGGATATTTGTGATGAATTGATGACCGGTTTGGTTGAGATTTTTAAAAAGCCTGGTATTTGTTTCTGAAAGGAGTAATTTGTACATGGATGCCAACTTTAGAGGCTTTCAGCTTAGAGATATTGAGATTTGTCATTTAGGAAGAGGGGAAATATAATAGGCTAAATAGAAATACTTTGTTCTCAATAACTTGAATAATGAGTTTCATGAAGTTTGTTTTAGTTTCTTTGTGGTTATGTTGTTTTAGTTTCTTTGTGGTTATGTACTTCAAAATTTGTGCACTAGATTATCTTAGATTTATTTAAATGATAATTAGCATGCTAATTTGTTGTAAGATGAAATGCCAAGAGTGCTTTCTATCAATTGATTTGCGTTATATACTAACCATGTACATAAATAATGCTTTGAGAAAAGCACATTTAGATTGTGTTCGCAAAGCAAGAATGATCTCACTGTTACTCTATCTGAAAATATGATTGCTCATCACCATTAGAATTTTGTGGATCCAGAATGCCATTAAGTGTTGTGTTAAATAATTGCTTGTGGTTCTGTTTTCTTCTATCTCCTTTGAGTCCCTGATCACATTAACAATAGGAACAGAAGTATTCTTTCTCCTGAATCCAGCCATACTAAAAGACAAATTCATATTTTTCTGTCATTATCATTTAGACAAAGGGCAGTAACTCTGCCCACACCTCCTTTTGCCACTGCTAGGTGTTGAAAGTTTTTAAGCTTTACTTCCATACAAAACACTGTGCCAATTACCTTCCCATTAATCCAGTTCTTGTTGTATGAAATTCAAGGGATCCATTGAAACATTTAGGACTTATTTGGGCTAATATTTATTCAGATACGGGTGGGATATAATATTTGCTTAATTCGAAAGATATTTCATGAAATTTATCACTTTCTCCAACCTAGTCTTTTTAGACCAGCTCATACAACCTGAAATCATTGATTCATATTGACTTTCTATCGTTTGTGCACATGGTCTTTACTTATTGCACTTTGTTTATTGTGAGCATTAATTAGAAATTAGTTCACAAATTATTAGTTGTTGTTGTTGTTGTTCTAGGGTTTAACGCCATTTTTCAGCACAACATAGGCTATACATGGCGGCCAGTATAACTGGTGGAGGAAGAACCCTAGAAAACTCAGGGAAGAACCACCGACCCATGAGAAGCTACTGGCATGCTTTCCCACTTACCGACGCTAGCCGAGCCTTGGACTCGAACCCATGCAGACAGAGGTGAGATGGCAGTGATCCGGAACGGAGAGCACTTTCGGCCACTCGGGGCCCCCAAATTATTAGTGATTTTAATTAAAAAACTCATTATTAAGGACCACGTGACAAACTCTGCAGGAAAAATAATTTCTTAAAAGTAATTTTTACTGGAGAAGGTGGACAATTAAATTTTAAATAGCTCAGAGCCCCCAGTCAGCACTGCTGATTGTCTGTGTGTATAAATAACTTAAGGTGAAAGGTGTAACAATTTAATAAAATATATCAAATGTATTCAACAATTTCATCGACAAATTTCTCAATCACAATTTCTTTCGAACACATGCAAACAATGACCTATTTCACAGTTGCCAATTCTCATCATATGAATTTAAGGTCTTAAATGAGAGTGTTTCCCTTTAGTGCTGTGTCTGTTACTCATCTGTCCACCTCTTGTTTCACTTTTAGTACTCCCGATACTCTTGACTACGTGCTTTCCTGGCATTTCTGGATCTGTCCTTCCAACACTTCTGGTACTCTCTTCCACATTTCCTTCCGGCACTGCACCTCCACACAAACTGCTAACATCATTATAGACCTCCCACATGCTCTATACATGTCTTCCTTCTCTCCGATTTGTGGGTGTTGCCTCTCACACGCACCTGGAAAGCTTCCTGTGGAATTAGAAGGGACATATTATCTTGTCTCCTTGCTCTAATCTCAGAAGAATGAACCACACTCTCACAGACCTTTCATAAGAATAATGGCACATTAATTATCAGGTCAACTTATGCACTCACATCTAAATATTCCATATACGCTTTGTTCTATAATAATTGTGCTATAACAATAACAATATTTTCAACGACTTCTGATACATGCATACACATCCCTAATTGTTAACTTCTCACTATAGTAAATTATCATCAACAACAATCATATGCATTTCCTTCCCTACAAATTATAAAAGACACATACAAATATATGTGCACAAAACCAACAATGACTAACTCAGCATAATTCACAATATATATTCATATACTAATAAAGCAAGTACAAGTTCTAGCACATTTCACTAATAAATTCAGTCATGCATTATGATGCAACATAGTAAATTACACAGTCCAACAATCTATCCAAACAGATTGCTTGTTGAGACTTGGCCCAAGATTGGGATATCTAAGTTTTGATTGGTCTAGTCTTTTGAAAACTGCCCTGGGGTAATTTAGTACTTACCTATTACTCTTAGTTTTCCAGTCCCCAAAAGCCCAAGATTGCTTCCAAGCTGGTTGTGACATCAAGACTGATTGCAAAAGAAACCAAGGAGTCTCTACCTGGTGGTAGAATTCCCTTCACAAACAGGTTGTTGCATAATGGTTAAACAACATACATGCAGTTTCCTGATGTCCAGAATCAGTCTAAAGTCGTAATCTTACATAATACGTATTGACATTATCCCAGGTGCTCTTAACTATGAATTAACTATAAGAAAATATGTGTATACATGTAGCATGAAGCATCAGCAAATTTTCCCCACAATGTAAAACTACATTTCTTGCTCACTTTGTAGGTCAGCCTAGCAAGTTTATAGAGGTGCAGTTTCCATAGTAACTCCTCTGACCTATCTTTTAATCGGTCAGTATTTGCTAGTTTCAGCTTATTTCTTAATACCATTGTAGGAATTTCACTCAGTAAACTAGCACCCTAGCAGGGGTTCAATTTATTTTTCTAAAGACACCAATCTTTCTTGAAATATGGCCACCATTACTAAAAGGAAAACAACTTGAAAACAAATCAGTCAACAAAATTGGACCATATTAAAAGGAAAGAAACATTTTTAAAATAGCAGGAAGCAGTTATACATATGTAAACAAATATCATGGTTAAGTAGGTTAAAAGAAGTATGGTCTGTTTCAGACTTAATGATATGCACCATGAGATGGATAGGTATTACCCTATTTTTGTTCATATACTCCACCTGCTCATATATCCCACAGAAATTCACTAATTATGTACAAAAATCTATAGTATACCCCACAGTGGCAATCCTGAAACTGTTTTTGCCACTACTGCTTATGAATATCAGCAGACTTCTTATGATGCCTAGTTGGGCTTAAATGAAAATGGTACTCATGTAATGTCCAATATAGTCATCTAGAAAATCTTGCTATTGCTACTTTTTCTACATACAGCTGTAGAAGGTCATATCAGTAAAGGGTTTTCACTAAAATGCTTTCTAATATGTCTAGTTTATCTTAAATGAAAATGGTTACAATTTGACATCCAATATGGCCACCACTGCAGTCATCTTGAAAATATTTTTATTGCTACTTATTAATGAATGGTCATGTCAGCATGGGATTTCACTAAAAGATTTCCTCAAGATGTCTAGCTGGTCTTAAATAGAAATGTTGCTGATATGACATCCAATATGGCCACAATGTCATCTTAAATATCTTGTACTGGTAATCACATCTCTACTTTAACAGAAAGTGATATTGATATGGTGTTTCTACAAGAAGACTTTTTATGATGTCTAATTGGTCATGAATGAAAATGGTGAAAATCTGACATCCTATATGACCACTACTGCAGTCTTCATGAAAATCTTGATAAAGCTACTTCTCCTGAATAGCGAGTCAAATCTTGAATATATTTTCTTGACTCCTGTCCAAAAGGATTGCCATATCATCAAGAGGTTTTCACCAATAGACCTGTGATGACACCTACTTGTTCCTAAATGAAAATGGTGCCAGTCATACGTGCAGGAAGGCTATCATGGCTGTCTTAAAAATCTTGTTTTCACAACTACCCCTGATCATTATGACAGGATTTTTGCCACAAGACTTCTAATGATGCCTATTTGGACCAAAGTGAAAATAGTACCAAGCTAACAGCCAGCATGTGTACCACAGGAGATAATTTGAAAATCTTGTTATCACTGAAGAATATCAGAAATTGTTTAAACATTATAGTTAAAAGGAAGAAATGATCTTATCTTGAATTCCTGGGAATTCTTTTTACCCAGTAGAGACTCTTCCTTACACATTGTAAAACAACAGAATTTCTGAAATGTATAATATTCACTAGAAATCATGCTTTTGTCATTTTGCATCGAATAGAAAGATGACGATGTTCTTAGTTTTCTGGGTTAATAATTGTCTAAGATTTTCCTAACAAGGAAAGCTGAGACTTAATGAAGATATTTTAGGATTCATCATTAGGGTTCATCAGCTGTTATGGATAGAGCTGTGGTCCATGAAAATTAACTTTGCTTCTTCCCATGAAAGTCTGATTGAAACTTATGTTGCTCAAGAACCATTCATTATACACCTCTCCCTCATTAACCCAGAGAACTTGTGAACCCGCCTATAATGTGTAGGCCAGAGGGAATCCCATTTTTTTTCAAGAAAATACCAAAAGAATTGGCTCTTATTTGTTAAACCTGATGAAAATCATGATCAAAAATAGTAAATGACACTTTGATATGTTGCTTCTTTTATAGTTTGAAATAGTGAGTTATTTGGAAATCTGATTCAGTAATGTGAAATTGACTAATTTGAAAAAGAAGTTTTATATTTTTTCTTTTGAAGAAATTGTTCGCAGTCCACTGTGCATATTAGATGAGATTTAAATACATGAAAATGTCAGTAATGCGTACTGATGGCACTGCTCTAAGAAATATTGAAGAAATAAAATCAAATGAAAAATTTAATAATTTTTGTCAAAATAAATTCGTGTTTCATACAGTATGCTCTCATTTATTCAAACATGAAGAATATCAATCTACTATCACAGCTTTATCCACATGTTTCTCTGTGATACCTAATGAAATGCTGTGTTTTGATATCTGACTTGTGGAAGTATTTATTGTGTTGTTACACTCAACTGAAAGCTGACCTGCTGTGTGTAATCACATTATTTCTTTCGTATCAAATCAAATAAAGGGGGTGGAATAAAAGAAAGGTTAAAAGGCATGCAAAATCCTACCTGTATAAGAGCTACTGGTAATGGTCATATGTCAGGTCAACTCATTTCAACTGAGCAATCAAACATTTGTATATTTATATATTATTATGTATATAATTAAACTAACAAAATTACTCATTCACAAATTAAAGATAGAAATGCAACCCAAAACATGAATTGAGTGTTTGATGAATGAAAAGCTGTTTCAATGGCACTGCTCATTATGGAGAACAGATATTCAGAGTTTGTAGTTGACATAATTCCTCAATTGGCACTATGAGATTTCATCAAGGATGATAAGTTTCAAAATGACTTGAAATAAAATGATGGCATCAGTATTTTTCTAACAGAACAATACAGATGTTGAGTTTTGATGTTGATGGTTGTTTAAACAAATAAATGTCCCTAGTTTTTCAAAAAGAATCTTGTTGGGTATCAATAACAAAAAAAATAAGTGATGCGATACAAAATGTTTTATGTACATGTGATGGTTGTTGAAACCACTTTGAGTAATCTGGACAATGACCTTTCAACAGTTGGGTATCTTGAAAATAATTTATATAAAAAAAGCATACATGTATGATGTAGACTAGTTAAAGTAAGTGTTCTACATAAATAATTTTTCAGCATGGTTTTTAAAAAAAAAAATTGTATTCTGGCACTAATCCACATAGATTTAGACCATTTGTGACAAGAATTTTAATCAGCTGCAGATCCAAGTTAGCAGCAAACATAAATGAACACTTTCCATTGGTTCCAGTATTACATCATTTAATATAGAGATTACACTTGTTATGCTCAGATTATGCTTTTTTGCCACTCATATTAATAATAATTATGCTTATGCCTGACATCTCTAAGGGTTGGCATGTTATGTATAGCTATCATTTTTGACAATAAAATGAGCAATATGTCAAGGTTTTTCTCAATCTGAATTGGGATTGTCATCGCTTTCAATAAAATAGGGCCTTTGGAGTATTTTCTGGTAGAGGAAAGCATGATCCACCCTGACCACACATTATAAGCAGGTTCATGAGCTATCCAGGCATGTCCAGGCATGAGTTATTGAGGTATAATTAAAATATCTAACATTAATTAGTGGTTCATCCTCCTAAATCACACATGTGATCAGTGATACTCTGCATAGAAATCTTTGTTTCACAGATACTATTTATTATGGAGAAGTGAGTTCCAAAGGTTGTAGTGAGCATATAATTACTGAAGCAGCACTCAGAGGTTTGCTTAAGGATGAGAGAAATTTCACTATTACTTGCAATGAAATTGCGGAATCAATATTTTATTTTACTAATAAAACTATTTTTAAAAAATATAGTTTTGACATTGATGGTTGTTATTTCACGAATTAAGTGTCCCTTGTTTTTGAGAAAAGGGGGTCTTGTTTTGTTGTGAATCAACAACACTCGGTTGTATCCATGTTGACATGCAGAAAGCAGTGATGTAATAACACATCTTTTCCAAGGTACATATGTCATGTCTCAGAGCCTTGTGGAGTAATGTTTCTCCTTCAAATACATTCCCCAATCTCATTAAGATTAGAAATATTAGCCTGGCACCCCTGAATCCAGCCCTACTAAAAGAGAAAAATTAATTTTTTCTGGCTACATCATCGAAACGAAGGGCAGTAACTCTTGTCCATTACCTCCCCTAGCCAACACTAGATGTTTCCAGTTTGTAAACTTTGCTTCCATACACAGCATCATACATAATATGCATCTGTTTAATCCAAGTCTTTTGTGTGAAATTCGAAAGTTTTTACTTATTTTAGTTAATGTTGATTCTTAAATATTGGCATACATTACTTTTAAAATTTGGCAGATATTTATTTTTAAATTTATCACTTTCTCTGACCTTTTAGACTGCAATGTACAACATGCATGCTATCATTGTTTTTAGTTTGCACAGTGATGCAGTTCCTGACTTAAGGCCAAAGTTGACCTCTTTCCATCATTTACAGATAATTTGGATACAATGGTGGATTGTTTCCCCATTTCTAGGCAGCTTAGTGGGCACGAGTTAATATGCATGTCTGAGCTTGGCCTTTGATTCTGTATGACTGGGCACATGGAGTATTTTTCAGATAAAGTGGATCCAGCATGTTTTATTGTCGCATCATGCATATCTAAAAGCCATCTGGCCAACCCAGCTGTCCAAAACCAGACTTAAATATGAGGACCTTAATGAGAGATCCAACTGTAAGCTAGACAAAACCTTTGTATATTTATATTTATATTTACAAACACAGGAATCTTAGTGTGTGTGTGTGTGTGTGTATGTAATTTGGATTTTTAATGTAGCTTTAACAATGTTTCAGTCATATTTCTATAGTGTCTGCAGTTTGGCAGTTTATAGTGATGTCTAGTACTGGGGCATCATGTCACGGACAATAGCATGATGTCCCACCCAGTCACATTATCCTGACACCAGGCCAACCAGTCCTAATAGTAACCTCTTAATGCTGAGTGCCAAGTGAGGCAGCTTTTAGTACCATTTTTGTAAGTCTTTGGTATGACTTGGCTGGGGTTTGAATTCATGACCTCACACATCTGAGGTGGATGCTCTAACCACTAGAGCGGTCAGAATCTTTGTGAAAAATCTGTCCATATAGCCAAGTCGACTGTTACATGCAGATTGGGATGGGGACAGTAATGGAAAATGCATCTGTCCAGCCATAATGCTATAACAATATGTTACTGAAGCTGACCAGTCTGACTTGTGCACACCCAAAAACCAGGTCAACCATTCTCCGGGGTTACCAACTGTCTGTCCAGGTGTGACAATATTGCACAGCAAAGCTAGTTTCTCCTATATTCACTGCCTACCTGCAGGGTATTATGAGTGGTTTATTAAGGGATGAAATCATTACAATCTTATCTTGGGCATGGTTTATCTCAAAATAGAATCAGATGAAGATCAATAGTATTCACATAGAGGGTGTGAAGATACTTGTGAGTGACAGCCCTTCTCTGATCTGGCCATGAAGTGGAGATTAATTTTAATGTTGCTGTAGAAGAGATATATTGGGTAATGCCAGCTTTAGAATACCCTCCACTTCCTACCACCATGCATGACTGTTAGGTCACAGTGTCAGTCAGCATTGTTGATGGGGAAGAGTATCCTTCTTTTGGTCTGCTTTCTCAGTCAGCAAAACTTAAAGAGATTGGCAGTCGGTTGTCCAACCATGTCTGTGACCCAAGGAATGCTAAAACCTTCTTTTCATAAAGCTAGTACCAGCCACGTTCTCGTTGAGCTGGTATAAAACACATTCCAGTGCATACCATACTGAACTCCTGGCAGTGGATAAGAATGTAACTGTAGTTAACATGACTACCCCATCAATTTATGAGCTGGTTTGGCATGTCTTTGATGCTGGATCTGACCTTATTAGCAATTTACTGACTGGCAGAAAAATCAGAAAACCACATCTGGGAATTGATGATCTGAATTGCTTGGGTCATTAACAGAACAGTTCATGCATACATGCCAATTGTTAAGGTTTTCGCATAATAATTATGCTTTTTATTTCACCTAATTAAATCTTATGTTTCCTTGCATATGGAATACACTTTTTTAGTACAATAAAAAATAAAAATAAAGCATTAAAAAGTTTTCATTATTTTTTTGTCATCTCTTTAATCCCACTCATCCTATTAATATGAGACTATTCTAAAAAGATTGCTGCATTAGAATAGCTTAATTGTACATTTATCCATATTAGACCTATATGCACTTTCCTTATTTTCTATTTGTAGTAACTGCATATGACACATTTAAAAAAGCAGACAAGTTTCTTCAATTTGAAACTTAGCCTCACAGATTCACTATATTTGATCATAAATTTAGACAGCAGACCAGTCTAAACTTTTAAAAACTTGGCATTAGATGTTACCTGAAACAGGTTTTATTGATGTGACTGATGAATGTTATATGGCTGATAAAAGTTTAGAGCAGAGGGAACTTTTTAAACTTCAAACAATGTCAGATCAGAAAAAGGTAAATTAACAGCGCTTTGCAAATGTAATACAGCACTTAGACTGAACACATCATGCTCATTGCAGAATTTATGGACTTGACATTAGGATCGTTCCATGAAAGATAGACACGTTGACTAGCTAATGTGAATGTTGTATATAAATGATTTTTCAGCATGTTTTGTGTTTGTATTCTGGTTTTAATCCATATGGGTTTACCCATTTATCACAAAAATTTTAACCAACAGCAGCTCCAAGTTAGCAGCAAAAAGTAATGTACATTTTTCAAACAGTGTTGTTAATTATGTATTTAATATCACACTTTTTTATGCTCATTTTTTACTTTTTCACCACTTATTTAGAAATAATTAGACTTGTACCTCTTGCACTGTTGGCATGTATGACAATGGCTAATGCACTAACTGCCTCAGCCAATCTTGACTTGATATGTCATGATGTGAGTTTACATGCCACATCACTAAAACTACATTGTACCCTGGCTTTAAAAATGACTCCACCACTGCTGTTTTGGGGCAAAATTGAAGCTCAGAGGAAGGCAACCCAGGAACTGCCCCAGCAACTGGCCGTGCGACCTATATTATTGTTTAGGATCCTGCCATCCCTGCCACAATGGAAGTATGACAGGTGAGCCAGGCGAAAGGAATCATTTACGCTCCAAGTGTCATTCTGGTTCCCAACCTTGTGCCAGCAGACAACTGAATTAATCTAGAGACAATCAAACAGAGGAGATAAGAAACCATGTTTCTCTATCCCCAAGGCTGCTGCTTTCTGACACTGACTTCACTCCTACTGCCTGTAGACAGCCTATCAGTGGGCACCAGACTCCTGCAGTTCAGCTTGTTCCCACAAATTGGAAAGGTGACTGAAGTCATTTTGGAGGGGCTTAGGATTTTGGTTTTCACTCTTGTCTGGACTGGGTTCTTCTTCATTGTTGGATCTTGTCAGAGCAGCATTGTGAGGGAAGGAATTTAGACCTTCGATTGTGGAGGTAATCTTGAGAAGAAGAAGACCCTCCACTCTGAAGGCTTATGAGGGAAAAGTGGTGTGTTGCTAGGGACAGGTATAAAGTCAGTACCTTTGTTCTTTTTAGTTCCTGGATTCCTCAACTTCTTGACAACTTTTTTCTCTGGCATGATGAGGAGAGAAAGTTGGCACCAGTTACCATTAAAGGCTACTGCTCCATTATATTTGACACATTAAGGCACCATGGCAGAGGAGAAATATTTTCATGATAAAGATCTATCAGACCTGTTTACCAGTTTTGATTTGAACAGACCAAAATCCCTCACCCTGTTTCCAAAATGAACTCTGTTCTGGGTCCTAACATTGCTCAACTCAGTGAAGTTTGAACAATTAGCCAGAACATTGCAGAAGTTGTTACTGTACAAAACCTATTTCCTGATAGCTTTAGCTTCAACTTACAGGGTGACAGTTGACCTGAACTATCTTCAGTTCAGATTGGATGGTTCAATGATGCTCATGACACAGACAGGCATTTGGGCCAAGAACCAGTTACAGTCAGAGGGTAATCAGAGAGTCTTCATACACCACCTCTCATATATTGATAAGTCACAAGCAACAGCCATGCAAGATCCTGTCCGAACTCTCAAGGCCAACTTTAAGCACAAAGAGACAAGTCATGTCAACTGTAAAAGATGCTTTCTCCCTTCAAAGGTGGGAAAGCAGGATATCACATCTCAAGTCCTTTCTTCATGGCTTTAGTGGGTTACACACTAACCATACTGTGACATCTAAAAAAATCAGAGTCACCTCATGAAGATTTCAACTGATGAAATTAGAGTGATTGCTGAGAGCCTCACATTCAAATGCAATTTATTGATCCTAAATATCATAGAAGCTGTTGGCTAGCATGCAGAGTCAACCTTCTTGAGTCATTATCTCAGGGATTTATCTTGGCAGAGACAAAATTTTATTCTGGTTGGTCTTGTGGCTGCAGCCCAGATGACCACCAGATGTTGTTAAACCTACATAGGCACATAGCTTAACTAGATTTACAAGAGATTTCAACAATATGAGGACATCAGTTATCTTAACCAGATAGAGCATTTTTCTTTAAGTAGGAGAACAGGTTATCATTCACTTGTGGAATACAATAATTTTTCCTTAGAAGGATACCTGAGGTGTATGTGCAATGCTTAGCATTCCTGCCAGCTATTACATATTCTCTCAATATTAATTTGATCATGGATTGTATTCAAAGGAGAAAGCAAATTTTGAACTGATTATTTTTCTCCGATAATACTTACCAAGTCACATTACCTGATGACCCTCCCAATCACCCCACTATGCATGCATCATTGTTGGTAGTTTGCTTAGCTTGAAACTGGCAAAAACTAGTGGTGGAAAGGGAAGGTAATGGGCAAGAGTTACTGCAATTTGTCAGTTTGATATAGACAGAATTGATGAATTGTTTTTGTCTTTTAGTAGAGCTGGATTTGGGAGGTAGCAGGCTTATATTCCTGATAATAATGTGATTGGTTAAGTATTCTCATATTTACTTCTGCTTCTTAATGATGTTTCAGAGGTTGAATGTCTTTAAAATAAATGTAATTTATATTGAAAAGCAATCAATTTAATAAGAAAAAGCCATTTTATTGATAATTATTCCCAATGTGAGTACATATATTAAACCATTTAACGGACCCCCCACTGTCTTTTTATTGTCTGTATCTATCAAGTTGGCATCTCTATATTAAATTTTCAGAGGTCTCTTTGTAACTCGCTCCACTGCTCATAGTGTGGAAGATGTTTTTGGCCTTGTTGTGAGCAGATTATCAGGTGAGAGGTGTAGTTTGGTATGAACATTTGTCTCAGAGCCTTACATTTTCATTTTGGGGATTTGGAATGGTTAGCACCATTTTTTATAGAGTTTGCCTCTTGTTAAGAAAATTCTTTTCTCATAGAAACTTGGAATGTTGCTTGAAATTATTATACCTCAATAATTATTTAACACATTAACCCCTGGAGCTTTTTGTCATTTTCGCCTGAAAATCGAGTAGGAAACACATTTTGAGAGCTATTTCTGAATAGACTCGAAAACACCAAATCCCTGGTGATCTTTCAATAACATATTGCCTAGTTGTGTTACAAACATCGTTTTTCATTGGCTATTTGACTTGCGCATGAGCAGAAGGGTAAAAGTTGGAGTTCTTATTTTTTTTGTTGTTGTTTTTTGCTAAACGGAGCCATTATTATTGTATGAAGACCACTCTTTATTCCAAATGCCCATCTTATCCTACTTTTTGCAAAAGGCTCATCTGTCTGTTTGCAGTTCATGCCGGTTTGCCTTGGATGTGAGACCAAAAATTTTAAAATCCGAACACAAAATCGGATTCCGACCACAGGCGAATTTTGGGTAGAAAAATGTCTGGTCCAAAATAATTTTTTAAAATCTGTATTTTGTAGTGCAACTAGATATTCCAGATTATTTGGTATCATTGTAGAGCTACATCTGTCTTCCTTTCTATAATACCACCCACTTTAGTGTATCATGCATGACCATGACGCTACAGAGCTCGGCAGTAGGCTACTACCTCCTGCCCCGTTAAGTCATCGCTAGGGGTTAATGTGTTAACATATTCTGATGGAATTTGGTAAGATTGCAAGCAATCTGTTCTCTCTTAGATCTTGATCTGTCTTTTATGGGCTTTGTTTCATGGGTTTACGAGATACATTTTATCTTGAACTTCATGTTTACATTAATTTGGAAGGGTTTATCTTCCTAAATGTGCAATTCATATTTTTATTTTTCAGTTGTTATCTTTAGTTTGCACCACATGGCCACTATTGTGCTGAAGTGCCATCAAACACTACTACATACTCTATACTCATCTGCTCTATTTTGGAGTTAATTACGGCTGCTGTGAATTAGCATCATATCTTTATATTATAATCAGCATAGCTCAGGAACCTCGCAGATATTTGGGATGCAATTTGATGTGATCATTTATTTTACTGTCCTAGTTATGGTTTTTATGGGTTTTGTTGTATCTACTCCATTTTGGTCACTTATGATTCCTAGTAATTTGTTATGTATCTTTATGTGGTATGTTGCTTGTATTTTCTGAGTCACTGAAGGAGTTGGATTTCAAACATTCCATATCATCATTAAGATGCCCATTTTCTCCTGACTTTGTATCTGAAGTTTACCTATTTAAGACTGTGTGGAGCATATTGTATTAATTGCAATGATTTGATGAATAATAAGTTTGGTTGAGATTTTTTAAAATCCCTGGTATTTTTATTTATACATTTATATGGTGTTTACATTTTGTCTGATTACTGTTGTGAACAAATGAGTCAGTCATGTTCTTAAAGCTGTCTTTTATCAAATATGGAATTAACCAAATCACATTCATGAATTTAGTAAGTTCAACGTTGTTTTGTTTTGCACATTGACCTCATGCTAGTCAACAGTAATGCACAAAACACTGTTTAATATCTGATGCAGATCTTAATTCATACTCTGATGTATGTATGAGAAGGTTGCTTGCAGACGTGTCAGTTGTATCAAAAACAAGTTTTGTTTCAAAATATTGTAATTCTGTGATGCATTGTGACATAATGTCACAAATTGACTTTCATGTCTTGTGTATGCTTGGTGTCACATTTGGGCTTGTTTGAATGATCAGATGAAAAAGCTCTCGAGGTCAGCTGAGAAAATTTAGTATGGTTGTTTGAATCTATATGTAGATGACCTGATTTGATATCATTTGATTGAGTTTTAATCACTTTTCAGTACATATTAATAAAGATAACACTTTTTATTTTTTTACATTTTGGTTCAGAAACAGAAATAGGTTATTTAAATTTAAACTTTATTGATTTCGACAGTTTGAAAAATTCGTTTTCATGACTGGAGAGGAACAACATGACACTGATATACAGATGTAGTTGACCTTTGATTTTCATGTCATAAAAAATAATTTTTCTATTTTAAAAGTAAGGAAACTCAGTACATTGTGGAAATTGCACTTTTTTGAGGAAAGCTACATTACACAAAAAGGATGTGACATAGATGAAATTTGATAAGCAGGTTTGAATGCATACAAAAGTGACCAGATTATGTTTTCCTTCAGCTAAAGCAGTTTTTCCATTGTTTTTGTTGTTCCCTGCTTTTTTCTTTCCCACTGATGATTATGCAGTATAATTCCCTTATTGCTTTTCAACTACATTTGGTGAAAATGCATTTTTTGACCTTGAGTTTGATTGCCAGCATTACTATATGTTTTTTGTTTAGTTGTGTTATGTCCCTGATTAGCAGTTATATCAGCTTTAATTTGCGCATAACAACTTCCTTAATATTGTTCAATTTCACACTTTTTGCTGCTTGATTGTTTAACCTAAGACATTTCTTTTTGAATGCCTTGGTTGCTTACCTCTATGACAATGGAGCGAAGGTCTTAGTTGTAGAAAAGGTGTTGATTTAAGATCTTTTAATTTTTTTTAATTTGCTATGTCCTAAGTCCCTTGTTGGATTTTGTTCATTCTTGGCATGAATCATTATGAAGATAAAACAATTCATTCTGCAGCACTCTCCTTGTCCATTTGAATTTGAAAATCTTGTTATCACTTCTTCTTCAGAATGTATTGTTATATTGGCATGGGTTTTTCACTAAAAAGTCTTTAATGATGTCTAGCTTGTCCTAAATGAATGTAGTGCCAATCTTAAATGTGGTATGTCTGTCACACTGGCTAATTTGAGAATCTCTTTGCTCAAGAATGGTAGAGATGTTTTCAACACTCATCAGTTTTAAAGAAGAAATGATCAAATCTTGAATTCATGGAAAACCTTTAATAGCTATTCCTTCTAAATGTATGATTATATTGGAGTTTTCAATAAAATGTTTTCTAATGATGTGTATCTGGTCCTAAAGGAACATTTGTGTAAACCTTATGTCCAGTAAGGCTATCAATGGCTAATTTGAAAATCCTTTCACCCTAGATTACAATATATGGTTTCAATAGTCATCAGTTTAAAGGAAGAAATGCTCTTATCTTTAATTCCTCAACAATTCATTTTGGATACTAGAGCATCAGCACCCTTAAAGATCCTCTTGTTATTCTGATGATTTGAAGTGGAACACATAGATCACTGATAGATACAAGTCAACCTTGTTGTCAGTAGTATGTTTTTTTGCTTCTTATGTATTGCTTTGAGATAATTAAAATCAATTGCAACAACTCCTAAATATCTGAATGTGACTCCTGGAATTTTCAACTTTGGGGTGATTTGACTAAAGAAATTCTAGCAGGAGCTGTTTTATTTTTGCCCCTGAATTGATAGCAACATGGGGTTTTCACTAAAAGATTTATTGTTGTATCTAGTTCTATCAATGAATGTCATACTGTTCTAACATTCAGTGTTGCCACCATAGCAGCTATGGTAAAAATCTTGTTATAGCTTTTCATCTTCACCAGAAAGTTGCATCCACAAGGGATTTTCACTCAAACTGGAAGGCTTTTTATGTTGTCAAACTGGTGTTAAATGAAGATTGTGCTGCTTGGACATCAAACATGGTCTTCACAGTGGCAATCCTAAAAATATATCACAACTTGTCCTTTGTGGAAAGTCATATTGACATTAGGTTTTCAGCAAAAGACTTTTTACGATGTCTAGTTTTTCCTGAATGAAAATGGAGCTGATTTGACACCCATTAATGTCACCATGGCAGTCATATTGAAAATCTTATTGCAGCCCCTCCTAATAAGAAAGTTGTTTTGAAATGCATTTCTACAAGAAGACTAATTATATCAAAATGAATGGTGCCAATCTGATCTCAGATCTGTACACCACCATGGCAGTCGTATCAAAATTCTTTTTATTACTACTTCTGCTGATTGGAAAGTAATACTGATGGGGTTTTCACCAGAAATCCTCTTATGTTGTCTAGTTAGCCCTGACTAATAATAATAATAATAATAATAATATTATTAAGACGACTTTATTTAAATGCTGATCTGACATTCAATATGGCCACCATATAAGAATCTTTTTATTGCTACTTCTCCAGAATTGATGGTGATGTCAGGATAGGATTTTCGTCCAGTGACTTTTCCTGATACCTGGTTGGTTCTAAATGCAAAAGATGTCAAATATTAAATATGGCTGCCATGATAGCTGTTTTAAATTTGCTTGAATAATGTAAAACTGAGGATTTTGTGCTCCTGATATGAATACTTTGGTTATGTTTTTGCACTGTCAGAAATAGTAGTATGAATTTGGCAACTATTCCATGCACAGATATACTTTCCTATCTGTAAAATTCAGTGTTGCGCACATTGAGACATATACCTGCCTACATTAGTGTCGTATATATGATGTGGAATGAAAAACCACACAGGGTCAAATACCACTCCATTGGAAAACAGTGCAGCTTTTCCAGTGTAGGTTAAGAGTATTGCATAAGTAGTTATCATTTCAGAAGTGTGCAATACTTGTTACATTTTGGTTACTGATCCACGTATAATAACATGGAAAAGATGGAGTAAGCTTCATGCAAAAGCACAACAATGTTTATAACATTCTGAAATTATATGATAGGTTTTACCACCAAGTCTGTATTTGAGCTGTGGAATTAGAAACCACAACTCCCTCTTATATAATGATAATCCTTATTTCAAATTGTCATGGCTTCTGGGTACATCCACCCATTTTCCATAAACAATTGAAAATGCAACATATTTAGCAGATATTTAGTACAAAAATGTACTATTTTCAACCTTTTTCTTAAATTTTGTTTCAAAAGGCTTGCAAGACTAAAATTTTACAAAGAATATATGTATATTGTGTTTTCCATATGTTTATGTGATCAAGCTCTGGTAGAAAAGTTAATTAATAATGCCTTTTCTCATACATCTATGTAGCACATGACAGACTACATGTGTCTGTGTTGTAGGTACATGATGCCATGAGTTTCATGTAAATAATATTATTTTCATCCACTTGCAACAGTGTGATGTATTTTATGTTTGTTTATAAATAGACCATTACAGACGGTTTGAACACATTTATCAACAGTTTAATCCAGGGTATTACATATGTCAGGTATATTTTCTATTGGGATCACACCACTATTTAATTTTTCATGGACATTAGTGTTAACATTTAAGAAAAACTGATTTTTATGCATTAGCTTCCTGTAGGCTCAGAGTTGCAGAATAGACCTGATGCTTCTCCTGCATATTGTTAGTTGTGACTGTATGGGGGCAACTCATTTTCCATGTGTTGCATCTTCTGATGTTGGAGGAGAGGACCCTGGTAATTAAGTAAAGGTGAAGCCAGTGATTGCCACTCTGATGCATTGCACCACTATAGCTTCATCTGTATCTAAAAAGGTGGTCAAAAGGGTCAGATCTGACTTATCAGCTGGTCATGCCATGGTTCAGGGGCTATGTTAAATGATATCCAATCACACTGATCTGTGTACTGGAACTTATTTATTAAAGGTCTGCATTTTGATGGCAGTAAAATACTGTTTTTCATGTTAAAGCAGTGAGTTGAAATAGCAGTATTTAAATGCAAATTGCTTTCAGTGTCATTTATAATCTATTTTAAATCTTTGGATAGATAATGGTTTCAGTTATTCAGCAAATATTTGTGACAGGAGAAAGAAAGACAGAAACAAATAGTGCATGAAAACAATCATAAATCAGTGTTGGAAAAATGAAAAAAAATTATTTATATAAAATTGAAAAGCCCAAAAACAATAATCCTCAGGGGCTTGAACTGCTAATATAAAGTCCATTGCTGTCTTGGCAATTTATCATTCTCTGGTATATTTTCAAAGTGAGTAAAATGTTGATCTACATCTTTTTCTTTACAAGGAGGTAGTAATCTAATAGTTTTAGTAACATCAAAAACTGAACTTTCATGAGTACATAAGCATCTATATAGATCTTTGCAATTTTGTGTTCTTTAATATCTTAGAACAGACCTATACATGTATGCCACCATTACTAAAGATGATCGGCACAATTGACAGCCATGAATAAATATTACAAATATACACAATGTATATATATAATTTGTGAATATGTTTTATGCTTGTATTCTGGTTCTGAACCATATAGATTTTGCCCATTTATGACAAGAACTTGAACCAACTGCAGATCCAGATTAGTAGCAAAACTAAATACTTATTTTTCATACAATTTATTGACTGCAATTATGGAATGTGATATCTTGATTTCACTTTGTTTGCTCAAATTGTGCTTTTTTGGCCACTTAGGTTACACTTGCACCTTCCTAGGGTTTGGCAGGTTAATATCTTAAGATAATCAATCCAGTACACAATCAGGAACTTAAGATTATGTACTGGTGGATTCGGAAATTCCCTTTGAAAAAGCCTCATTAGTGCAGTACCTACTAATTTTGCATTGCTTTCTCTTTCATTGTATTTTCATATACATGTTTCAGAAACAATAATGCCTCAGGTGTTGGCAGATGTGGGCACAAAGAGGCAGTATGGGACATACACCACCTGTCTTGTATTCATGGCGTGTACACACTGACAGTTGCCCCATTTGTTATTTGTGGTCCTACAGTGTGTGTGTGTGTGTGATTTAGATTTTAAACTTAGCTTTAACAATCTTAGTCATATTGCTATGATGTCTGCAGTGTGGCAGTTTATAGTGAGGTCTAGCACTGGGGCATCATGCCACTGACATGTAGCATCATGTCACACCAAGTCACATTTTCCTAATGCCATGCCAAACAGTCCTATTATTTTTAATTTATCTTGTGTTACTTCATGTGAATATTTGTTTGGAAGACTTTATCTTCACCAATGTTTTCTGCAGTTCTTAAATGTTTATTTTTTGCCATGTAGCCATTATTTTTCTGTGTTTATAATTGCTGATACTTATAAAATTGAATGCACTAGATGACCCAATACATAGCACATGTACTTCATCATGAAAGAAATCACAATGTTTCTGAACTATTAAAATAGTTTGCTTTATTACATAGTCTATGCACATTACATTTAGTGTGTGCAGTTTAATATTTTTGATATTACAACATGTTAACCTATCACTTTAATATGTTATTCTGATTCTTTTATATAATCCCATGAAATTCTTTATTATCTTTATGGATTGGCTGTGATCATGTGAATTTTTGGCACTATTTTTTTAATCAAATTGCCTAAGGTGGTGCTCTACAGTTTCATATATTGCAAAGGGTTAAATTTTTAAAGAAAAATAATTTACCATTTTCCTTGCTTGGTTATACTGGCTATTAAATAAGACTTTGTACATCTTCTTAGGTATTGTTAAAAGAACTTTTAATTCCCTTTATTTTGGTTTATGATTGATTGGTGTAATATGGGTTGTAGATTATACAGTTTGGCCTTACTTCAGATGTGCACCTATCAAATAACTGCTAGCTCTGCTTGATAATTCCACTTCCTAGACTTCAGAAGTAAATTGTAAAAAAAAGAGCCGATAACCTTTTTTCACATTTTATATATTTGGTAATTCATTCATTGCACTTTCACGAGCTGGTATTATCTACTCCAGCAAAATGTGTTTCCCTACTTTAATAACTGCTAAAGATACTGTAGTGTACTTTTAGACTAATTCAGGCTGATTTTTCAAACACATAGGAGCAGTCATTTTGTTTAGCTGTGCGATTGCATACAATTTCCACTAGCACTATATTCAAAGAAATTCCAGCCAGAGCACTTGTAAGTAACATAGAGATATGCCAACATTCTCTCCACTTTGTATGTTGCATATGCAGACACTTTCACTTTACACCTGTTAATCTTGCAAAATTCATAATATCTGTAGAGTGTCCTCCAATGGGACCTTGGAAAAAATGGTCATGTCTGTCACAGGGGCTTGGTGGGCATGTTTACACTGAAAAATAGCATAAATCCCCATACACAATAAATTAAACTAAGGCTGATAGCAGGCATGGTGGGAGGGATGGTTGGTATACCTGTAACATGGAATCCACACATACAAGTGTGGTTTAAATGTTAACTGATAGAAGTAAATAAACTCACAGAAGAATGTGGACATAAGCTGGTCTCCCAACTGAACTTTATCAAACCACAACATTTTTATGTGGTAAAATAGCTCAGACAAGCTAATGTTTCTGATTATGCAATGTTATTCTGACTCTGAATACAATTTGTCTATGTCTATAGTAATATAATGTTCCAAATCAAATAATGCAAATATCTGGTCACAGGTACATGACAGTAAATCTAGATTTTCTGCATCTTGTAATCAAGACTTTGCATGAATATTCCAACAATGAATGCTTAGTAGTTGAACTGACACACTTTAGGTGTGAACCTGGATAGTCTACACAAACCCATGTCAAGCTATGTGACATCACATGCATCTGACATTTTGTGTTAAACAATGATTTTGTCTGTGTCAAATGTTCTGTTTATTTGAAGGACAGTTGCTCTTTGAGTTTTAAAAAAAATTATTTTTAAATAATAATATTATATTTATGAAACTCATTGAATAGTGCCCAACATTTGCTTGCCATAAATTCATTATTAAATCATTACCCCTCTAAGATCCTCTCTTTATGTCATTTTCTCATGATAAATGTCTATGAAAAAGGGTACTGATAAAAGCTATCTTAATCATTAGTTTTGCACTGAGTTTGCACAATTTAAAGTTAGCCTGCTAGAAAAAATGAAATTCTGGATATGCACAGACAGAATTACTAATTAGTTGTCTTATTCCAACATTTATAAAAATATAATACCTAAATTCACTGTATGCTAACCTGAGTCTGATTAGCACTATCAAGCATGTATTTGGATGTATTGATCTAGTTGTTACCTTCTTATTTTTCCATTTTATGAAACTTGTGCATGCTGGTCAGCTAAATTGTTATACTACTATCTCAGATCTGGGGGAGGCTGCACATATAGTAAGAATTGAATCAGATGACCATAACACCTCCTACTATCATTTTACTACAGGTCTTAGATGTCAGAGAAAGGATTTGACTACTTCTACTGTCTCTTAAATTTTTTTTACGTTTCAGCTCAAAGATATTTTGATTTGTCCAAATCCTGATAAATATTTGAGAGATATCGGTACTTAACTGAAATAAACGAGGAGCAAATTGCTGTGCATCTTGTTGCATATTTGAACTATAACATACAAACAAATTAGTCTTTGGTAATGCCCAGCCTTTATAAATACATTTTCAACAAACACCTATCTTGGTCGTAGATTGTTTGAGTGCAGATCTTCAGCTACCAAACACTTGGGTGTGATCTATAAACATTAATTTTTTTTGTGGTTATGGCATGTCAGCATATTAAGATATTTATAGCAAAATATGTTTTGCCTAAGTATAAGGAAAAAGATACTAACAACAACCACTATACTATAGTTCGCTCTGCACAGCATCACAAATGATATCCACATCTGTTTCTCATTGAATTTTCATAGCAGCATCTCAAAATTTAGCTAAAATTTCCAAATTCATTTTGTGTATGAATGATTTGAAAAATTCATATTGACATACAGTGCAATACCATTCATTTGATACATGCTGAATATCAAAGGGAGGAATTACATTATGGGCAAATTGGAAAGCTGCTCACTTCTTAGTAAACAAATCGACTCTTTTGCTTATTGCAGCATTGAACAATATCATGTAAACAGACCACCCTGTTTTAGCATGTATTTTAATCAGATGTGTTATGCTGTATGTCGATTCAAACAGTGTTGAAATATTTTGTGTGCAAAATGAATTAGTTACTTGTAACTGCATTTAATGATGCTAGCCTGAAAATTTACTGAGCTACAGATACAGATATCATTTGCAATGTAGAACAAACTATAGGTAACTATTATAATCACCTTCAAAACGTGTTTGAACATCTGCCTCCAGTTTAACTGAAGATCTCAGTTTTTTAAAAACAGATTTTTCAATATCTTTTTCATTCCTTAGGTAGGAATTATGAATTTTTCACACAATGTTAATCAGGCATTAACAGTTTTTGATATCCTGTATTGCACTGAAATTAGTCTTATTTTTATTTCAGAGTTAAAATTGAGGATTTCCTCATAGTTAGGTGATTACTTATCTAGTTTTTCAAGACTTAAAGGACTTCGGGTATAAAATTTTAAAACTAAAGAGTTTTCTTTTTTCATCCTTTGTATTATATCTGCCTTTCAGTAAATAGATGTAAGGTCATAAATATCATAAACAAGAAAAGAAAATCTAAATCATTAATCATTTTGAGAAATTTAGTGAAATTGGAGTCCTGATTTAAAAAAATGATGCAGTTGGGCTTGATTGGATATGCCCATCTATTAAGTGTAGATGATTTTTAGATACATATTGTAAGTCTGCTTGTTGCCAAGTACTGATTTTGTTAAAAATAGTAGATTGGAATAAGATAATATTGCTGGATGGAATCCTATAGTATAATTGTATGAAAGGAAAAATCCTATTTATAAGTAAATAGTTTTGAGAGAATTCTACTGAAGCATTGAATATTGAATATTGAAACTGAAGCAGAATCAAACCAGAACTTAAAATGTCACATTTTCTTTTGTTCATTTGATAATTTATTACATCAACAAAATTTTTTTTTATTTTTATATCTCATCAGAATGTTTTCATTTTAATTTTACAAATACTTGCCTGCCATGCAATTCTTTGGGAAAAAATGTTTTACAGAAGCCACTAGAATTTCAGGATCCCAGATGTGCATTTTTTTGCACATGTGATTTAAAAATATAAATTGGGTTGACCTTATCCAAACAAGGTAAACCAAACCAGTCCTATATAGCTTAACATAAAATTTACACATCAAAATCAGTTCTCTTTATATGAATTAGATTAAGTGTTTTTATTGCTTTACACAATGTTGTGGCATGTTTCACATGGCTTAAGAAAGTAATTGCCAAGGCCGCCATGTATAGCCTATCTTGTGCTGAAAAATGGCATTAAATCCTACAACAACAACAACAACAATTACCAATGCAGTACTTTGATGACTTGATTTATAAGTTTGTTCTGACTTTTTTACTTTATTCGTGCAACAGAATTAACATGATCATACAGATAGTACTAAACTGATTCAGCTGAGATTTTTAAAAAATTATGTAGAAAATCCAATTAGACGTTTGTGCCATTAAAGTAATTTTGTTGAAACTTATCTGCACAGATGTAATTGTTCTTAAAGTAGAATTGACCTTATAATCATTGCATGCATTTCACCACTCATTTACTCCTGTAACTAGCATATATTTATTTTCATAGAAAACTCCTAAATGAATTTTTGCATGCTGTTAAACAAGTTACCATTTTTGAACCGTGCTTGCCCCAGCACTTATAATGAAAGAATCTTCTTGTATTTCCATTCCAGCATCTGCATCAATTCTGGCGTGATACAAATTGTGGCTTTCAACCAAATACATACATGGGTCCAGTGACTAGATATCAGTTGGTTGAAAATCCACATCAGTCTCCGTATCAAAGTGGGCAGTTCTACAGACAATACTCTAAACTGGGTCAGCCACATTTTCCACCTCGTGAAATTCCACCCAATTTTGTTCCACATCATGAAAGTCCTTATTGGCGATGTAATAGTGACTGTTCACCCTATGACCAGGCTTTTTTCATGGGTCAGCCACAGAATCCAAATGGTAAGTCTATGAGTCCCTTACAATTCATCAAATCAAGATCATTAACTCTATATCTACAGGAAGAAGATATAACAAGAATATGCTGCTGATGATGTAGGAATGAAAAATGAAAGTATATTACAGGAACCCAGTGATCTATGTTGTGGTATTCTACATGGGTCTGTTCATGGACCTGTTCTCTTAATTCTGTACACTTAGTCGCTTTCAAGTGTCATAGATCATCATCCAGTGTCTCACCAGTTGTACGCTGATGACACCCAAATATACAAATCTAGCCACCCAACTGAAGTTGATGCTGCCATCCAAGGTGTAGAGAGGTGCATTTCTGATGTGAAATCATGGATGACATGTAACAAGCTGCAAATAAATGATGATAAAACTGAGGACATTCTGATCATAACACAAAGACTTTCTCATTCACATCCTTTACCTCAAACAATAAATATCAGCAACACCAACATTAAATTCACACAATCAGTATGAAACCTAGGTGTTACTCTGGACAGTACTCTCACATTGCACCAGCATGTCATGAACATATGTAAGGCTGCATATCTTGAGCTGAGACGCATAAGCTCCATTTGCAAATATCTTTCAGTTGATGCCACTAAAACACTTTGTGTTCATTAGTACTTTCAAGACTGGACTGCTGTAACTCAATTCTGTCTGGTTCATCTCAATATCTGCTCCAGAAACTTCAAAAAGTTCAAAACACAGCTGCTCGGATCATACTTAGAGTACCATGATCAGAGCACACCTTCCCGCTGCTCTGTACCCTACACTGGCTATCCATTCGATCCAGAATCAAGCACAAAATTTGTTCTCTGTGCTACATTTCACTGACGGACTCCAGTCCAACATACCAATCTGACCTCACCCATGTGTACACACCAGCAAGATACTTACGCTCCTCTTCTGACAATCATATATTCATTATTCCCACTATGAAAACAAAGTCATATGGACAGCATTCTTTTGCATACCAGGGCCCAGCAACGTGGAATGAGTTGCCCACTGAACTTAGACACAAAGACAGTGATCCCATTCAAGAGTGCTCTAAAAAGTCATTTATTTCGACTGCAAGAACAAACTTAAAGACCTAATAATGTTTCCTACCTTAAATATTCTCAGCATTTTTGTAATCATATCATTATATATGTTTTTTTATCTTATAGGTGTTGTCTAATGTTGTAAAGCGCTTAGAGCTTCTAAAGATTAGGTGCTATACAAAGTCCTCATTATTATTTTATATATATATATATATATATATATATATATATATATATATATATATATATATATATATATATATATATATATTCATTACTGTTAAAGCAGTGCCAACTTGAGCTGTTGAGCTAGAGGAGCAACCACTCTGTAACTAAGTTAGCTAATCATTTGCATACCAAAAAAGAGGTATAATGTATTGGTATTATTTGCCATATATATCTGACACATGAGCTAAAACTGTAAAATAACTATTTAAAGATTTGACATGTTATATATTGGACATTAGGTGCCCATAATTATCACATGCATTTATTTGGTCATTATATTTTCCCAGTTGTTTCAAGACTAAAGCTGCAAAGTAAAAGGCATAAGATGTGCGAAAGCTTATTTTTGGACTTAACCATACCATTTTCACTTCATATTCTAGGGAAATAATTTATTTGCTGAATTTTACAAAGCCTGCTGCTTTTCACTGTTTTCTGTTTCTTATTTTAAGAGCATTGACTTGTAACAGTATGTATGTATATATGTATGTGTATATATATGCACACAGTACATCTTGCATAATTTTTCAGTTCTCCATGCCTCGTGGTGGGGGTGGAGAGGATTAAGAAAAAAACCTCCACATCCTCCTGTTATTTTGGCGGAATTCACACCACTCTTATTTATGAAGTCACATCTAATGACCACTGTGGTGTTGGTATGGTTTTCTGTATATGATCCCTGAAGGGGTGCTCTAAAGAATTTCAGACAGAGAGAGAGAGCCTCTAATTTATCAACATTAATATCTCATTCGGTGGGAATTTTCTTAATTTTTTTAATACTCAGTCAGTTAATCATAAACATTTGCTAGTTCTGACTAAAATAATGTATGATAAAATAATGCCTAATCAAATTTTACATAATACTGACATAATGACAGTGCTTCACAAGCTATTAATACTCTGTTTTGCACAAAGACTCTAACTTTGTTTCTCAATTCTGTGTTATCAGAATCAGCAGATGCATTTGTGTTCTTGTTTCAGTTTGCACAATATATTTTCTTAATGATTATTTGAAAATCAGTGATATTGTACTCTCTGCAGTGAAAAGAAGCAATAAACATTGAACAAATTTATAACAAAATCACATGCATACCTGACTGAAGTGAAAAAAAATTGCACAGTTCTGATGGTTGCCCCATACACAAAGCACTCATTAATATACTATAGAATTTGTTCTGACATCCTATGACAGGATCATAGAACTGTAATTAAAACTTTAGAAGTATAGTTCTGGCGGTAGCTGCATGTGCATACAAAAGCAAATATTGTTGCTAATAGCTATCTGACCAAATACTGTTCTGTAATATAAAGATGAAACGTTCTTTCTCATACAGAATTTCTATATGTTGATAAGAAAAGAAGATGCACTTAATAATATGTTTTCATGAGTAGGTTTTTACTAACAGATACACAGATATGCATGTCAGATAGAGAGAGCATTGTTACAATTTTTAACGTTAATTTAAACTGAACTATTTAATATTAAGTAGCACAGTAACAGCTTTTTTCACAAGTGTTCCTAGAAAGGGCACCAGTAGTCAGGGGTCAAAGGTGGTGGGAGCACCCTTTAATATTTATCTATATGTAGCTTGGGTTCTGAGACAGAAAATTCGTTATTATTTAGGCCCCGCTGTGCAGATTTTAACAAGTTGTAACAGGGGCCTTTGCAAAGCATCCATCATTAAATTATGTAGTGCTGCTTTTCTAAGATCCCAGGGCTTGAATGATTACAGTGTAATATACAAAAGTACAGTAAGAGGTGAATTTTCTCAGTTGTATGTTATGATTTGACTTAAAGACCTATTTTTTCTTTCTTTTTGGTGTCAGCGACTAAGACCATGAAGATTGCATTTTTTATATAAAAAAGATCAAAAAAAGCAAATCACAAGACTTCCTAAATAGGATGCAACCGCATGGACAATAAAAAGCACTCCAGTTAATGATGGCTCTCATCTGTTCACCTAAGTCAGTTGATCTTTCTCTGTTTTATTTCAGCTCCACTACCAAGAAAAAAGTGTCCATAGGTGATGACTTTGAATTCTTATTAGAAAGAGTGTCACATGATGGTGACATTGAAGATCTAATCTATCCAGATTCTTCAACAACAGTTATCAAATTTAAGGATCCTTTGGTTAGGAATATAAATGAAAAGTGACCCAAATTGTACATTACAAAATCATTACAACCATGTTTGCTCTACAACTGTTGCTTTAGTAAAATGAGACAGTCTTTGTTAGGCAGAACAGACAAATCACCATGTACTTTAGCATTTTGGGAAACTTTAATAATATATCTATAATTTACTAATTAATTATTTTCCTTTGAATTTGCTTATATATTTCTCTGTTTATTCTGGTTTAAGAATGGAGAAATTGTAAAATGGTGTAATCTTGGAGAAGTTACTTGTATGTTCAGTTTCAGTACCATGATTACTGTTATAAGGTATTGTCTTACAGCTCTGTCTTCTTTGTGCAAATTTGATATTGTTTTTGTTTTAAAAAATGTTTTATTCACAGACAGAGTATTGCAGAAACAATTAACCAGTCAAGAGAGGGAAGCTTATCCTTGGGCTGATAAATATGTAAAACTGGTTGATAATGGAGGTGAGAAAGATGAGAAACCAAAGACAACAGTTGAAGTCACAGGTTTTCCTAAGGATTTAACAAAAGACATATTTGAAATGTACTTTGAGAATGAAAGACGGTCTGGTGGCGGTCCAATCCATAAGACGGAACTGCAGGAAGGAGTATGCCGGATTACCTTTGAATCTGAAACTGGTATGTCAAACAAGTATTTCTTAGAGGTTATGTTTGTTTTGTTTTTCCATGTACATAAGTGAAATATAGAATCTATGTTGGGGTTTGGACCGAGACAAAGAAATCCCAGTCAAGGGGTTATATTATTTGTCTCCCGACGAGGCTTGCCCTCGTGGGGAGAAATATAATGTAACCCCGCGACTGGGATTTCCTTGTCTTGGTCCAAACCCCAATGTATATTATTTTTCTCACCCAATATTTTCCTTTAAAGTAAAATGAATTCTTCACTAGTGTTCACGTCCAATGTTTACATGTGGCGCATGAATATAAATATGTTAATGAGGGCTGTGGTGTGACCGTTGCATCCGAAGTACACAGTTTATACGTGTGAGCAAAGAAAAATGACAACATAAAATGTCGCATAGTAATGAGGTATTATCACATTTAATATATGGATGTTATATGAAATTGGCAGTAAATAATTAATATTTATTGCAAGAAACTTTTATTTTCATCAGTTCCAATTTGGAAAGTTATATTGTAAATAACGAAACTATACTGGCTACTCAGCTCTACTGTAGTTGTACTTAGTACAAGCAGTTACAAAGAGTAATATCTTGCTTTAGATTATTCATGGGTAATTAGAGATCTGTGTCACTATCGTATATAACTATTCTTTTCTTTGGAGGAGGTGAAACTGTTTGTGACATACTTGTGTTGTCCTTAATATTGATTGTAAAATTACCCCTGTGTATAATAGATCCTCCAAAAACGGATTACCATGTGCTAAACTTTCAAGTTCATGGAATCTTTTAACATTTATTTTTCTGTCCTGGAAATATGGCAAGTACTACAGTGAAATTCGCTTATGGATTAATGTGGTGATGGATAAATGATTCCTTCTGGCTGGTAAGTGCATTATTTGTCATTAAATATTGTAGGTATATGGAGATGCTTAACAAAATTAGAATAAAGCATGTTTTATATAACACTTTTCTGGCTGTTACTAAGTTTTCCGTAGTTGTTAAGAGAGTTGGGAGGCTATGAAGTGTATAGGTCTATAGTCTATGTGCTTGGATGAGTGTTTTCTGTTATACTTCATTTAACATAGCATTGAGAATTTTATCCTATCTGTAGCACAGTCATAGGCCTACATATAGGATAAAATTGACCATGCTGTATGGAACAAACTAGCATAATACCAAAAAAGCTCAACATCGTTGTTATTGTTGTAGGGCTTAACGCCATTTTTCAGCACAAGATAGGCTATACATGGCGGCCAGTATTAGTGGTGGAGGAAGAACCCGGAAAACCCCCGGAAAGAACCACCGACCCACGAGAAGCTACTGGCAAGCTTTCTCACATAACCACATTAGCCGAATCTGAGACTTGAACCGACGCAGACAGAGGTGAGATGGCAGTGATCCATAACAGTGAGCACTTTAGACCACTCGGCCACTCGAAGCCCGCTTGACATTGTATGCATTTGTGTCTTTGTCTCTTTTAAAATGTTTTTTTTATGGTGTGTTCTCAGAGATGGATTTACCTTAAGTAACTATGTTTTTGTTATATATTTGTTGTTGTTGTGGTTTGATTTTAGTACATCTACATCAGGCACAGCAGAAGACAACAAGAGTTTCTTTTTTTTAAAGTAGTTCTGAGTGCGTGGACACCTTGACTGAGATGACTGGTCTGAGATGACTAGAGTGAGATTAAAAAAAGTAAGGTTAGCAAAACAGCTAGATTTCTTTATCACATGGATGAGAAATAGACATATCATCTCTCCTTCACAAGACTGGAGGGCATCTGTGAAGCGTTTCATGTCACAGTACCCTTAAAATCTTTTTGCATGAAAATTCCAAGTGCTACTTAGTGCAGTGGCAGTGCTTAGTGCAATGGCAATGCTACCATGTTCATATTTTGTAGTTTGGGTTTTTATCTTAGGTATTGTCTTGTTAACAGGTGAAAGGGTATGTAGTTGCTAATCTAGTTCCTCAACCTCACAGAGCCAGTTTTGTCATTGTTGGAGTCTGTGACAGAGTGTAGCATTAATTGATATAACTTAATTTGTAATTGTTTAGAAGTAAAAAGACAACTAAGATTACGTATATAGAGATCTTATTTAATGAAATTAATTGAAAACTGGATCATAATGAATATGGCAAAAAGAGGTGGGTGATAAGAATACTTTGATGAGATATCTAAGTGATACAATGTATCACCTTTGAAGTTTTTATATCAACTTCATAGGTCATCAAGGAAGATGATGACTGACTGGATGTGGAGGCATTCCCTCCCATCTGCTCGGGTGGTCTAGTCACCCCCTGTCCCTGACTAGTTTAGTTACTATTGTAACTCATCAGAGGAAATTGTTCAGGTTGAATCACTTGTTTAAATGATCACTTCATCTTGTCAGTGAGAGGTGATCATATACCCCTTGTTGCCAGTGAAGCTGGTATTTCTACAAGTTAGGTCATGTTGCAGTCATAAACCATGATGCAACCACCCTGTTACACAACTGCTACACATCAAAATAGAATACCGATGTGTTTAATGTGAAGCAAAATCTATATCATCAATCATTAGGGTGACATAACATAATTAAACACATTGGCATCCGTGTTATGCCATCTATGTGGTAAAAACTTCAAAAGAAAAGATCTGTTGAACCATGAGAAAAAACTAAAGTGCTCCAAGTATACCAATTCAATAGAAACAAAAAAAAAACATTTATAAAAATGGATACAACTGAGGAACAGTTCCTGTTAGATCTGATGGGTTTTTATACCCCATACATTTTGGAAAACAATTCTCAGTAAGAGTTCATTTCTGAAGACCTCAGGATTCCAACAATGGATTGGATTTTAGCACCGAAGACTGCAACTGAAGTCAATAAACAGCCTTGTGAAACTGAGTCACAGTCTAATGGAATCATGCATCGTCTGTTTGTCAAACCTAATAATAACCAAATAATCCGACAGGGACTAAATATCAGTGATCAGTTTGTTACACCTAAGGACACTGTTTAATGAACTGATAAATTGTATAATAGCATGGCAACCTTATAGCATTATAGAAACTGACTTTGTTTAGAAAACAAAGTACCTGTATGCTTTTTGGTCATTTCTTTGCTTAATACCCCTATTAGAAAACAAATTTTTGTTTTGTCTGCCTTTAAGCCAAAACCCGTCTTCAAGACAATGTTTTTTTTCGAAATCCTGGATGCTGCAACATTAGGTCATGACACTTTGTCACATGACCTAACTTGTATCAGCTTCACTGGCAACACCAGCAACAAGGAGTATATAAAAAAAACCTCCCTGACAAGATGAAGTGATCATTTGAACAAGTGATTCAACCTGAACAATTTCCTCTGATGAGTTACAATAGTAACTAAACTAGTCAGGGACCAGGGGTGACTAGACCACCTCAGCAGATGGGAGGGAACACCTCTACATCTAATCAGTCATTATCTTCCTTAAATTTATATTCTGTCGGAAGTGAAGGCGACCCTCTGCAGGAAACCAGTTAGATAAATCATAAAACCACTGAGGGCCTGATAAATCTATACAAGAGTGCATTAGCACTCTTGTCTGTCTCTTCTATACATACAGTTGTTGGAAGAAATGAAATCATGAATAAAAAGAGAAAATGGAAGAGCCAGTTACAAAATGCCCAGAATCCAAGCATCTGTTATTACCTTCCAAACTAGCACTATTATCAGAAAGATAGAGAACTTTATTGGATATACCAATTACATACTCTACAGCTGACCTAATGTGACAGAACACATCATGGCAAAGACTTTTAAGATGTGTATAAATGATGGTGACCTGAAATCAAATATGGTTGCTGATTCAAAAAATGGAAAATTTAAAAATGACTTTTCAATACTGCTTAGAATAATTTGATCAAGATTGACAGCAAATACTATGGCTGCCATTACTAAAAATGGAAAATCCATTACATTATTTATTCTCATCAACCACTCAAAATAATTTGACTAAATTTAAATGAATGCATCCTCACATTATGGGTACTGGTTTGGTTGTATTGTCTGCCCATTCATTACATAATACAGTTGGCTGACTCTTCACATTGGTATAATGAGTAATGAAAGATTAGATATAGCTGCCAAAATGGTTTAATATCCTACAGTTTTGTGCAATTGATTTTCACAGTTGTAGAATTTTACCTTAAGTTGGTAACATATAGTCACTTTAGCACTGAGATGTTGCAAACACTATTACATAGGCATAGTTTGAAGAAAATGTAAGGCAGGAAGGTAAAGGAAATACTGTATATAACAGTAACTTAGAAGCATGATAAGTATTAGAATAGGTATAGGCTTTAATAGATATATGTACTACTAAAGGACAGGTGCTACTACCGACTCAGACTTGATATAAAAATTTCAGATATTTGAAAACCTCATTTACTCGGTCATGTTAGGCATAGATTTCTTACAGAACCAAAAAGCAAAAATAACTTATTCAAATAACAGCATAGAGATGCAGGGTGATATGCCTTTGGTAGGAAAAGTTGTCAAGAGGCTGTACTTGATGAACTCCCTGACAAAATGAATACTGGAGAACAGTTATTCTCCACAGTAATGCAGGAAAGGGAATCCTGACAGTGTTTTCAGGGTTTTTAATCAGTTCTCTGTTGCTAAAATAAACAACTTGATAAATGTCACCCCCCAAGCATCAAGCACCACAGTAAGTTTTGAATCTAGAACACTGACCATAAATATAGCTAAGGACCTAAGAACTAATCGACCCAATTCTGACCTAGTTCAGGTTAAATAAAAAAATTTACAAATGTTTTTAGGTGAGAGACAGATTTGCTCAAGACTTATCTAATTAGAGATCGAGTTTCATATACATAAAACTCTCAAGAGAAAACAAAAACGATAGGGCAAACCACATAATCAGTAAAAGAATGAAAGACCACCTAATTACATGCATGGGATGGGAAACAAACAAAAATAAAGAAAGAGAACCAGACTATTGTCCATTTGGCTTTCTAAGTCTTTGTTCTTATATCTGTGAGGCCAGCTTAGTGCATGCTAAGAGCCATTTCTTGTCAAAATTGTGAAAATTGGATCCACTCATTAGGACCATTGGTTGGGAAGATTTTTCTTTACAAGATTGGTTTAGGTTTGTATTGCTCAGTTTTCACTCTCCTAGAATAATTGACAGTTAGGCCTTTGAACAGTCAGTGCTTGTCGCTTACTGAATTAGTGGGATTTGAAATAATTTCTGACCCAGGTTAGAAGAAAAAGAATGAAGCAGTATTTTAAAACTGCTTAAAAGGAATTAAGTATTAATAAAACAAATGTGTATACACATTCTGGGAAAGAGTGTTCATTTCGCTGTGTTTATGGTAGGATAGCCAAATAGGATGGAGTAGATTGTTATACTGTGATAATATGAGAATTCAAAAGTTTTACAAAATCAAAGGTGTGGTGTATGGAAGCAGATGTGACAGATGAAGTATTCATGTGACCAGACAAAACAAAATCATTTAAAAAGGTCCTTGTTATTTCTAATGGGCATAATTTTAGAAATATTCATGATCATATTGTCTCTGTCATGTAAGGTCTGCCTTGCTTGCTTTAGAGTGCATGCAGGAATTTACAGTCATGCAAGTGTCATAGGGTTTAATGCCATTTTTCAGCACAAGATAGATTATACATGGCGGCCAGTATGACTGGTGGAGGAAGAACCCTGGAAAATCCCGGGAAGAACCACTGACCCACAAGAAGCTACTGGCAAGCTTTCTCATGTACCCATGTTAGCCGAGCCTAAGACTTGAATCCATGCAGACAGATATGAGATGGCAGTGATCCGTAACGGTGAGCATTTTAGACCACTCAGCCACTCGGGGCCCCTGTGTAAATGGTGGTACTCAACTAAGCAGAGAAAAAGAAAATATGGACACATTTTGAAAAAAATTAAAGATGAACTCAAGTAACATGATACTATTGCTGTATTGATGTCAGTTGAGTTGTACTGTCCACCTTGTCATTATTTTCATGTAGTTTGTGAACTAAGATTTTATATTGATGGAAGCTGTATAATGGAGTAGTAAAATGCAGTGTTAACTAGTAACTCTAAGATGCATGTATATAGTATGTCCAAGGAACCAGGCTTATATTTTGGCTAAGAAAAAAGTTGATCTTACATTTAAGAAATTTTTATACATATAAAAATACTATAGGATATATGTCTGTACTGTAGCCTTATTAATGAACATTTTGTGGAGGAAAATAAAAATGGATGCAGGGCACATATGACCAAAGGGAGTTTTAGTGTGAGAAAAAGTTAAAATATACAAGTCTGAATTGGCAGGAGATAATAGAATAGTAGTACCAATATCAGATTTCTAACTTGGATGTGAGAATTTGGAAAACATATCAATATCAGGTCAAGTTTCTGGGATTCAGGAAGGCTGTAACAAATCTGGGTAACTGGGTCATATCCTTCTATATCAGCATCATTTAGTTATGGTGTGATCTGGGGTGAAGGGGGTTATCCTTCATTTATAATGGTTAGTCAATCATATTCTGCATGCAAGGGAGGTGGCTGTGGAATTATAGATACATACATACATACATACATACATACATACATACTAGAATAGAATAGAGTAGATTAGAATATTCAGAGCAAGATACAAGTTGAGATACGAAATGGGAACTTAACAGAAACTTACAAGATATTGTCAGAAAAAGAAACAGAGATATATATGGGGGAATTAATAGAAGAGATAGGATACCTAATAGATATAATGGAGTGATAGATATTATGAGTGGATAACTGTATCAAGAAACCATGTAGCTGAACTTAAGTGTAAAAATTCTGAGAGGTGGACATAGCTTTAGAATGTGTATATTAGATATAAACAGTAGTTTGGAAAATGACCTAGTGTTTTAAATATTATACCACTGAATTCCCCTCACCCTGAAGCCAGTCAGAAGTGCTAGAGAACCCAGCAGGTCAGACAACAAGACAGAACAGGTCAGACATGCATGCATGCATGCCTCCATTCATCTATATATGCATATTTGCTTTTAAGTTGATTTGACTATAAGTTGCCCCCACCCCTTTTAGGGCATCAAAAAGCCAGTTTCTCTCAAAAATAGGTTTCTTATTCAAATATATAAGACGATCATAATACCTTAGGAGAATTACTACTATCTCACAAATCCCAGCCCTCCCAGATTAAAACTTTCTTGATGGGTTGCAATGGCATCCCCTTATTTTGTTATAACTGTATTAAGTGTGATACAGAAAACTCATTTAATATTGCTGTATAATTTCCGCTATGTCTAGATACATGCAAGTAAGTTTTCTGTATTATCTAGTCTTGGCATCCACTTTATAGTTATATATGTTTTGCTTTACTGATTTTACCTGTATAGAACATCATTGGGTCTTTCCTACAGGTAACTTTTCATTCATTGGATATTGTAGTGTCCACTTTGTAAGTATCGATAATGATGCTTCATTGCCTTTTTTATATGCAGGTATGATGCATACTATAAAAAAAACTCATTTATATTACTGTTTAACTTCTGCTGTGGTCAGATACATACAGGTAAGTTTTACATACATGGTTTACCAATAGTGTCCACTTGATACATGTAGTTACTGTAAGTGATGCTTCAGTGATTTTGCTTGAATAGGCAGCCAAAATTGGCCTTCTTACAGGTAACCTGTTACTAGAATTGATAAGTTTCCACCCATTTCATAAGTATCAATAATAACACTCTAATTCTGTACCATGCGGGAGGTCATGGGTTTGATCCCCGGCCGAGTCATACCAAAGACTTACAAAAATGGTACTAACAGCTGCCTCACTTGGTGCTCAGCATGTAGAGGCTAGTGTTAGGACTGGTTGGCCTGGTGTCAGGATAATGTGACTGGGTGGGACATCATGCTACATGTCTGAGGCATGATACCCCAGTGCTAGACATCACTATAAACTGCCACACTGCAGACATCATAGCGATATGACCGAAACATTGTTAAAGCTACATTAAAAATCCAAATCACAAACACAAACACAAATTCTCTACCTATCACACTTGCAACTTTCACACTTTTACAGGTAATTATCATAGTGTGTAGAGCTGATGATATACAGAATTGTAGTGCAGCACATGTCCTGCTTTATGAACTTAGGAGTGCCTGTGCAGAGCTGTTTTTGTCTTACAGATTTAGACAGTGGGTGAGATTAGACTGACAGCCATTCTACATGTGTAGCTTACTGTGTTGTCATTCTTTGAATGCATGTCAGAATTGCAGATAATGGACAGAAGACAATGGGTGGCAATTCTACGAGTACTAAAGTTGAAAGTCTAGAAGCATACTTTGTGGGGTGAAACATTGTCAGTCTGCAGTTTGATACTATATCATTAACTTGAGAGCAACAACAGTTTTGGTTTTCATCTCCCATACCAGAATTATGGACTGGCTACATGGATCAATATCCCATACCCTGTTCCAATCTCAAGAACTGGACAAAATCATGTTGGTCAAGATGGCCCTATTCCTGCATGACTGGACACAGCCATATACCTCTGATCACAATGCACCATAACCACAATTGATTGTACACTATCAGTCACTGGAGGAACAAACTTGTTCTGCATGGGGTACAATGTCCATCTTATCTCTCAGTACCTAAGAACCCACTTCATGAACTGAGTTATACAGCATTCTAACCCACATAGTGCTGCTGGGCACTTCCTAGGAATGACTTCTTGTTTATACAGGCACTCTCTTGGATGATACTATTAACCTGCCTATTGCCACTAGACACTTCCAGCTTATGATGTCCAACTTAGTGCCGCAATTTCAAAGAGTTGTCTTTTCACTCATCCTCATGCCCAAGTGGAGACTCTCCTTAGTGACATTTAGTGACAGCTTGGAATTAGCAGGATCTAACTCACAGTGTGCTGCAAGTTTAGTGAGCCACCATCCTTGATATTCTTCTCAAACTACCTTTACAGGTAGCACAAAAATGAAGAAAACTGGCTCTTAAGTTCCCTTGTCATTATGAGATCTCACACTGATGCATGAAGACTCAGCCTTACAGGCCTGAACTGAAGAAGATTTTTGCCAGCTCCCATTGGAGTTTTGTCATCATTCATATGCAACACCTACTTGGTCTACAGGTGATTATTGACTAAGGAGGAATCTACTTTCATTTGCTTCCACAATCCAGTTTTGATTACCCACATCCAATAATGTTGGATCCTTGCCCAGTGGAATCTATCATGTGTGCTAACATGGCTGAACAAGACACCACCTGAACTGCTCCCAGGAGCTTCATTGGTTCAACTGTCATATAAGACCTGATTCCTTACTGCATTCGTGGATGGCAAGCAGAATCAGCAAATACATATCCTATCAGTGGACCTGCCTACATGCAGTTCCAGCAAGATCAGTCAGTAGCACTGATGATGGTCCCTACTATCATTGCCAAGAACAGTCTGCCATTCATGGCTAATCAGACTTTGGTAGTAAATTCCTGTCTACTCTGGACACTTCATCTCAAGGTCATTTACAGGATCCAGTGTGAGCTCTGAAGTGATGCTGAAGGAAGTCTGAGCCATTACATCAAGTGAGATGCCTCTTCTTGCCCCTCACAGAGGGAAAGGATGTTATATCAGCACATACACTTTCATCCTGAATAAAGTGGGTTATTCATTCTTCATATTGGAAATAGACACATACAAATTAATATGCTTCACATCTTGGCTCACAAAATTAGGACAGTTTCTACAAACATTGTATATGAGTGGAAATGTTTTATTACTGTTATTATTCATGTCATGGGATTGAGATCTGTGTATACTTATCAAAATTTTCCATCTTAGAAATGCTTCATCCTAAAAGGCTCAACACATTCTAGTGGGACCTATAACTGGTGCAGGTTTCCTTCCTGGGTCATTCATTAGCTTCATAAGGACATGGTTTCATAACTTCTGCTGGATTTGCTGGAGGGGAAGGTTTCCCTTTCAAGGCTGATCCCTGACATATAGGTCCATTTTACCAGTCAGGTTATCCAGAATCTGTCTCATATACCTTAAGGGACTGGAGATGGTCTCTTCAGACTAAGTGGATGTATCTCCCTCCACCTCTTATTTATTATCTTCAGGCATTAAGATCATGTAATGCATTTGAAGAAGAAACCAATATTTTATAGTAAACTTTGTTCTTTGATAATATTTACACGATCAGAATACACATACACCATCCCAGCCTCTATGCAATTACATCCATATAGAGAGCATGCCTTCTGCACCAGTAGTAACTGAAGTATTCATGACGTTTGTCACCAATCTCAGTAGCAAGAGTAGAGCACTCTATTTAACTGCCACTGAGGTGGACATATAACTTTACCTTTTTAGCTTAAAAGTTTTAATTTGGGAGGGCTGGATTTATGAGGTAGTTTAGTTCTCCTAATGTATAATGATTGGGTAAATATTGTTGAAGAAACATTTTACTAGAAAAAATCAGTTTCACTGAAAAATGGACAACATCTTTCATAACAGATGTCTTCCTTTCATATATCTAGATATGATGATATATCAGATTAAATAATGAGTTTTATAAATAATGGATCTGGATATATCTAATGAGTCATGGCTGGGCTCCAAAAATTATTTTTCATAGTTTTTCAAGGATCATGCATATTTTAAGCTGGAATTGCATAAATAGCAATGTAAATTTCTGGTATTTTATGATCATGAAATTAGCACCAAAATTTGCTACAGAATCTGAAACTTCTTTTTCTATCTTTCAACCTTTCTGTTGGAAGTGAACTTTGCTTTTAGGACCAATTTAGGTGGAATGACAGACTCTAAGGTGTCTGTTGTGTTCAATTACCCACCAGCATGGACTTGGGATTCTCCAACATATATACATTGTCAAAATACTGACAGAAGAGCAAAAAGCTCCCCATTTTCATAAAGATCCAGCCCTTTCATTTTTGGGTGGGTGGGGTTTTACAATTTTTGCCTCTCAAAATAGCTTGAAAAAAATATTCTTGCTCTGATTTGGTGCCATAATGTGCCCAGAAAGTTATATTAGTTATATTAATTGGAAAAGTAAATATTATCACCACACAAATTAAATGGCCACTCCCTGACAGTGGATATTGGATATAGTTCTTCCTCAATTAGACAGTTTTTTTATCAGCTGTTTGGATAGTTCACCATACATATTTTGAGCTTTGAATTGCTTAAATTCAGCACATGGACTGAGAATCATCTGTCATGGTATTCTTGGTCTTGCCCAAAATGCTAAATCCCTTTTTTTAATTACAAATTTCTAATGATCTGTATAATGTTTTGCATGACGTTCTATTTCATATCTTTTTTATTGAAACTGAAATGTGGTTTTAAAAAGTATTTGGTATTCTAGTTTGTTGACTTCACCTGTTCGATAAATGTGCTGCAGATATTCCTATCCTTTGAAATACAGAACTTTTAATTTGATGCAAGATATATATGATCATGGGGCACAATTATTCCTAAAACACCTGTAAGTATGGAAGAGAATTTAAAATACAGCTTAAATGTACACTATGTCTTTTTATACAGGAATTTCAAGAGAAAGCTTCCTAACATGAACTGCATTGAAATTTACACAAATTATGCTAATCTGACATCAAGTATGTTTGCCATTGCTGAAAAATAGAAAAATCATAAAGACTTCTTCTCAGAAACAGATAAGCAGAGTTTTTCCAAATTTAGAGATGGTAATCTGGCATGAACACCTAGCAAGCGTGTACAAATGATAATGTTTTGCCATCAGACATGGTGTTACTTAAAACAGAAAAACCATTTAAATGACATCTCAGAAACCATATACTGCAGAAAGCATCCTATATTTAAAACCTTTCAAATTATGCAAATGATCATCTGGCATTCGTCATCTACCCACAATTACCAAAGTTTTGTTATTGGGGTAGCACATTGAGCAATGGAATGGTATCCATAGCAATCAAAATCAAATACTTTTATTGAATTCTCTTCCAGAATATCTCATCCAATTTTGATAAGACATGGTATGAATATTTATTAGGACATGTTCAGTCATGAGTCCAGGGTGGCTCATAGAAACAGGGTGACATTCTTAGCAACCAGTTGGAAATCTTTTCTGTAAATTTCCATGGAACTTGTGTACAAATTTTGATCATCAAAGCTTTTTTTATGTTGGATCATGCTATGTCATGTATCTGTGGTGGCTCCCGAGAAACATTTGGCTTCTTAGGAATTGGGTGGAAAACTGACTTATGATTCCCTAGAATGGATGAACCAGTTTATTTAGTAGGACATTCTCTGTCAAAATTATGTTTGGATGGATTCCCTGATAACTTTGTGGCTTTCTTAGTAACCACGTAGAACATCTGTTCTTAATTTGCTTAAACTTGATGGAAAATACTCTTTTAAAATTTTGTTTGTGCTGGCTTTCCTATCACTGATGTGGCTTCCATTGCAAGTATATGGAAATCTTTTTTGACTTCATTCAGAGAACTATCTGGCTAATTTAATAAAACTTTGTTTAATGTTTCTTTAGAGATGCTTTATCAAAGTTGTGCCCATGCTATGCTTACCAGTAACAGTGGTGTTTTTTCCATATCAAAATGGATGGGAAACCTACAAATGTATACCAACAAGTAAGGCCAGCTGTTACTAATATATAGGTTATCATATGCTGCATCATTGATAAACCACTCAATCTCAATGTATAAAATTTTTTGATTAAAAGGAAACATTGTTACAAAATTTAGTTCAGTATGTTCCTTTTGGGCTATTCACAAGCATCTTTGCAAATTGATAAGTGGCTTCTTGTAAGCTTCCATTTTCATTCATATTAGCCCACTTGTGTCAATTGTTCTTTATTTGTAATAAATTAGATGAAAATAGGTAAGTAACATCTATTTCAATTATTCCCTTGCACATGATTGCATAGCTTGGATTTGCATTTCTTTCTAAAATTTTTATATCTATTTTGAAGAGCAGATAAACAACAAAATCAAATTTTGCTGTTAGAAAACAAGTGGTGAACATGGTGTCTGGCAGCCAGTCTTACCAGAGACCGCTTATTTGTATGTCATAAAATGAGTCAAGACATACGTTAAATTGATGTAGATATTCAATTTATTTATTTATGTTTATGAACAGCTTATTGATGAAATGCATTTTCAAAGCATATTATGGAAGTTTTAAAACATATTGTAAGCAAATTATCAAAGATGTGAATCTCCCAGATGGAAGGGTTTTCCTCCCAAGGTTAGGGTTGTCTTCAATCCCTCCCATCACTCACTGAAATCTCTGGTGTATGCAAAATTATTATAGAAATTTTTTATTTTTCCACTTTTTTCCACTTTGCTCTCAGTGTAATATATATTACAGTAATACTGCTTGTGATCACTTGACTATGAACTGGCTTAAGTACTTTACTTGCTAATTTCAGGTAGCGTATGTTATGACTCAAGTTTTAAACTGTTTAACAAGAAGAATGTGAAGCCAACAATTTAAACAAAATCAACAATTTATTTCTTTGTTATACAAAATGAAAATTCAAAAGATACTTACAGTATTTTGAATTAAATTCCAAATAATCCTAAATATCTTATCACAAGTTCGAATATGTAGATTGAAAAGAATAAAGCTATTAATTAATTATGGTTGGGTTGTTAAAATACTAAATTGGTATAAAACAGGGTTTGTTTGGTTTCAGTATTTCAAGTTTGTCAGGATGTTTAAGTGTGTGTTATCTCTGAATACTTAAATGCCAAACTTGAAGCAACCAAAATATCAGATGAAATGTAATGATGGATTGAATGGTTGGAAGCAAGTTCAAAGGATGTGAACATGCATTCTCTCTTCATATAAACCTGAATTTTAAAATATGCTACTGTTTCAACAATGACATTATGCATCATGCAGCATATTAAAGTATATTAAACATGAAAACAAATATGACATTAGAATCTATGTTCATGGAATATAAAGGGATAAGAATTGATTAAAACTACTTATATAGTAGCCCAAGCTTTTGCTCCTCATTGGGGTAAAATGTAAAAGACATGCCACAATGAAAAATTTTGCCTGTCTCATTTAAAGTTCTCTCTCTCTTGTAGTCAAAATTCCTGACCAAATTTTGAAAATCTCCAGATTTGTCCCAGATGACTTATGTATTTTGTCACATGTATGCATTATTAGTTAAGAGTAAGCTTTTACTGAAAAAAGAATTTAGTTGCTGTTCTATTTCAGTTGACCAAAGAAAAGGGAATACAGGTTGATTCTATTTTCATCATTTAAGGGTTCACCCTTAGCACTTAGGGAGGAAAATACATATTCATCTATACACAGTGAAAGTTTATCCTCACAGTTACAGGAGGAATAAAGGTGGCATTCTTCCTCCTGTCATTCTTCTCAGCCACCACTGAAGTGGAGGAGCCAGACTTCATTGGAAATTCAAGACAATCCACTCAAGAAAATACTGCACTTTATCTTTAAATTTCCTTAACACTGAAATATTCTTGGAAATTTTAGTAAAATCAAGTGTAATTAGATCCTTATTGGTCTAGTATACTGGTAATGTTCATAAATCTGTAGTAATGTAAAAATTTTCTTCTTTTCAAAGCCACAAATGCAGTTTTGGAAAGAAGTCACAAGTTGGGTGGTATGGAATTGGATGTCAAACTCTACATCCCTCCCAAACGAGTTGCATTGTATGAGGACACAGTGTTGATAACTGGACTTCATGAAAAGATCACAAAAGAATATTTAACTCTCTTCCTAGATGGAGGAGGTGGAGTTTCACCAAAAGAAATCCTGTATTCTGAGACAGATGAGCAGAAAGCTGTGGTCATCTTTGAAAGACCTCCTGGTAATATGTTGACAAAGTTTCATAAATTTGCACCATAATTTTAAAGAAGGTACTTGGATTGGATAATTTTTATTGTTTCTAATGGACGAAGTCTGTTAAACCCCTCAAAAATATGTGTTTCCTTTTGCACTGGTTTTAAAAATAGGGTTGGCAAATCATTTAGTTTCAAACATTATATATATTTAATGTGAAATTTTGTGATTTTTTTATTATTATTTTTTTAACATGGAGGAAAAAGTGCTGGGTTGGTAATGAGAAACATGGATTGTCAGCCAACCAGACTGGAAACATATATTCTTTTTGCCTAATGGATTATGCTATGGTCCTGTATTCATTGTTTGGTGGCTGGAATCTGTTGGGAGTTATTTGTTATCACTATATCGCTACTCCTAATCTAGATGAAAGGCAGTTATAAATGATGATGTCTAGTTGGTTCTAAATGAATAAGTTGACCCTTAGGTATCGAAAGTGGCTGTCATTGTGGTTATCTTGAAAGTCCTGTTATTGCCACTCATGTTAAATCAGGTATCAATGGGGAGGTTTCAGTAGAACACATTTTCTTTAAGATATCTTTCATTTCTTTACTCCCAGTGAGCTTATAAACATAGTGACAATTACATTTATACTCACTTACAAAACTACTACTAATTATTAAAAAACATATATCCTTTACTCAAAATGAATAGAATCAAAGTTAAAAAATTTTTCAAATGGATGATTAATTATTTGTAATTGCAAGTATTGCTAAACAAAAGAAAATTATATAATTTCAAGTAAAAGATGACAATACATATTTTGTTTCTTAATTAGTTTAATAAATTAAATATTACTTGGTAATTATTTTCCTAAGTAAAACTTCAGACTCCTTAGTAATAATTTTACTGATTAAACTATTATGAGTTGATACAAGTTTGTCTAAAGTAAATTTTGTTAAAAACAGAATAAGATAAAATATTACAAATTAACTTTAAGTAAACACAAGTAATTTTAAGTAAATGGGTAAAAGAGTTTGTCATTGCCAGTTTAAGAAAGTAAATGTTTTACTTATGATGACAAGAGTAGAATGATTCTACAGATTCTGTTCTTACAGAAAATTTAAATGTATATCATGGATATAAATATGCCTGTGAGCAATGTGAATAGTATTTGGAAAAGAGAATGATCTGCTGTAAATTTGGAATATTGATTACCTTTTCTTATTTGTACATAGCCAGATTTCAATGTTCTAGCCATAAATATAATATATATAATATACAACAATAATTTGATATGAAGGTGTCATTACTTCAGAGAAATATCTTAATGCTAGTTGAGGATGAGCATCGTGCATTATATTTTTGTACAAATTACCAGGATCTTAGAGAAATTAAAGCCATTTAAATGGTCAGTAATGTAGTATCATTGGATATCTATGATGACAGTATTATTCAGATGTTTAGTCAAGAATGCAGCAATTTTTCTTCTCATGTATGGCAAAATGCTTGTATTTGAGAAAAAGTTGACAGTTTGCTAAAATATACTTCCTGTGAAAGAAATTCCTGAGATAAATTGGAATGCTCTAACAAGCTTGCTTGTAATTTGCTAATATTTTAATTGTATTGTTAATAGCTAACAATAATATTGCACCAAATTGCAGTTTGGCAGGCACAGTGGTAAATAATATTGATCTGCAAAATCATCATCTCAGTATTTACTTGGTACAAGGTTATAAAGTCATCTGATTAGACATACTAAATTATGGGGGGCAAAACTTTGTGACAACAGTGCAGTATAAAGTGCTATTCAAACTGTGGCCATGTGAGTCAACATGTTGCTAACCAATCTTGATTTTACTCACCAACATAACTGCATGATTTTCATTTGCCGCATTTATCTCCAGGGTTGTGTGATCAGTTGTTTCAAATGAAATTTCCCACATTGATAAGCAAGATTATTACTGTTTAAACTAAAATATGGATCTATTTTGAAAAATGAGACTGTTGCTTTAGTTTTGTATTCTTTAGCACCTTATGTGCATATTTAATGGCCAGTAGACTAATCTCTGGGCTGTAAACAAAGAAAATAACTGCATTACCATCTTGATACTGAATAAGTTCTCTGTGTCCAAACATCACATTGTCACTAATGTGGTTTTATTATTTGATTTTCTTTTTCTTTTTTTAAAAAGAAAAATTGTGCATATTTTAAAGAATGCAGGCAAAATGGGATGGGTCTGTCTGTATATCTCTGTCTCTCAATAATTTTTCCAGGATACATGTTTTCACGTTTTTTTTTCAGTATGAAAATAACAACCTATTTTCTTTTGCCAACAAATAATAATAAGAATAAGAATATGTGCAGCATAATCCTTTATGAAATGCAGGCAGATTGGCATGGGTCACTGTATCTCCTCCTCCCCCCCCCCCATCTCTCAGAAAACAATCATTATTCCAGAATATATACATTTTAAAGTTTTATTTAATATGAAAAGAAGAGCAGTTTTTTCTTCTTCTGGCAGCAGATAATAATCATGATAATAATAACAATAACAACACTTACAGTAGCAGCAATAAAGATAGGTATATAATGGCTGATGATAAGAACTAAAAGAAAGATTCAGAAGAACGGAATTTGATAAATTGTTGCTTATGCTATTAATTAAGCATAGTTTATATATAGGGATGGGGGCTGTTCATTTAGTGTGTATGCAAAAAATTTGCCATTTTTGAGCCCCCCTCCTGCCCTGGTTGCATAGCATACTTTTTTTTTATGTCACCTTCCAGTACATATGCATGCTTTTGCTTAATAACCCCCCATTTCATAGTTTTATAGTTTTAACAGCCTGATCAGTGGTTATGTCCTCAGCTGCCAAATCAGTTTTTTTTTGTGGCATTTGATGCTAGCTTGGAATGCATGATAAATGCCACATACTGAGCATGTTGGTTTATTAATCTAACAATTTGAAAGTGATGGACAGTACAGGTGAAAGGAAGATTCCATCGGCAATTTTGCTGATTCATATCCTGTATGCTGTGCCAGAGAAAAAGGATGGGGTGTTCTAAAACCAGAAAAGGACAATGAACATTGTGTCTGCTTGTTTATATTGAGAGCTTCCATTTGGTTTGAAACACCAATAGGTTGACAGTGTTATGGACCCCCTGGCAACAATCAGGTTAGAAATTATACATTGATGAATGAAATTACTAAGTTTTATAAATTTTTTGTATCCTTGATGCTTTTCACTTTTAAATCGGTGTGCGAGGTACAAACAGGAAGGTGTGCAAATAGGTTGTTTATTGTTGGCTAAGGCACACAGGTTTTACTTGTAGTAGCTTTAATGTAGTTTGTGTTATTATCTGCATACTTACTACTTGGTCTTTTTTCCCTCCCTTCATACACACATATACACAAACTTAAAAAAAACTCCCTCTCCCTCTCCATGTGTAAATACTAGATGGACAGTTCCATAGGTGTCCTACTGACTACCATCCTACATAGAATAGTCAACATCAATATCAGACCTGCTAACCCTTAAAATTTGAGTGCAATTCATACGGAAATGATTCTTAAAATAAAGACTTATGGAATGATAGCAAATATTATATAAATACGATTGTTGAGGTAAAATCCTGATACTGTCTTTTATGTGTTTGATTTGGATTGAGGTTTCCTATTATAATCAATGGAGTTGGTCAAGGAACCAGGCTAATTCTATAGGAATACCTCAGATACTTTAAACTGCACATATGCAATTTCATGCAAAATTTCTGCATGATCAAGCTGCTCAGGTTACAGAATGTCTAAACTTGGCATCCACCAAATGATACATATCTAAAATGAAAAGAACAATATGTTTCATAAAAAGTTTAAATGGTCAGCATAGAAGAAGAAAAAGGAATATTGGGAGGAAAGTCAACAGTTGTGTTTATTATAAATCATGTATTCATTTAAGTGTGTCTCATAGCGAGATCACCACATGAAATTGAAAATATAAAAGCCAAGAATTGCATCAAGTTGAGTGATAGGAAGAAGACAGTGGGCTCCAAAGGGTTTGGAACTGCAATTTGTGAACCTGTACTGGAGGTAATTAAGCTTTATGTATACTTTGGAAACCTTTAGTTGAACAAAATGTTAACTGTTGCTTCATCACACATCAGAACTTTTCAAATGAATGTTTTCCAACTTGACAATATCATTATGTGATTATTAATACACCTTTCTGAAATTTGGTCTGATTTACAGAAAAATATAGTGGGAACTATTTCCAATAATGGCCACCACAGATGTAAACATGGAATCCACTATTTCCACCAGTTTGTTGTTGTTGTAGGGTTAACACCATTTTTCAGCGCACGATAGGCTATACATGGCAGCCAGTATTAATGGTGGAGGAAGAACCCAGGAAAACCCCGGAAAGAACCACCGACCCTTGAGAAGCTACTGGCAAGCTTTCTTACATACCCACATTAGCAGAATCCGAGACTTGAACCCACGCAGACAGAGGTGAGATGGCAGTGATCCATAATGGAAAGTGCTTTAGACCACTCGGCTACTCGGGGCCCCCCACCAGTTTGTATTAAACCACTTTCTAGATTTAGTGGTTCTGTGTTTACATGGATATAATAAAGTTGAATTTTTTTAAAAGATCCAAAAGCAAGCTGCCAGGTTTGTTACATCAGTAATGATTATGCTTCTGGTAGTTTTATCTCAGTTTGGAATCATTTTTTTTGGAAACCATTAAATCAATAAAGACTGAAAAATAGATTTCTATTTTTCTACAAAGGTTTAAAACAGAACAAAATACCATGCCACAATTTAATCTAACAAAAAATAAGCAGTAAAAATTAACATGAATATAAGTACACCACTCCCTCGATAACTTGTGCCCTGATAACTCGTGAACCTGCTTATAACGCAGTGTCAGGTGTGGATCCAATTTTTTAAACTCGAAAATACCACAAACATTTATCCCTATTTGTTGAATTTGAAGAAAATCATGATCAAAATTGGTCATGGAAATTTTTATGTATTGCTTGTTTTATCGTTGAAAATGGTAGATAGGACCTGGAAATTTTAATCACCACTATGACATATCAAATTTAAAAATAGCTCATACAATTTTTTACATAATCTTTCCAAATGACATTCCTAGTACACCACAATTAATGATATGTAGGGAAATTTCAATCAATGAAAATGTCACTTACGCCGAGTGGAGGCAGTACTTTAATAAATAAATACAAATTAAATAATTTTTTTATCAATTGAAATTTGTGTTCTGGTTCCATTTTTTAGTTCCTTTTAAGTGTAGTCATCATAAATGCAATGTATCCTCTTGTAATTAAACGTAAAATGCATCAATATACCGTAACAGCTATGTCCATGAGTGTTTCTCTGAGAACCTAATTAAGTGCTGACTGTGTTTTGATAACTGCCTTGCGGAAGTGTTTTTGTTATATTGTTGCACTGAATTAAAAGCTGGCCTCCTTTGTATTATCACGTTAATTATGTCTTTTGAGTTAAAAAAAGGAGGTGGAATAAAAGAAATGTTAAAAGGCAAAAAAAGTCGGACTAACTTAAAATCTAACGGCCTCAGTCGTATTTTGGGTGAACTCACTTAATTTGATCAATCGAACACTGTAATAAACGTTATTGTGTATGTAACAGAAACTACCTTAAATTAACCGACTCTTTCATAACTGTGTTCAAAGATAACAAGGCAGCTAAGCGAAATGAATACTAAGCAGATAATAGACCTTGATTTCACAGATACAGACCATTTGTGAGCAAGCGAGTTTCAGAGAATTCTTGAACTGGCATTTAGAGATATCCTCAGGGATGATAAGAAATTTCATTATTACTAACACTAAAATCACGACATTAACATTGTACTAATTGAACAATAAAAAACTGAGTTTCAACGTAGACATGTCACGAAAAAATGTTGCGTGTTTTTGAAAAAAAAGGAATCTTGTTTGGTGGTGTATCAATAGTTAGTCTAGTTCCCAAATTATGGACTACCGATTTGGCAAGATACTATTAAACACCACTACGGGAACCAGACTCATCAAGAAAACAAAAAGCAGTGTCATAATACACAGATTTTTCGCGTACACGTGATGGTTGTTCAAACCAGTTGGAACGATCTTTCATGTTGGATATTTTGAAGAAAAAAAATGTTATTTAAACAGAATAATGAACAACTTCATTAGAAAAAGTGCATTATTAAAAATTATTATCGACGTGATTGTAAAGTGAGGATTCAGTCATTAAACAACCCAGTTCCCTAACGCCTCTTCCCCCCCACATTTTTTTTATGTCAAAGCAATTTTTTTTCAATTTTTGGAGGTCCATCGGTGACTCGTGCCTTGCTTACAGTGCGGTCTATGTTTGTGGACCCCGTTGTGCGTGAGTTATCGAGGGATAGGTGTATAGTGCAACCCCGCTATAACGTACCCTGCGACAGCGCGAATTCGTATATAACTCAGTTGTGGCATGGCTCCTGAAATTTCATATATTTGTTTGCATATGAAATTTTTTCTTTTCTTTTAAGTACATGAAATAGTGTATAAAAAATTTATTATCATTTTGGGGAAGAGACTGTATGAATTGAGGTATAATACGATCGTGGAATGGTTCCATAAATTTTAAATACATGTACGTGTATTTTTCTCATACCCGGAAAAATGTTGTTTTTTTAAAGTACGTGAAATAGTGTATAATAGAATTTATTATCATTTTGGGGAAGTGATCATGTATGAATTCGAATATAATGCAATAGTGGTGTGGTTCTTGAAATTTTAAATACATGTACGTGTATTATTCTCATACCCAGAAAAGTATTTTTTTTTAAGGTATGAGAAATAGTGTGTAAAATGTTTATTATCATTTGGGGGAACAGTTCACATATGAATTCGAATATAATATAATCGTAGTGTGGCTTCTGAAATGTAACAATTTCACCAGATTCTTGAAGTGTTATGCCAAAACAAACATTATCGGAAATGTTGCTTATTATTGATTAATGAGTAAAGCCAGTAAGTCATCTTTGTAATTGTCTTCATTTAATTCTGTATGCAATCGTTGCTCAAACAATAGACAACATGTGTTTCTTCTTTAACTGCATACATATCCAAGCAGCAGACAATGCGGTGGTTGGCAAACGATTCTCACAATTTAATAAACATAAAAAAATGAAAGCCGCCATCATGTTTGCTGGGCTTGGCAGTGTTATTAGACACAATCATTTGACCAGTAAGTAACGTCCACTTTATTAGCTGGAAATTGAAAGGGTATGCAATTGTAAATGTTTTCAGCTTAAATATCTTTATAAAAGTATTTTTCACATGTTCCTTTCGATATTCACAAAATCTGAAGTACAAGTTAATCCATGCTGAAAGCATGTGTTGTTTGTTAATTATTCTTGCTGTAATTGTTCAAATTAATAGGCGTACAAGTGTTAATTGTTAGGAATTTACAATGGATAAAGGTACCTGGAAATGCATATGATAAAATTTTAGCAGTATGAAATTTGTACAGACACTGTTCGTAGACCCTGGAACGTAATGTGCTTCATCTTTCTTAACCTAACTTTGCTGTTAATTTTTCCCATTGAATTCAGACACATAATGATCTCTGACAAAATTACTGAATTGTTTAAATATGTATGCAATTTTTACAATGGAATTACATGTATTATGGATTAACTGCATGCCATGATGGTGCGATTATCAGACGGTAAGTAAACTGTTCATGCTGTATATTAGACGCTGAATTCAGACACAATGATCTGTGACAAAATTATTGAATATTTTGAATCTGTGTGCAATTTTTCAATGGAATTACATGCATTATAGATGAACTGCATGCCACGACGGCACAATAGTAAATGATGTTGATACCCTATTCATGATATACATTAGACATGAATAAATGTATATGTGCCAATGCGCTGTTCTCTGAAAAAAAGTAAAATACTGCAACTCCACTATAACACGTTCCATTTTTTTGGACCCCAATTATCGCATTATGGTGGGTTTCCACTGTACAGGATATCTTGTACACAAACAAATAGTTGCAAATGCAGTTTTTCCCCCAAAGATTTTAATTCATTACAACAAATTGTAATCACACCTGCATAATCTAAACCAAATTGTTCACTTTTCAAAGTAAATAGACACATTTCTTCAAACGAGGTTCTGATCTAAAGGTTGACACTACATGGTGCAAAATATCATTATACTGGATCACAGAACTAATCAAGATCATGACATCTCATTTTCATCACAATTCACTGCCTGCTCATTCTGGGTAGTTGCAGCCTCCTCTGCGGCTAGTGCAGAGATCAAGGACCACCTTATTCAAACACTGTGATGTCAGACCAAAATTCATATTTTCCTTATATGAGGACCTTGAATAACATCATTACTACATGTGTATCAGACCATGGGTAGATATACCATTCCAAGATGTATGATATTTTATGGGCAGCTTCATCTGCTACAGTACATGCTGTTTTCATTATGAGAAATTGTGCATCATTTGTGGTTATTATATAGTGTGTGTCAGTGCATTTCTCTCAGGTGTGATAATTTGGATTGTGAAAGACTATAGTCCATGTATTACCATGGAATGTGATCATTCAAATTCTTTCAACAGATGTATTTCTCTTGGCCATGAC